>VZRF01002384.1:791864-931606 GCA_013396875.1 Vireo altiloquus
GGGGACGGGGCCGTGCTGTGCCGTGCCGTGCCGCTCGGCAGCGCGCCGGCCCCGGCTGGCCCGGGGGTGGTTTTGGATTCCCCGGTGGTGACGATTGCTGAAGCCCTTGAGCGGCGCACCCGGACTGGGCCGGGGCCCGTCACCCTCGGTGTGCCCCGCCGTGCAAGCAGCCGGGCTAATCCCGGGCGGGAAAATCGATGTTTGGCACATGGCAAAGGGCCGGGTGGGAGGAGGGATCCGCGCCGCTGCCCGGACTGTGCTGCGGGGAGCAGTGCGCGGTCGGGGGCATCTCTGCGGGTCTGAAATGTGGGAGACACACTGCGGTCACTCGGGGCGCGGGCAGGAGCCGCGGCACAGACCGCAGTGTCACATGTGAAGGCACAGACCGCGATGTGGCACATCGCATACACGGTGATGTTCGAGTGGCTAAAACTCGCCTTCCCCCAGAGACACCTTAAGTAGCTCGCTACCCAGCTACTGCCAGTGTGTTATCTGCTCCTTCCTCCCATCGTGTCCACAGCAGCAGCCCGACATACGAAAATAATCCCAGTAGGTCTTTCCCGTTTCCCTGCCTCCCTCTGCTCAGTGGGCAACTATTCCAGTGTAACTCAAGTCGAATGCTGTGTGACTTGCAATACCTCCCGTTA
Organism: Vireo altiloquus; assembly: GCA_013396875.1. Classification (NCBI taxonomy): domain Eukaryota; kingdom Metazoa; phylum Chordata; class Aves; order Passeriformes; family Vireonidae; genus Vireo; species Vireo altiloquus. The sequence goes on from VZRF01002384.1 coordinate 792,512, forward strand.
GGTTTTTGAAATTCTTGCTATATTCTGGGGAGGGGGTGAATGGCATACAGTGACCGCCAGCAGTGGCCATTTTTGCATGTCTGAAGCCCCATTGCACAAACAGAATGGAGGTCCTGTTGGCTCTCCCAAAATGCATGGTCCAGAAAAACGATGAAGGCTGAATGGGGGATTTACTGTACTCACTGGAATGGAATAAGAATAATAAAGGGCTTTCCTGAAGAGGAGAAGAACCCTGCCCTGTTCTCCAGACATTCAGTAATTAAGGCTCTCTGTTGTGTGTGGAAATATTCCCATATTTGTCTGAAGGTTAATTCTGCCGTTCTGAGCTGAACCAGGCATGGAACTTCTCCCACCAGCTGTCTTCCTTCTCTGCAGCATGCTCCCACCCTTTCCGCCTTACATTAATTGAGCTCCAAAACTCCATTAGTAGTAAGACAACTCCAGCATTTATTTCTAGCTGTCAGATGGCAAGGGTTAATAAAAGACATCCGTATTTCTTGGATAGCTACAGATAAAATTTAGACCATGCTTTTTAGGCCACTTTCTGTCTCCCAGCAGTACTGTCCCACATTCAAACTAATTAACAGCAAAATCTATGCTGTGTAACGACTGTAGGAGTGGGATCATGTGTAGAAATTGCACATCCTTAAAAATGTTGATTGCTGATGTCCTTGTTTACTGAGGTTTATTGAGTTCTGTCAAGAACTCTCTTCTCAGAGGACCATAGTTCAAAAACGATATGCACAAACACCTTTTTCCATCTTCTGTTGAAAAGTTTGATTCCTTGAATATGGTATTTATAGTTTTAAGCTACAGATTTTTCTCTTCAGATCTACATCAGTGATTAAAATTATTAACTTCTTTCTAGCACAAAACCTATTTATATTCAGCCCTAAATAGCAGTATTGTTTCTCTGTTCATCCTAAAAAGGCTGAACACTGGATCTTTAGATTGGAATAAGTATTATACATGCTCTTTCTCATAGAAAATGAGTGTGAATTTCTGACTAGTCTTGGGAACCCTCCTTGGCTTTCTGCCTGTCCTTCAGACCTGGGAACACATCACACAATCCAGGAGAGGTAATTAAGATGCCTAAGTGCATCATCAGTTAGTTGAAATTCTACCTACTGGGGTCTGCATTTGAAATATTAAGGAAACACTTCTCAAACCGAAAAACACCATCTCTAATAACCTAGAAGATTATTCTAGGAGAAAAACCAGTGTATACAGGAAAGGTTTGTGCATGTATGCAATAGATTTTTTTTAGACTAACTAATACAGGGGGAAAACCAGACACATTTCTGGATTAACAAGCTTTTTTTTTTTTTTTTTTTTTTTTTTTTTCTGAAGCAGTAACTATCTAAATAGAGTATTTAGCTAAAAGATAAATGCATCTTGAGAGAAACTACTTCAAGTTCAGATGTATCAGTAGGACCAGCTCAGAAAGAAAAAGTGGAAATGGGATGGGAATGGTATTGGGGGTGGAGGAGAAGAACTGGGGTTGGGAGCTGCTAAGTTCAGAAAAGTTCCTGGGACTTGCTCATTTTAACAGTTTAATGATTTTTCACATAACAATCCTGTGTGGAAAGAATCTTCCCAGAAGCACTTGTCCTACATTTCAAACACCCCAAACCACAAAACTCATCATTAGAGCATAATCCTCTGTGGCCCAAAACACCAGATCAGTTTAAACTGTGCTTGAGCAAGAAATGCAGGATGTGTTGATGCCCATCCACTACTACAGCAATGAACATCCCCTGCCATCAAATCACCAGCATACCCTGGTCTGACATTTGATGTTCCAGGACTGTACTTCATCCAGTGCACAGCTGCATTCCTTGTAGTTCCACTGCTGAAAACGACCACTCTCCAGCATGAACTCCCAGAGGCCATCTTCATAGACCAAACAAACCACTGTGCTGTTTGTGAGGGAGTTTTTCTCACAAAACAGGCATTCTCCCTCTCCTTTCAGACCTGATCCTTAAGGGAAACTACAAAACTTGTCCTACAGAAGTGCACATGGGAGCTAGGTTTCCTAACTCTCTCCAAAACTGTGGACTCAGTAGAGATTTTGGTCTAAGAGTGCATTGTAATTTTTTTCTGCTTCCACACACAGCACACCCCCTCCTACTTACCCCTCTCCAAATTAAGAGATTGTAAGGTAATTGTGTCCCCTTTTTGTTTAGCTAATAAATGCCATTTTCTCCCATCATTAACATAATTAATGTCCTCTCAATTCTAAAGCTACCATCTTCTTCCTTTCAGAGCTGGCTTAACTAATCAATATCTTAATAAATGGTAAGCAATTGCTCTTAACTGAAAGGTGATTCTAACCCACAGAGAAGTGTGACCAAATTTTTCCACCTGTATGTCTTGGTCTAACAAAATACACTACTTCTTCATGCAACTCCAGTACTTCACATCATATCCACAGGGGACTATTCATGTGTGTCTGCCTTGTTTAATGATTCCTGAGGTACCCACCATAGATGACAGTTGGGGAGAGGAGACTGGACAGGATGCCACCTTTGCTCAGGTCAATATGACAGTAATCATGTTCTTATGAAGATACACAGTGCATTTCTTAAAGCACAGAAACTCTTCCCCCTTGCCGTGGAAAGATAATCTTCCATTCTAAAAGAAACAAAAATTTGGGCATTAAATAATAATAAAAAGGAATTTCAGCTTTTATTTCAAAACAATATGCTGATGTTACTTGGTATAGTAGCCATTAGGGACTCTGGCAGGTAGGCAGGGTATGAGATTTGTCCTCTTAAACTCTTTATGTACTAATACTATCCTTAGAGTGCTGGTTTGTGCTCCCTTTACTTGTTATGGGAGATAGGGGATTGTCTGAAAAAACTCCAAAGTTATGTAAATCTTTAATTTTGGAAAGAAACAAAGCAAAAAGTCATCACAGTATTTTCTTGTTTTCCTCTATGTGATTGGCAGAAATAGGATAGAGTGAATGCTTCCATTCCAGAGAACTTAAGGAAAACTTGTTTTCCTAGAGGAAATTATTCAGCTTTATCTCACAGACCTATGTTACATACGGAGAATCCAAATACAAGCACAAATGTGTATGTAGTAAGGCTAGTGAGCACCTATGGATACTGAAAGCCTGGTCAAAGAAGGATTTTTTAAGAATCAGTACAACCAGAACTTGAGAAAAAATAAAATCTTCCCATACAACAGACAAGAAAAAAAATGTAAACAATCTTACATCTAGTATTTATTCTGTAAGATGTTTGTATTGTTTGCAATTAATCAATGATGTTAAAAAGCGTTTATTAATTAACCAATCACGTAGTCTCTGATAGTCTCTAGACAAACCTCTCTATAAAAGAATGTGTGTACTAATAAAAAACTTTTGTCATTTGAATCTTCTTAGAGTGATGTCACTTCTTAGCCCATCCCTAAACAACAGCAACAAGCACCCAAATGAATAAAATGTGAACGCAGATGATAACATAAGTGTATGTTTGTCCACCAAATTAAACCAAAGTTATGCTTAAATAATTAGGTTTTTAAATGGATTCAAGGTTTCATTATTTACGTGTCAAATAAGGGGTTAAAAATAAGATTATCACAATTCAGTGGGATAATTTAAAATCAGTGGGTTTTTTCTCATGTTGAGCATGCATCTTGGCTGATAAGAACAGCTGATATTTTTGTGTGCAGAGCAATTAGTTCTGTATGGAAAGAAAGGATTTTTGAGATTTGGGTAGGGTGAGGGATTAAAATATGTAATGTGTAATGGGAAACAATGTGTATACTAAATTAATGAAGTTTCTTGGGAGTTTCCAAATGAGAGTACAGGTTCATGTCTCAGGACTCATTTCAGCTCTAAGTACTGGCAGTACACCTCACATCAAGTCTTGACAGTTCACAGACGGGGATACTTGCTGAAGAATCAGTACAAAGACTGCAAATGCAGTGAAATGAAGGAGAGACGATTACAGTGTCGTACATCCCAAACTGTAAAATGAGATAAGATACGCCCTTACATTACCATATTAAAACTACCATATATTTTGGGTGATAAAATCCTTAATCTAGACAATACAAGCTCCCTAAAGTAAGGTGTTTGATGGTAGAAGTTGACACTGAGGTGTACAAACCAAAATTCTGGAGAGAAAGTACCTGGAGAAGACTCTCAAGCAGCTTTTACAGTTGCATGGTAAGATATTTTTCAGTTTGCAACATGCCAATGACATAGTCATGTGCCCCAGGGCCATGGGCATAGCATCTCACAAACCTAGTCTTGCCAGAAGAACAAATTCCTTAAAATTTAAAAGCCTACCTTGGATATTTCTTGGAACATCTAGAAGACTCTTGGAAGTATGCCTGCGCTGACAAAAATAACAAACACATGCAGTGATTGGCAAAGAAAAGCAGTAGGAGCCGAACACAAACCTTAGGGATGGTGCAGTCAGCCGCCAGAATACTTTCTGCAGCAAAGAGTCTCAAGGCTGTACAGCCAAGTGCTCAGAAAGTCACCTCGGTGCAGAGGCATTTGTTATTAACAAGCATTTGACAAGATACAAGTGATTCTCTGACCATCGGATGGCCCAGGTCAGCTTACCCTCAAATTCATTTCATGTGCCTTTATATATGCCTTTAATTAATTGGCTGTATTAGTTTGCAATTGTCAATTTAGGTTAAAAATTGTACTTTTATTTGTATTTGGGTGTTGTGGGAACAAGAGAAATAGAATTTACTTCTGCTGAGTGATAGCTATTATAACATCAATGTTCTACCAGGTAGCATGGGCTAGAAATAAAGAGCAATTTTTGGCCAGCATTGGTGTAAGTCAGCCCCCCATTACAAGGATTTTATATGTTTTAAAGAGGCATGAGGAGAAGTGGTATGCACAGTCAAAGCAGACTACAAAGAGTCTCTTCCTCCCAATACCCACAGCATTTTTTCCTTAATGCTGTTTATTCAAGATAGATGGAGTATGTGGAGATTTGATTTGGTTTTCTTTTCTATTCAGAAGAAATGTAGATGATCCCTTGCAAATTAAAGCCGTATGTTGCCTGCCTTCCTTGACATGTTCTGCGCTGGGGTGAGAGGCGCAGGGGCTGCAGCCCGGCTGCTGCTGCCAGAAGTTTTACAGAGAACAAGAAAAAGTCACAACTCTTAAAAGGGCAATTGCAGATCACAGCTCATTTTGTTCAGAGAATGCGAACATTTTTACTCTCTTTTTATTTCCCTTTCTTGAGCAAGTTCTTCTACAGTTACATATAGTGCTTGAAAACACAGACTCTCTCTTGTTCTTCAAATACAGAGAGGCTGATTTAAGGGCCTGAGATGGCAATCCTTACTCCCAGGAGTAGACCTGCTGATTTCACAGATGCAAGGGAAAGGAGTAGAGCTTCATAAGGCTGTGATGCAAGGAGAAATTATGTGATGAGCTCTTACTTCTGGCCTCACGCTGCTCTTGCTGTGCTTCGAGTACATTACTTTTAAAGAAATGACTCCCCTTTTCCACTGATGTAAATGAGATTCAGATCATATTTGTTGCATTACTATTTCAAGATACACAAATTGAAAAGGTGTGTGTGTGTGAGGTGGGGAGATAGAGTGGAGGAAAGTTGTTTTTCTATGTCTTTTAGGTGTGTGTGCATTTTCCATGAATGTTATTTAGAGAGTGAGCAGGATGAGATCAGAGCAGGAGTAATTCTCAGCCTGCATCTGCCTTTTTCAATGGAATGTGGCTTGGTACATGTTAAAGGACAATCTTGACTTTCCCTTTAGAAGAAATCTTTTGGGCTTTTGCTTTTCTTTATAAAGATAGCTTTAAATATTTAACCAATGCAAACAGAGGCAGAATGCACAGCAAGACTGAAAGGAATGTGCCACAACGATCTGCTTGTAAACACTTCTATCCTAAATACATTCTTCATCATACATGAGGAGTCAGCTGTATTTTGAAAAAAACTGGTTTTCAAAATTTTAGGCTGTTTGTGTGAAAGGAATTGTCTTAAGGATAGACAGGAATAGTGTTCTAGACCCTCCTCCAATTCTCCAGCTGACTTTTCTAGTTATCACCTCCCCTACTCTTTGACCCTGGCTGCACAGCAACTGCTCAACACTGCAGCACCCCAATATCCCACGTAGGCCCCAGATAAACCATCCTTATCCTGATCCCACAGTCTTCAAGGAGGAGAAGAAGGAGCACTTGATAAAAATCTTGAAGTTCACAGTAGGGAATGTTAACTTCAGGATGATGAAATTTAATTTCCTACTGTCACAGGTAACCATTCTGTATTGCTCAAATACACAACCACAACATTTATCCCAACTGCAAATTATTCAAGTCTCTCCTTCCCTAGTATCCCTGTCAGAACATTAACCTATCCCATGACAGTGGGTGCATCTGGACTCTTTGCTTCTGGATCTTGTGACATCTCTGTTTTTATGGGTGACTAAAAAGATTGCATCATTTTTACTGGATTTGGACTTATCTATGGAAATACACACATTTGCCATCTCCAGGGATGATTATCATAATTCTGTATACTCCCATATGGTATTGCTGACATTAAGAAAAGTATCTGAGGGTTCCTGGCACTGAAGACCAGGAGGACAAGCCACATCACCTCAGTGATCCAGGTCTTCTGTTCCCCTCAGCTGTCCATGTGCTGAATACAGAGCCTATAAAAGTTTGCTTCCTTACCTTGAAGTGTCATACTAGCCTGCTCCCAGTCATGTCAGGGACGGCTGGTCTCAGCAGCCACAGCCCACTACAGCTGTATCCCACTGCAGTAACACCTCAGCCTCAGGCCTGCTAAGCAGGAATGAGCCCATATCCAGGAGACACAGCTACATCTGGCTGACTGAATCTGTAACATCCAGAAGATTGTGGCATGCTTATGTACTTCTGTATTTTCAGATGAAAACACCTCCGTTTCCCACTTCAACTCTCAGTGATAGTCACACCATTGGAAACAAGATTCAGTTATGCCCATCCTTACATATTCTACCTGGAAAGTGAGAGACAAGGACTTCATGATTATTCTTCAATTTTTGGAGCTCTTTAATTCATGAGGAGGGATATGCATAAAAATATGAACACTGAATAGAAAGCATTAGGAAAGGATGGAAAGGGAAAAGATGGGGTATCTAACTACTGGCTCTTGTGTGCTGTTATCTGTTAATGTTGAAATTATTCTTAAAACTCAGGAAGTACTTTGCTGATGGTGATTCTTTTGGACATTACTCCTCCGCCATTTATTATAGCTAGACAGATATAGTCTAGCTATTAGGATAACTATTAGTATTTCTGCAAAGCCATCGCCTTTTATATTTCTGTTTATACACTTCTTTTACAGTTGTATAGCTTCTTCTTTGAATACATCATGACTTTTTAAAAGTGCAGACAGATTTAAATATTTACTTAAAAGTCTTCACTGTACCTACACTTACATTCTTCCAAGTACATACGTGATGGCAATTCAGAGTTGGAGGTCTGGGTCCTCCTTTTAGTGGAGAAGGGCTAGGAGCAGCTCATCCTAAACTTTGTCCACACCGCTGCCATAGCAAGGAAAAGCATTCACCAAACTGCTTTGGGAGGCACTTTTCCCTCCTTCTCACAACTAATGTATTTGTGACTTCATAGTGGCAGCTGGCCTGCCATAGAAATAAGGCTGCCATGAAACCACAGCCCTGAACTCACATCTCTGGGATATGTCAGTTAGCATTGCTTGAATGTTAAAAAAATGAGAGCAGAACTGTGCTCCCACATATTGTGTTCAGTAGCAGCAGGCTTGAAGATGCTTCAAATCATAGCAAGCCTAATTGTGAGCCAGTGTTGCACTCTGAGTACTAAGGACAGGCACTAATTGGTTTTTGCCATGTCTGCTATGCCATTTCTATTACTCTTTTTTTTTTTTTTTCACAATGCTTAGCACTAGGGATATGGGACTTAAAGGCTTGTCTTTTTTGGGGAAAAATAATGCCAATATTAAACTAATCCATTGTGTAGACACTCTCAGTTCAGTTTAAAAGTGCCTTTCATGGCATTAGTAGTTTGACTTGTTGCTGGCATAAGCTTAACCAATATGAGGCACTCAGCCTGATATAAATTTATCTCTGTGATGGGGTTGCACCAATTTTTCTATGTGCCTTTGAGAAACCATTTAGTTAAATCAGTTGTTTCTTCAAATTGGCAAGTTCTCACTCACTGAAGATTTGTAGTACAACAGTGTGGCCAGCTGAAAAATGAATCACTTCAGTAAAATGTAAAGAACTCTTTGCCTTTGTATGGTGCTACCCATTAGAGCTCTGAAAGCTGCAAATATCAATAAACTTAGAGCACCTTTGCATCTATGTACTTAATCCCCATTTTCTAAATGCAGGAACTTAAATGTGGAGAAATGAAATGTGTATCCAAGGTCAAAAAAAGAGTATGTGGTAAAGGTGTTTCAGAAACAGACCAATGACTTTGAATATCCCTGGTCCCAGCATCCTTTAGACACCTTATATGTAAGAAGTGCTGGTACCTGTGCTTTCTGGTAATCAGCCCTTTAGAATCAGATTGCCAGGGCTGGACGATGTATGCCAGAATAACTAGTCTGTAATCTCTCATTTGACTTTTCTAAATAAAAGACTAACTTCTTTTTTTTGAATTAAGATCTGCTCTTGTAATTTTATCACCACCTTACTAAATATTTACTTCTAGTGGTATCCTCCTTTAGCAATAAACATAGATATTCTAATCTCAAATTCTGAGGCCAAAAGGATATTCTACCACTTGCTATGGCTACCTCAAATGTATTTTTTCAAAGGATAAACATTTCAAATCTTACACTGCAAGCAGAGCTTTTTAGGCCGAGAAGAGGACTGCAATGACAGTATTGATGCAGTACTATCACCCATTTCTGGAAAAGTGGTTGTGGTCCAAACAACCACTCTGTCTGCTCTGTGTTAAAATAAGGATATTAGTTTGAAGCCCTGTAAGTGATGGGTCTGGTCACAAACAAAACCACACATTAGCTCTGTTGGAAAAAATATGACAATGCCAGGTCAGATGAGCTTGAATCGATCTCCTCAGATCAGGCTGAGGTTCAGATGGAGCAAGTAATGCTATGGTATGACTGATTGCAAGGTAACTGCATGTAAAATAGACCACAGCTGGTGTTTTCACCATGGAGTGGTTGCTCGCACTGTTGTTGGGTGATGCTACTAAAAGTAACTGAAACTTGAAACACAGCGAAAATGCCTTTTGAAGCCTGAAAAAAAAATTTCAATCCTTTCTCATGTATCTCAGATTTATACCCTGAATTCTATTATCTGGAATGCAGTTATACCAATGATTTGCCAAAAGCGTGGATACTTACAACATGTTAAGCTACAAAGACCTTAGTTGTGCAGTACAAATGGTGTCTACAATTCAGGCAATTAAAAATAGAAGCTTGAGGCAGAAGCACTTTAAAAATATTTGCAGACCTATCAAAAGTCTTTCTGTGCCCCTATTCCCAGAGTACCTGGGCACCTCAGCACCTCAAAATCTCTAATGTGCTTGTTCTAAAAGATAAAAGTACTGCTTTGTCTTTATTTTGGAGAGGGAAATCTAAGGCAGGGAGAGATTAAAATGACCTGTTCAAAGTCAGGTAAGAAGTCTGATAGGAAAGGGAATTTAACCTAAGCTGGCATACACATTAGTTTTTCCTGAGGCCTATTTTTCCTCCCTGGAAAGCTCGGGGGGGCTGTGAATCACAGTTAAGTCCCCTGAGGGAGGTGGTCCTACACCTTACCCACTCCTGTTGCTTCTCCCACAGCAGCATCTGCAGGGCAGTGGAGAGGAGCAGAGCAATGTGCTGGCCCAGCTGAAAGCCTACCAGCAAAGCCCACTGTAGTTCCAGATGCAGCAATTCCCTTCTCCAGCCCTTGGCATGGCTGCAGGGGGTGTAGTGCCAGCAGAGGAGAAAGGGAAGGAAGGCGTGAGCTGAAACATGGGAGAGGAGGGAATGGTTCCTGTCAGCAACAGCCTGGCTTTAATGGGCATGAAGCAATTGTGAAATTGCAGCTCAAACTTCACCTTTCCAAAGAAAATTTAATCATTAGTTATTCTGACTTGAAATAAAAAAATCTAGTCATAGCTGGACCAGCCTCTGAGGTGGTAAATATGGGGAGAAATCCCTGTTGTTTTGTTCCTTCCAGTACTGCAAAGGGAAATTGAGAGGCCTGGGAGTAAGAAAAGACCTTGAGTCACCTTGCTGTTGACTCATTCCCTGAACAGAGGGGCAGCAGGACTTGAGGCCATCATTTAACACCTCTCCCCTGATATGTATTGCAGGACTGTTGACACCAGATTTGTTTAACATCGCAGTATTAGTCCATGACCAAGCTATCCCCTTAAACTCTCTCATAGCAGCATATAAGCTTCTTAATATCTATTCTCTTATCTGTAAAGCAATCAAAATGACAGATGAATGTTCTGACTAAGCATGTTTGTATTTATGTATTTACTTAACTTGCTCTGTTGCCAGTTTCCTCTCCCTGCCTCCCTTTTATGCTCTAACTAATCTCTCTCAGCATGCCATTGTCAATAGTAATTTAAATTACACATCAGACCATGCAAGCAGCTCACATGTTATCAGTCAATTATGAAGGGAATCCAAGTACAGTGGTGCACAGCAGTCTTGTCATCTCTACCAGTGTGGGTTGCAGAGCACCGTTTTTGAAGGGGCTGTACCCCTCTGCTGCTGTGAGGAGACAGCTGCCTGGCTGTCTGAAAAACTCTGGACTGGGCATATGGGCTTAATTTAATTAATCAGATAACATTTACTGTGAGTGGATCTCCCAGTGCCACCACTCACACTGTAGAGCAGCTCTCTTCATGGGAGAAGAAGGAGCCCTTGGTAAAGATGAAATGGTGCAAGAGGCGACACAAACTCTGCCCCTTTTATGTTGTGGGTAGGAGAGTCCTAACTACTTCTCAACAAGCCTAATAAATGAAGTTGAGAACGTGACACTGTCAATGGGTATTTGTTGTATTGTGCAGCAAATCCTCAATGAATACATAAATTAAAAAAAGGCCTTGATAAAAGAAATTTGACCAGAGGGAGATGGTCAACAATGATGATCACCAACCTGAAAACTCAGGTGTAGGCTGAGAATTTGAATCCTCAGGATTCAAATCTACACTACATTGTAAAATATTTGGAGTAACTATTGGACAAGAACTTAGATATGGAATTGTTCAATTAAAAACAAGGTTGAAAACCCCCAACATTTTAACTTTGCTGGTTAGTGTTGGGTGCTTATTTATCTTAAGCCAGTCAGAGAAGAGTTGGCTGGGATTTGAAGTGGAAGTTTCATAGATACACAGCCTTTAGCTTGTGTCCAAATATTTCACCTCCTCTTCCTTTGGCCTGTGTATAGATAGTAGCACTTGGGCTGCTTCTAACTGCACATGAAAATGAGATTTCCTTCAGCATGTACTTTGCTTTTAAACAGATTTTCTCCCACTTTTTCCCATTTTTCTAGACCTCAACAGTCCAAGAGAGTCAGATGATCTTTTAGAAGCAAGAATACGAACCACGGGGAGGGTTATTTACTATAGTGCTTGTGATAACTGCTTTTTGACTGAGGTACTGCACATGACACCTAAAATCAGCAAGATATCTTGCAGAAGTACCGACCAGCCTAATCCACAAATTTTCTCTACATGTACATAGTCATTATTGCACTACTTTTGTTTTTTCTTTAAAAATTCTTTCTCTCTTTACTTAAAGCAGTAAAGAACCAGGCAACTCACAGTCTCATGCTTTCAACTTTTAGTGCAGGGAACATAATCTGCCTTTATATTTTATCAAGATAAATTCCAGACATAATTTGTTTTCCCAGACCCAACTCTTGGCCTGTATTTCTCACAAGTGGATAATCACCCAATAAAAATAAATAAAAATGTCACCCTACCAAATTTATATCTGACGTTGCTCATAGCTGACATTGTTCAGAGACCCTTTTTTGCATCTGCAGGAGACAGCCATGACTTTCTCACTGCTGCTCCCTGACCAATTCTATGCTGCCCATGTAGCATCTGCCTCTGAGTTTGTTATGCATAGCTTTCTCATGTTGCTGTAGACTAATGATAAAGAAACTGGGTGTGTGGACATTCCCATTTTGTAACCAGAATCTATCCATTCTTATAACAAGAGTCATTATAATACAGACTGTCAGTTCTACAATTACAGCTTATTTCCATGCCATGCTGAAGGAGAAGAGAGATCTGAAGGTGAAGGTCAGACCCTTTAAACAATGAAGAAATGTCTCCTGCAGGTACCTGGTTTATAACTGCCCAGGATAGAGCTGCTTTTATGAGGTTTGTTGTCATAGTAAAGTTCCCAAGAAAAACAGTGGGGTTTTTTTTGGTTGGTTGGATTTTTTTGTCCTGGCATCTGTCTAGTCAGTGGACGCCCACAGCTATAGCCAGGAGTATGCCTTCACTTCTGGCCTCTGATGTGAACAGCTTTTGCTCCGGCCCTGGGGAGCTGCTCGGCAGACAAAGCAGTAGGGAGCAGGCAGCACCCCAGGTAATAAAATGCCCAGTTTCCATTCTGATGTATGGGAAATTTTAAAAGCTTTGATGTCTAAAGGCATATGCACTCCAGCAGAGAAAACTTCACATCTCATCTCTCCCTAGCCAAGAGTAGATCTTTTCTATTATCTCACAAGCAGCCTGATAACACAACACATAAAAATTGGAGCTATCACCCTATCAGATCGTAAACCAGCTTTCCTGAATGTTGTTATTAAGGCAATTCTTAAGCGAAATAAAAATTGGTAGTTTAATAAGTCTCTTTAGAAGTATGCTAAGTATACCCGAAATAAGGCTCAATGCAATTAATTTGACTAAACAATTCAGAAGAAAATATATTAATGTGAAAAGTATAATGGAGGAATTACCACATGAATTCTCTAATTGCCTAGATTCTAAAACACATAAGGGTATCAGGGACCTGGCAGACACCAGAATCCATAATTTCCACTATCATATGTTTTTGCAGTGGAATGTAGAATTAAGTAAACACATTCTTTGCTATTAATTAAAAGGAATGTACACTGTTATAGATAATAGTCTTGATAGTGAACCAGAAAGCACAGCTCTGTTAACACACTCAGCAAAGAAAGTGCAACCATTTCCTCCAGGAAATATACTGCAGAACTTGGTCCCCTTGGTACTGAGCAGGTAGAATATGCTCTCTTTACAGAGCCACCCCACAGTCATCCAGTAGTGGATGCAGAATATGTCCTCTCATTTATGCTTCACCTCACAGTTCTGCTGTGCTCATGCACGGGCAACAGTTGGAGTTTGAGCTGCCCTGGGCAGAAGGTGCCCAGTTCTGAGCGGGGCAGCAGTACCATGAGACTGAGCATGCCGGAGCTTTGCCGTGGTTTGGCAAAGAAAAAAGTCAGAAAATCTGTTTTGGATTATAATTAAAATGCCTAAGTTTTCTACAGGCTGAAAATTTATCTATCTGGCTACAGAAATAGTCATAAACAATCATCAGCATTAAAAACTTGTTAGAATGCCCCACAAATCCAGAAGTTTTTTCAAACAAAGGAGTCAGTGCAAATTCACTTACCTATGTGTTTGGCACACGTGCACATACAACACACACATTTGCACAGTAAGAGAGAACAGATAAATCAAATACACAGAAACTGCAGAAATATGATGTGGTTGCCAAGACTCAGACGTAAGTCTTCACAGGAGTCTGTAAGCCAATTCATATTTGAATAATTGAAATGACATCTAATGGAAATAAAATATATACAATAAAATAAATGTGTGTATTCATCTTTATGACAAAAGTATTAATAATACAAAGGTACAATATTGAGATTGTCTAGGAAAACATCTTGTCCTAGAAAATGTAAGAGCTTTGTGTTCAAAGGATTTAGAAAATAAACTCCCTTTCTGTGGAGCCCTGCCCGTTGGGATTTGGCATAAGAAAGAAAAGAGAATTTCTAAGAAATATCAGGTTTTCTTTGCTGGCGTATTTTTTACTTTGTTCTGAATGGAAACAACTTGAGCTCAAAAGGTAAATTTCGTTGACTGTAGATTTTACTAAGTGTGAGTTTAGCAGAGAAAGCAAAAGAAAACGAAGGATGTACTAAATATGACTGCATTTTACAACTCCTTTCTTCTTCTTCTTTTGATAAGCACTTAACAGAAGTCTATTCAGTGAAAGCTGCCAATTCTTATTTTTACCATATGTGCAGATCGAGGATGTCAGAGGAAATGTGTATGGCAAATTAGGGTGAACTCTGTGGCCTGAATGTTAAATGAGAGGGCAAATTATGCAGGATTTGTCTACCATTTCAGTGCTCTCATTTGTGATGTCTTTGGGCAGGGCACCTTTATAAGACTATCCTGAAGATATTATCATAATGGAATGTTTTGCATAATGGAAAACACAGTCACCTCAGATCTTCTTTTGCATGACAAACCCTTGATTAGAAAAATAATAGGATGGAAATGGAATTTCTGTTTATACAGGCAGGCATCAGAGCCAAGGAGAATGGAAGCTGACCTCAATACACTGGAGAACTGACATAGGCAGATGCAAAACCTCTCTCTTTACAGTAAATTTAGCCTGGAAATAGACTGAGAAACAAGCAAGAGTCATATAAAAGTCTTCCTACAGTGAAAAGTTCCTTATTCATGAGAAAAGTATCTGTGATATGCAAAGGATATCACATATTTTCAGATGACTCATAGCTCTTGTTACACTGTGAGGTTCACATTACACCCCTGTGAAAACAAGAATGATTTGATATTTGACAAAATGGTAAATGTTTTAAATTTTCTATCACACATCTGATTCAGCTTTGGCAATTTATAGTCTTTAGTGATGTACAGTTAGAAAACAGAATGAATATACTGCCTTAAATCAGCATAGCCAATCATGTACATAATTAGGAGCTGGATTATTATTTTCAGAATTGAATACAGCTATGCTCCCATACTCATCTGAATTAATGCACACATCTGCATATGTGTTTACAGGATTGCTGCTGATGTGCACTTGTCATTAGACACATAAACCTGCTAGTTTTATTTAGTTAGTATTAATTACAAAGTTTTTTCTGCAAACACAGAAAAAAGTCTCAGAAGTGTACCATAATTTGGAAGACTGTACCTTCAGGGAAATTGTAAAACCAAAAGGTAGATTTTACTAACTCTTTCCTTCTTACTATCTAAGAACATAATGTGCTGTTACATGACTAGACTTAACGTACGTTCAACTTGGAAGACAACATTATTTCATTACTGTCAGTGATCCTGGGCACAAAAAACAGTATTGTTCTCTGCCAAGATCATATTGCACACAGGTTTGATGTGGATTTTGGGTGGTAAGAATTCCAACAGAGCTGGTTCACAGAAGACCCCAGTTAAACTGCTTGAAATGCCTAGTCTAAAATACGGTACCTGTGAAGGTAGTGTTGCGATAGTGGGAGTTCTGTATGCTGGGAGAGTGTAAGTGCTAATTACGAATGTGCTCATGCTTATTTCTACAGCTGCCCTGAATTAAAGAACATTGGCCACTCCTGATATTTGATATAGCCTGAGAAAATAATCAATATATTGCTCTGAGGCACCTCATCTCAGTGTGATAAGGATAAAAATCTTAGCCTGTCTTTGGTTTTCTGATAGCCATTTCCTCTCTGTCTTCCTCACTGTGATTTGTTGAGATGATCTTAATCTGATCCAAAGGCTCTGAACACCCAGAATTGCCACTAAAAGCAGCAAGGATGGGTGTACCCAGCATCTCTCAGGATCAAGCTTATCATTTTTAGCTTTAAATATCTGTATGATTAGAGTTACATGTGTCAGCTTTAAGATAATGTCATCATTTCATTGTGGTCAGAGATCTTGAAAAAAGGAAAGCATGGCTGATGTCTGCACAGTGTCTGTTCATGTTTATTATCTTAGCAGTAAACTCACAGCTGATTGCAGTTTGGCCCTTATCAGTTCTCACTTGTAGCAACATACAAAATCATTTCAGCTTGTTCAGGAACAGATCCATCTTAAGACGCAGCTTTACAGAGAACTGACAGACAACATTAACCTTTATTTTTCAGCAAAAGTAATGTTTGATGTAAAAAATGACACATAAGTGGCCACAACATTCAATATACATATATGAACAATGGCTAATGAAATCCAGGAATTCAGCTTTTCAGTGCCGGAAGAAGCACATTTAATACCTGGGTTTAGTACTGCAGATTTCTTTACCTGGATTAGAGTGAGTTGCAAATAGACCAGTTGATTAGACGACTAAAAAGATAACCCAATTTCAGAATCATACATAAAATGCCTATCAGAATCCTTCGCCTGAATAACAGTATAGTTAATTTCTTTGAGGAATATTTTGCGATGCATTAGAGAATAAATCTCCCCTCTTTTTCCGCAGCAAGAGCATGCCAGCCAGACAATCCCCTGCTAGCATTCTGAACCCAGAAGTACATGTTCCCAAATGCTGCTTAATTCACCTTCTCTAAAGTGCTAGCAGTAAGTCCTGCACTCAGGATGTATGCTTAAGGTCTGTATTTGTTGCCTCACTCTGCTTTCCATTAATTGATTACTCACTGAATGCTGCACTTAATCCATTAGGACTGTAGTTACATTTGTTAAAAAAAAAAAAAAACAAAACCAAAAATAATTTATAAAAAAATATTCTGAAGTAAGAATCTGAGCTGTAGTAGAGTCTGTTCAGCCCATGCTCTGAGACAGCTAGAGCATGCCCCCGGGATTATTCCCATAAGACAAACCAAAGCCAGACTCAGTAATGACACCACTTGCAAATGCAGCAGTCATTTTTTCTACTCTCCCCACTTCCAGTAAGTTCATCCTGAATGCCTTTGAGCCAGCCTCAATTTTGGTGTCTCCTCTATCTAACCCAGTGAGAAACACACAAACAAATCCCGTAAGGAAGGGCAGGAAGTTGTGAGAGCTGTTACATGGTTATTGTTACTAGGGAAACCACTTCCTTAGTATTCATGTGTTCAGCAGATCTGTCTGGCTGTGTCTTGGAGTCCCAGGCAATATTATGAAGTAAATGGCAACCAGGAAAATAAACCCAACCAGCACAAAATACACTGTAAGTGTCTGTGACACTTAAAATTAAAATCTGGTTCTGGTAAATCAAGTCTAAGCAGAAGTATCTCCCATAATATGTTTTTATAACAAGGGTGTGTGTGTTTGGAAGAGTATGCTATAGTCTATTCCTCTTTTTCTGAACATTAATAATATATCTGTAAAAGCAATCAGTACTGACAATCTAGAGTTAAAATGCTAAGCCCAAGCAGCTATATTTTTTGGCTGCTGACTTTAGCTTCAGTTCCATGAGCAGTATCTTCATCCAAGCAAAGGCTGAGTAGAGATAGTACTTTGCTTTGAAAACCAGATTGTAGTGTTGGGACTCATCTCCAAGAACAGACTGTCCATGCTCCTACTTTATGGGACAATTTTTTTTTGTTTGTTGGCTTTTTTAAGATGCAGCTTGTTTCTGAGTTCAGTCACAAAAGCGTGTGACTTATAAAACAATCAGTAGAAGCATCTCAAGCAGTAGCCATGGCTCTTAATGTTCCCTGTATCACTTCTGGCAGAATTTAAACAAGCCGAAACTTTCCCAGGATCAGTCAGAAATCGGGGATGGAAGGGCCCTCAAGAAATCAGTTGTGCTAAGCAGGTTGTGATATATCTGGTTTATACAAAGACACTCACCACCAGTTCCTTAATTTCCACAGTGGCTGGGATTCAATGCATCTCATCCTCAGTAAGAATTCTACAGCTGATTGATTTTGCCTCTTTTCCATCTTGATGAAAATCTCAGCTGAGTGATAAAGCCTGAAGAGGATACATGCACCTTCCATAGAGCACTTCCAGCCTCAGTCTGTCAGTTCTAGTGCTGGCTGCATTGCAAAACCAGCTCAGGGTTACTGCTCTCCCTGATGGACTCCAGACACAGAGCCGGTTTGCTCATTCACCAGAGGACTAGGTCTGGCACTTCAGGAAGTTATTGTTCTGAGGATCTCGATAACCCCAAGCCCAGCCAGAAACAGCCATCTGTCTGTCTTGTTCTTAGAGTGGAATGACTTGCAGTGGGGAGATACAGTGTGCAGCATAACTGAGTATTGCAAAGTGCACTTGCTGCTAGAGAAGGGCTTTTCTAAACTGACATTTCAGAAGACAACATGCATGCACAAATGCGACCAGTTACAGGCAAGACTGCAGGAAGGATAGTGGCACCTGGTCTTCTGAAGAAATGGAGGTGAAGGAAACAGCAGAGAATGAAGTGGAAATACTTTATTGCAGAGTAACCCTCTGATACAAAGCACAAATGATCAACAACTATTTAGGCCTTGCGAAACAGGCTCAGAAACAGGGTTATGCAAAACTCAACCTATAAATTGAGATAAAAGCTAACACAGCAGATGGATAAAAAAGAAGATCCTTTTGACTACAAAAATCACTATTATTAAAGATACACATGTGTTTAAAGGCTTGTTTCTTTATTTTCACAGTGTTATTTATACATCTTGGGGCTGACTATAGCAAAAATACTCTTGCTTTACAACAGTTAGAGCAAAACAGAGAACCAGGACTGCAGGATTTAGAAATATCCCTGCCACAAACACCTGCAACACAGGACAATGAGAATATCAAGGTACAGAGTTAGAGTTCAAATATGCACGGGTGGCAGCTCATTTTCCTCTCAGCACGTTCGTGTCTTTGCATGATCCCCAGCCTGATCCCTAGTCTATGGTATGATATGGGTCTGTGCTATCCATAAGGTGACCATATAAAACAGATAATTAGAGACCACTAAGAAGAGACTTTGGCAATTAGAAATATCCAGCACAAACCAACAGAAAGATTCTGCTCATTAATTATATTCACTGATGGCACTAAATAAAAGCACATGTGAGCTACAGCTGAAAAATACAGGGAACTAGAGTTCATACAGAAAAAAGCTGTTGGAGAAATACAAAAAACTCCCACTGGTGTCCCAAACTAAAGATGATCTAATAAATATGAAACTTAGTTCAAGGTTTCTTTCAAGAGCACAGCACTACATTGCACAGGAAGCAGCTTCTATAGTTCAGATATCTGGATGTAAAGGACAAAGGAGACAGTGTCCAAGCCAAGCAATGTGTTCAGTAGGGCTAGGTCTGGAATTTGGCACTGAGGGACAGGCATGCTCTGGTTGGTTTACTATGGCTCTTCCTGGCTGTTTCACCTAGGCTGCTGTCTCATGGGGCAGTAAAAAGGCATTCACTGTCCCCTGACAAGCCCCCACCTCCAGCTCAGGATGTACTTTGGTTGGACACTGTTGAGAGCTGGAAGACTACTTAGAAGAGATATTTCTATGGGCTTTCTTTATTCATATATCTTTCCTCAGATACTGGCAGCCAGATTGGGGGTTGGAGGAGTGGAGAACTTTTGTGCTGAGAATTAAGGCCATTTTGATGAGGCAGGAGACAGCCATGGTGCACACTAAGCCCTGGAAGGTGTTGAGTGCTCTCCACACCCACATGGGCCTGGACTCTTGAGACCCCCATGCAGTGGGCAACTGAGTTCTTGGGGACATTCATGGGAGCACAGCTGCCCTGCTGGGTCTCCATGTGGTAAAGCTACCCCACACAAGGAAGCTGCCATTCCACTTCCAGAGAAACCTACAGTGACAGAGGAACAGCTAAAAACAGTGACACAAGGAGAGCCCACATGTCGGGTGGTTCAGAAAAAGTGGCAGCATTGGGAGTGAGGCAGAAAACCTGCTCATTTGTCAGATGAGGAGAGCAGGCAGCAGAGCTGGAAACACCTCCTGTAGTTCTCTGAAGCTGTACATGTTGAGAGGGCAAGGGCCAAATCACCCATCTCTCTTGTGCTTTGAGGTGTGCAAGTTGGAAAAGCAGACATGCCCCCCCACCCCCAGCTGAGTTCACACTTTCAGTGGGAGCTTTAATAAGAAGCCAGGTTTGCAGGAGAGAAGAGGATGGGGATCAACAGGGCAGCCAAGGTTTACATGTAAAAGTCCTCCAGCACGATGCGACAACTCAGTGTGGGTGGAGAGCACCAGGGTGCAAGCAAGCAGTACAGTTTCATTGCTTCATGGGTCAAAATGTCCCCAAGACATGTACTCATCAGACCTACATTTTGAAGACAAAGATCTGCCTCTGGCCCACCTCTACTTTCAGTATTCTGAGGAGCAGTGCACACCAGCTAAGACGTCCAATAATGGATATTGATAGCTGTGGGCTGCCATTCGATCCCAGGATGGCTTGCCTGTGACAGGCTGGGAGGGAAGTCAATGCTGATGACTGCATTTTCAGCCAGGAACTACCCAGAAGTCAGAAACCCATTTATACACTCCAAGTGAACACAAAGTAGCTGTGGCTTTTAGCAACACTGCTCAGAAATCAATTGTTACAGTTTCCACAGATTATAGAGCGAATGAAATGTTTGCCAGAGTAGAATATATATAGACAACAGCTGTTTGATTAGGGTTTTGGAAGGGGAAGACTCAAGTCACATTGCTTTAGAGCCTCAGGTATTTATCATGGAAACCATTTTGCTGGAAAAGTCAGTGCAACCACATGGCTAGTATGTCCACCCATCCCTGTCAAGCAGGCTGTGGCTCAGTGATGGAGCAGATGTCTTAAATGCTCCCAAAGCAGAAGACAAGGAGGGTGAATTAACAGCAGAGCTCAAGCCAGAGCTGAGCACAGGCCGTGCAAGAAATCACTTAGTCACAGAAAAATGTAAACTTGTAACATCAGGTAAAATGTAGTCAACAGTTTCACCTGAAATAAAATGTAGAAAGGATTATTTTAGTGGTTTTGCAATAGTTTTTTGCTTTGACTTTTCATGCAAGACTTACAAACTGTCTTGAAAACAATTTCTGAAACAAGAGAAAATGGAAAAAGAGTATTGTATACCACACCAACTACATCTTGTGAGACTGGAGGCAAATATCCACTCCTTTTCCTACTTTATTTAAAGCTGGGTCTTGGAATCATGGGCCTCCTTCACAATGATACTGATTCTAGGTGGGACAAGTTCAAATTTTTTGCTTTGAAGATACTTGGAAGCAGAAAGTGGAAAATTCAGATTACTACCCTAGACACCAACCCAGACCATAATCATCACCTGTTTTCTTAGTGAACGTTCATGAGTTACATGAGGTGGGACACATCAGCATCCAAGAGAAGCTCCTTTGTATCACCTATAGCAGCCACAGTGAATTTTCTTCACCACAAATACCAATGCCTTCAAGTGGCCAGGAGCTCTACATCTCTCAGAGCACAGGGAGGAGGGCAGGGCTGGTGGCGGAGCAGGGACATGAGGCAGTGCACACCTCCACAGCTTCTGCTGTTTTACCTGTCCCACCCCACAGAGTACAGGTTGCTCAGCAGCCTTGAATCCAGCAGAACTACTTTCTCAGGCAACATCCATTGCAGGAGTTTCACTTGATCTGCCCATGTGGCATGTTTTGGACAGCCTGGCATTAAGGACATTTTTTTCTGAGAAGAAAACCTGGGGATTATGGAGCAGTTGGAGTCTCTTACCTAAAAAGTCAGTTCGTACCACTGGGTGCAAAATATGCCCTCCTCAATTTTGTGAATATTGCTCCAGTCATCCTGCATGAGTTTATTTTTACATTGCTTTCATGCTGTTTAGAAATGCCCCAGAACAATAGGAAATACTTATTCAACCTGTAAAAAAACCTTCCTTATCTGACAAGCAGTCTGAAAAGCTCTGGTTTCATGTATATCCAAAAATATTTTTCTTTAAAACATTGCCAGCACAGTTTCCGTCCAAATAGGACCAGTCATTCATGCAGGTCTAGTTAAAAGAAGAAGTACTGCTAGTTCTTTGCTGAAAAAATTGGTTTGGTTGCTCACCATTCTAGACTGTTGCCCAGTTGTATTGGGTCTGGCTGAGATGGAGCCCATTTTCCCCACAGCAGCCCTCACAGTGCTGTGCTTTCTATCAGTAGCTGGTGAGGAATTGATGAACACACTCGGTGTTGGCAGCTGCAAGGCAGAGCTCACACAGCATCCGTGCTGCCTCTCCAACCACAGCTGCCTCCTGTAGTGGGCTGGGAGCAGGCAACAAGTTGGGAAGGGACACAGCCAGGACAGCTGACCCCAAGTGACCAAGGGATATTCCATACCATATGGCGTCTGCTCAGCAATAAAAGCCAAGAGAAAGGAGGAGAAAGGAGGGGCATTTGTCATTATGATGTTTGTCTTCCAGAGCAACTGCTAGCTCACTGAAGCCCTGTGTCCTGGGAAGTGTCTGGACACTGATGGGAAGTAGAGAATAAATCTTTTGTTTTCCTTTGCTTCTGTGCATGGCTTTGTTTTTGCTTTATTAAACTGTCTTTATCGTGACCCATGAGTTTTTTCCATATAATTTTCTCCCTCCTAGTGCTGCTGAGGAGGGGAGTGATAGAGCAGTGTGGTGGGCAACTGGCACCTATTGAACATCAACCCACCAGTCCTTTTCAACAATCAACATGGGCCACCCTCTTTGCAGTAAACACTGCGCCTCCACTACACTTAAGGACCAAATTCTGATTAAGTTCCCATTTGAGTAGGATCAGAATTGGTCCAAACCACTCAGTTTTATTGCTCTCAGACTGCCATAGTGCCTGGTTTGGAGATGCAGGGAGGCAGCATGTTAGGCCCTTAAACCCAAAGCATGCTAGGCCTCTTTACACTCAAAGGGAGAATTCAGCAAACCAAGATAAGTGTGCTAGCTGAGGCCACAGCAGAAAGCACCCTGCAGTCCTGCCTGCTTTTTTCCTTACACCAGATGAAATAATCTTCTTCATTTGTCACCAAGCTGAATAGCATTTAGTCTACTGGTGCTTTAAACCTTCACGGAAAGTTTGGAAGTGATGTGACACGGCATTTGCAAGATCCCACATTCAGAGGATTGGATCTGAGTTCAGGTATGAGTGCCTTTGTGGCTGGATTCTCAAGGACAAACATCATACTGAGACTGCTGCGGCAAATGTTTCTAAGTAGGAGCAGAATGTAACTCTGGAGCATTTGAAAAACCCCACTCTTTTTCATTATAAAAATACAAGAAAATACGTGTGCACACTGGACTGATTCCCCAGAGTGTTATGCACGTAATCAAAGGAGAATCACTGTGGACTTTGTGACATGGAGGAATAGAGTGCTCTTCCTTTATGAATGAAGCACATTCAGATAAGCAAGTTCCATTTCCACGGGTAAAGGCAGTAGACTGCTTTTAAGGAGAAAATAAATAGATGGCCTCTTCCCTGTAGCAAAACAAGGGTACACAGACCAGGCTATTCTCACAGCCAGTGTTCAACATTATACTTAAGAGCAGTATTAGACTAAAAAGCACCTAATTTAACTTGAGCTGATTTAAAATGCATCTTGGTGCATCTCAGCTATTGTCTAATCCTTTTGTTTGAGATGTTCTACATTAGTCAGCCACTTTTGATTCATGTGCTAACAATCCCCCTTAAGGCAGGTAATTCACAATGTTCACGATGTGTAAAGTGGCACTCCAGTTCCCACAGACAAAAGTCAGTAAACTTTAAATCCCAGAGCCCCTAAACTTATTTAGCATAAACTGCCCTCACAGGAGGGGAGCGGAGATCTGTTTATATGCATCTCCTGTATCAACTTAGAATTCAAATCAATTTTTCAGAACAGTGGGAGTGCTGATTAAAGACAAATCACACCAGAAAGCAAAGGCTGCAACCAATTTTGAATACAAACAAAAAAAAATGTAAATTACTTCACTTTAACCTCTATGTCCTACTTCAGTGTCTTTTCCACTAAAGGTTTCTTAACACAACAATTAACAGAATGGAGATATATTTCTGTTAAATAATGACTTCCTACAGATGGCATTTTTTTCCTTTGGTACTGAAGTTACACATGATAGCATTTACTCCTGTAACGACAATAGGTTTTAAGCCTAGTAGCTGTTGATTTTGCCAAAACAGGAAATGGCATCTTTATGCTAATAAAAGTTAAGATTTCAATCTTTCCACTATGATGCAGTTTCTGTCCTCGGAAGATCTTGAGATAATGTGCTGTTTCAAATGATGTAATACCGAGCATAAAAAAGAGTTTGGATTCCTTTTTCTGAACTGCAGTACTTAGACAATTACATTATTTTTTCTCAGAAATGCATTTCTCAGTTTTCATAGCAGACAAAAAAACCGTAATCACCTCAAGGTAAACCAAAAAAAAAAAAAAAAAAACCAACTGTGAAACAATGGTACCAGTAAAATCTGTAAATATGTTAAAACAGGGCAAAATGTCAATTTCTCCATTGGTAAACCACATATATGTGGCAACTTATATAATTAACAAATTATAAGGCTATCGAGGTTGACTTCTTGCTTGCATAAGTCATCAACATTCACAAAGCAGAATCTAGACACAGCTCCAATCTGTGTTTAATCTGCTGCGTGTGTTTTAGCAAGCCATTCTGGACAAAGTCCTAATGCTACTGAAATCAATGCAAAGAGATTAAAAAAAAAAAATTCAGAGTTGCTAGGATTCCAACTGATTTCAAAACAGACTAAAAACAGATCTCCCCTGCCTAAATGGTAGGATGATCTATTAAATCAATATTTTATTAGTGGTAGTCTGAATTTACCAAGTGCCTCCTCTGACCAGCAAAACTTGTTATCCCCTCTTGGTAGGTTTCATTGCTAATGATGATCAGTAATTCACTCTATCATGGGAAAATGTTTTCTAGAAACCATTCATTCCAAGCTAAGAGCATGAACATTGAAATATGGTGTCTAAACTGAAATACTGAAATATCTGGGGATGGCAGTTTGGAGAGTTTCATGACATAAGCCCGTGAAGTCTGAAACCAAAATAGTCAATGATTTCTGGCATCTGCAGTGTCCCATAGCTGCACACACTGCAGAGTTGCACTGGCTCCTGGCTCAATGGTGATAAAACAAAAATCCCTAAGGTCTCCAGCCCCACAGTCATTCAAATGGAATCTTGTCACTGAGCTAAGAAACCTGAGCTCCTGGCAATCCACAGGTGAAGGAAGTTAATTGAAAGATAAGTCTTTCTCTCCTGATAAATCAGTGGGTTTCAAAGCTCCTGAATAACCTCACTTTGTTGGGAAAAACTTCCAACCAGCTCTAATTAAACAGTCCCAGATTAAGTTAAGAAAAGCCATTTAATTGAAAGAAGGTGCAGGGAGAGCTCTGGGAGATTTGTGTAAGTGCCGAGGGACACCTCAAAAGAAAGAAGTGTGTGTGCTGCTACAACCTCATTTTCTTTGTTGGGACAGTGTAGTACAGAGGTATGAAAGAAATCAGTGTGTATTTCTCAATTTTTCCCTTGCATCGCATCCTGCAGCTAGGAATAATGCAGGCTGATCATCTGTTAATCAGTTGTTTAGGTTATTATTACCAGAGAACAGAAGAGATCATACGTATGGAAAATAAACCAGGCAGAGATTGAAGAGAGATTAAACACCACATTTTCTTTCTCTCTTTGTAGTAAATATCCACGTTAAAAATAAAAAATGCGAAAAAAAATCCACCTAGGGCCATTTCTCTAACTCAGGCTCCAGAGGTATCTTTAAAAGAACTTGGTTGCAATTTTTTTCTCTCTCTGTATTGAAGAAATTAATAAAAGATCAGCATCTGGGGCAAGTATGGGTTTGATACTGTGTTTTACTGATGACAAACTCCAATTCCATTGTCAGGTACTTACACACCAGTCCAAAGCCCAGCTACTGCATGAATCTATCTGAGGGCAGATCAGGGATCTACGGCAATACAGTAAACAAGATTGAAGGTGTTGCACATGAACTGATGGATGTAGCAAAGTGCCTTCAGATGTGCTAAGATGGTGGAACAGGCTGCCCAGAAAAGTTGCGGCCGCTCCATCCCTGAAGTGTTCAAGGAGAGGTTGGATGAGGCTTTGAGTCACACCCTTTAGTGGAAGGTGTCCCTGCCCACGGCCAGGGGATGATCTCTAAGGCCCCTTCCAACGTAGGCATTCTATGATTCTGTGAAACCCTGCAGGTGACAGGGTTTGGATGGCTATGGGAAAGGGGCGAGGTTGGGGCTGGGTCCCCCGTGGCCCCAGGACGGCAGGATGCGGGCGGGCAGCAGCAGTGCTGAGGGCCAGGCTGCGGCAGCTCTGCACGCCGTGAGGGGAGCGAGTGAGGGGCCTGGCTTGTCCCAGCACCCCGCACCCACTCTGCCCGCCGGCCTGGAACCGTGGGTGAAACCCCCACTCCATTCACAGCGGTATCTCCGACAACCTTCGGAAATCTCAGTGAGAAGCCTGGCCCTTCCCGATCCCGCCTCTCACGGCGGCACGGCTGCTCCGCCGCGCCGAACCCAGCGGCGGCCGCACCCTGCCCAGCTCGGCATTTAGCGCTCCTCCCGCTCTGCAGCTGACACTCCGCATCTGCTTTTCCCTCACGCTGGCGCCAGAGCTCCCCGTTTCCCAGCGGGCGCAGACACAGCCCGGCCCTTCCCGGCCCCGTTCCCGGCCCTTCCCGCCCTGCGCGGGCGGTCCCTGGGCCGCCGGGCGGAACCGGGCCGCGGCGGGACGGAGCTGCACCCTCCGTGGGACTGCCCGCGAACGGCGCTTCGGGCTGTGGCCCTGCCCTACCACCGGCCCTCTCCCCCTGCCCCGTGAGCCGTCGTGTCCGCGGCGCCTGTGGGGAACGAAAGTGAGCGCACACCGGGCATCTCAGTGGTGTCAGCACAGCCAGCGCACCTGAATGCGCTCCTTGTTCCTTCCTGGCACTCCCTCCCACCAGACAGATTCCTGCAGTCAAAACATTTCGGTGAGAAGCAGCTCAGCAGCCTGAGTTGCAGGTGCGGGAATCACCGGGCCCAGTGTTTGCAAGGGTGCTGCGGTTTCTCACCATGAAGTTTCTGTAGAGCTAACACAGCCCCGTGGGGGGAAGGGGCTGGGAGATCCCACGAGTGAGCCAACGATGGTTTGGCGTTTTTTAGATACAACCCTAACAAGGAGCAGGGGGGCAAAGCTGCTTTAGCTCCAGTCTGTCATCAGGCCCTCAGTAAGAGCCAATGTTATTCCCCAGGTCTCAGCTCCTTTCTTTCCGTAGTTTAACTGGTGACTCCTCCAGCCCACCTGGCACTGCTGCCAAACTGGGGTTTGTCACAAGCATCATCTCCCAAAAACTGGGTATTGTTTATTTCGGCAGCGCTGTCATAGGGAACCCTGCTGGCTAACACTGCAGAAACACACTGGGGTGTTCAAAGCTCTGTTATTACAGGTGGTGAATCTATAGTACACTTCCTCATACTTAGGGACTTGTAAGGACTCATCTGAAACCCTCTGAGATTCTCCCCTTTCCTGTGATCAATCGGTTGTCCTAAATCTGCACTGCAAGTGCTTGGGGAAAGGATATCCAAATGTCCCTTTCTCATGTGTGGGTCATAAAAGAAAGGCTCAGCTAGCAGTAGGTGAACATTTTGGAACTTTCTAAAACAAGGGAATTTTCTAAAACACCAGAACTCACTTGTGACCATGTCCTAACTACTGCCAGGTTCATGACCTTGCCCCCAGACCACACATGCATCTGTTTCATGCCATCTCTCCTCCTTCCTCCACCTCCAGTCCTGCTGCACCAACAGATGTATCCAAGAACAGAAGAGTGTGAAAGAGCATCTGAAGCTGTGGAGCAGCAAATCCTCATTCTGCCAGACAGAGCTCCCTCGCTGTTGTCTTTGGACTGGCAGAACAGTGGGGTACCTCTGACCACAAAAGGAGCTGCTCCCAAAATTACAGGTTCCTACTATTCCAGATTATTCATTCCGTGTGCATGAGTGCAAGCTAAACAACCAGCAGTGAAAACATGTACATTGCCCAGATGCAAACTGGCATTTCTGGAGAGAACCTAGTGGATGTAGGAGACCAGAAGTGCAGCTCTTCCATGATTCACATCCCCACCAAGGAGGCAGTTGTGTTCCAAATACCCTGTGTGGGGTTGTTGTGGAGTACAACCTTCCATGCCAAAACTCACTTCTCCTTTGCTGTCTATATTGTGTGTCAAAGAAAAAAATTGAGATTATAGAACATCTAAAATGGTCTCTAAAAGTGTCTCCTGATGCAGCTAAGTGGCAGTTCATGTTGACAGTATTTCCCAGTGAATTGGTTGCAATTTCTCCTGCTCCACACTGACATGATGCCAGGCATTTGGTCAATTAACAACTCTTCACAGTCTTGTTAGAGCACCACACTTTGGCATGTCTTTGGAGCTTTCTGTACTGTAAAACATGACCTGTTTTGAACACAGAAGTTACACTGTGTTGTTGTGAGAAACTGTTCTAAAAAAGTATCTTGAATGTTCAGTCTTCACCAAACACCAGGTGAAATACTCTCTCAGGTGTTTTTGCCCATGCAAAGTTTTGAAAATAAAATTGAATCTATCCCTTGGGTTTTTTTTCTTTTTTTCTACAAAAATATGGATCTTTACATCTATATGGTATATTCCAGAGCTGCGTATACAGCTCATTTCTTTGATGCATGAGTTTCTCTGAGCTCCTCAGGTGAAAGCAGGGGACAAATTTATAATTAGCTGGATGTTAAGATGAACACCTACCCTTGTGACACCTACAATATAGTCCTAATTCTAGCTGAAAAGTGAGGTTGAAATGTTTCTATGATATCATAAATCTCCTTAGGCTTCAAGACTTTACGGGGATATATAGCGCTGCAGTATCTGGTATAGCACTTAGAGCTGTTACGTCTTTTATGTGAATCACCATATGGGTCCTTGAAAAATTAATTTTAAAATGTTTGATTTTAATTTAGCAGTTCTTTCAAGGTAGTACAGCCCCAGCAATCACTACTGGGTCCTTTGGGAAACAAGAGAAAAGGAAAAAAAAAAAGGAACATTTCTGGAATCACTTTCTTTTGCCCAACTCGGTATCAGCTGGCAGAAGCAATAACGAGGGGGCTGCAGGACTGCTCTCAGCTATTATTGTGCCTGGCTCGCTCTCAGCATGACTCACTGCAGACAATATATAACACCACTCGCAAGGGAAATGAACAGTAAATACTTGGCCCTGGATTTTTTTTTTTAAAATCTCTTCAGTTGTTTTTTTTTTTTTTTCCTCTCTGATTTGTATCCCTTTATCCTCGCCCATGTGCTATATAAGCCTCTCAAATCTAATGTCCATAACACCACCCCCCACTGGTAGCAGCAAGCCCTTCCACTGCTGTAGGGTTTACTTTGCAGAGGTTTACAAGGAGAGGCATTATTGAGAAACTGTATGTGTTAACCCAGTGGCACAGGGTTGCTCCAACACCTTCCCTCTGGTTTTTCTGTTCTCGGGGGAGGGGTGGCTGCTATCCTGGCTAAGTGCATCTCTTGCTTTGCCGTAGCAGCCATGCTAGCTTAGGAAGAAAACCTTGGGGCTAAACAGGCTAGGAGCGCAGCCAAGGGGGTCAGGAGACGGCTGTAAAGATTATACTACATAATTAAAGGCTGACTCTGAACATGCTTCCTGGTACCCTGTGTTCAAACATACAAACCTTTTTAGGTAATAATTCTTGCTCCTCATTTGTATCAGAGGGATTTGTAGGTTAAAGTTGCCATACAGGTAGTGAGTCAGGAATACAAATTATTCATCTAGACTATAAAAAGGCAACACCTTCCTAAACCTGCCCTAGCCAGTGAGAACTGGGGGTGAATTATAAATAGATGAACATGCATGTGTTTTCTTAGTTTGTTTTTGTGCAATGCCCTCTAGGTGCAGCTGATGTCATTCTGCAGCAACTTTCTAGACTGAAAAATGAGGATTCTTCTCCTGAAGTGCTCTGTGATCAGAACTGGGCCACAACATTATTTTACTGGATAAAACCTGAGACACTGAAGACCCACATTCAACCTTACACTGTGCTAGCTCCAAGGAAGACCCTTTTATCTTCAAATATTTCTAATCAGCTGGAGCCAAGACTATAATCTAGGCCCTCTATTATTGATATTTTAGGCTAGGGCTGCTGCCCCATCAGCCTACACAGTACGAGAATTTGTTCTCCAGCCATCCCCCATCCCAGATCAAAATGACTCCTATAGACTCATGTGTTTGCTAAAACAGCATATTCTGACATTTCAGGCAAATATTCTAATGAAGTCTATGCAAGCTGCATTGATTTAGCATTCATTGTCTAAAAATAGGTCCTAGCAAGATGTTACCAAAAAAGCTAGAAGCAATGGATGGGAGCAGAGGATACTGAACACACATATTGATAATATATAGTGTGAGCAAGCACTTGCTTATCTAATGCTATGATGCATTAAATTAGACAAAGAATCAAGGCAGCATATACTCACTGATTGAAATAAATAATCAAGTATGAACAAGGATAAATCACACTTCCACATCAAAGTTGTGAAAAATGCATATTGTATGTTTTGCCTGATTTTCTACCAGAATTATCAGTTTTTTATTTCAAGAGAAGTTGCAATAAGCCAGACTTCATCCTCCATACGGTGATATATTTAAATGAGCCCTGTTGGGTTGGTTTTTTTCTTTTTCAGAATACTGCCTTTTCTACTACTTCAGTTAAGTTCCAGTATGCTGTAAAGAGGTCCCTTGTCACATATATAACAAAATGGAAAGAGACAACAAATCATTAACTTACTATTACCGACAGAAATGCAAAGAATCTTGCCCTGTGTAGTCAGCATTGCCTTGATGAAGCTCATGTTTGACTGAATCAGTGCCTAATCTTTTCAACTCATTACGGTCTCGTGCCTGCCTGCTTCCAAGTACTTTTCATTCCTTAAAAATCTCTTGTTTACAACCATTTCCTTGTTCGGTTTTTGGAGAACAAAAAGGAAAAGAAAGGCTTTATTCCTGGAGTTAGGTCTAGATCACATACACAAAGAAGAAGAGAGATTCTGCTACACTTTATTCAATATGATGTTACAAGAAAACAAGTTACAGCTGACAAACCATTACATCTTTCATAATACAGACAAATTACAAGGTGTAACAAATAATGCGACATTTATTTTACTGTACTGCTTACTATGCTGTTCTTCTGAAGTATATATATATTTAATTACATTAACATTGTTTTCATGTACCAGCCCTCACCTCTTTTATTTGTTAAAAAAAGAACACCTCTTAGTGCACCATACAAAAATCCGCATGGAAGCTGGCAAGCAGGAATTTTGTATGCAGCACCATTGAAATGCATTTTGGGGGATGGGAATTATTAGTGCATCCTTTACTTTTAGATTTTTTGCTTATGTGAAAAATGCAAGGCAGTAACACACAGTCACTCCACCTAAATGCTGGTAGGGGAGAGTATTGTTATGCTCAGTAATGCAACCTAATTCCGTTTATATGGGGTATCTGCATTTTACTCCCCAGTCTGTACAGCCTAAACCTTTTATATAATAAAGATTACAAACCCAATAATATTCACATATGAATATTTTGTATTTGAGCGTCTCAGAGTATTGACTACACATTTGGTTGTGTGGGCTGACACAAGGGTGTACATAACCCACCAACCCAGAGGGTATTTATTTATTTATCTTACCTTCTCTTCCCAGGAGCCTGAAGTGTAGAATGCCTACACACCAAAGAGAAAGCAAAACCCCCTGTGCCTCTGTCTACTGCAGATTGAATTTTCACTGTTGTACTGATGACTTGTCCTAAGCCATGGTTCTGATTAAAAATAAGAGTGAGAATTAAAAGGACCAACTGATCTAGAACACCATACAGTAATATAAGGTCAGAACTATTGGAGTGTCCTGTCTGGGGTGGTGCCTGCTGGGTGTGGATCAGAGCTGATCTGAATCCAGCAGGAGAGAGGACTGAGCCATCTCCAGCTGGTTGACTTGTAAAGTTAGGTTCTGTGAACTTGAACTTGTAAGGACTCTCTGTATCATGCAGACTATATCTATCACCATCTTCCCTTTCCCATTCACTTAATATTAGATCCCACAGAGAGTTAGAACATGCCCTCCCACTTCTATCTGCCTGCTATACCTGCTGCCCTGGCACTGCTCTCCTATCTCGCAGCAAAGTATCCTCTCAAGTATCACCAGGAAAGGCCTACTGGGTCTCAGCCAAGTGGTAGGAAGATACAAGTTAAGCTGCTGACTCTGAGCAAGTCCCACAGTTTCTCCAGGACTGTGCCCCAGAGACTAGTGGTCACTGAAGCCAACTTTTGACTGTTGACAATGTGAAACATCACGTTCCAGGCACCCACAGCATGTCTGGAAGGCTGGGCTACTTCTCTCTTTGAATATTCTTTGGAGGACTGATTTCAAAAGGATGAGAGAAAAAGAGAGTAACACTACTGATCCTTGCTGAAGCTGTCTCAAGAGCATTGATAGGGTTTAAACACTCCATTCTGCAACATTGAGAAGAGCCATGGTGAAAACAGCTGCAGAGGTGGGCAGCTGTCTGGGGATCCTTACCCAACTGTGATGGGTGTCAGTTGGGCTAACCATGCAGGTAAGGGCTCTGCTGGAAAGGAGAAGAGGGAAATAAAGCTGTATTGTCAACTGTCAGTTCCCTGGCCAAAGGAGCTTCTACTATCTCAAAAAACCTTGGTATTTCCCACCAGATTTGATTTTCCAGACGATTAATTTGCAGTGCTCATGTGAAAAGCACCATCCTACTGAGCCTAGGTCGCCTTGGTGCTGGGAGAATGTCCCCAGGGCCCAGAGCCTCCGTGGGAGAGCAGCACACAGTCAGGGTGCCTGGAAAGTAGGTGCAGAAGTAAGAGACCCCGGTCCGTCCTTAATGATTACTAGGTGAGATAACTTCACTACTGCTGAAGATTAGGTTGCTATTTAGAAAACCAGGTATTTATGAACTTTCCTTCAGGCAATTAATTGAGTTTGAAGACTTTTGGACCAACTTTATTTCAGTGGTTGCTTAAAAGTGGGAATGGGGCAGAGAGGATAATCTCAGGCGCACATGTGTGTTCACACACATGCACACACATACATGCCTTAAGCAAACACTGTATGTGAGTCACTATGGATAGTAATGCGCTAGGTTTGTGGGAACAGTTGGGGAATTACTCTCTATATTTAACCTTCAGATGGTTAGTTGAGCAGTGTAATTGCTTGCCTTCAAATTTAAGCTGCCAAGTAGAAGCATCTATGAAACTACCCTTATATTCCTAATCAAAATCTTTGTTACATTTTCAAAAATTCTTCAGATTTTGCAGCAAGTTTTTTTCTAAAAATAGCTAATTTTAATCATCAAACTGCACACAATTTAAGTAGCAAAGATAATGTATAAAAGACTTTTCTCTTACAAAAAAAAAAAAAAGAAACATGAAACCCAAACAAACCACGTCTAAGGCAGTTTCAGTGTGTGATAAATTCAAAAGTTCAGTGGTCACTTTTCCCCCTATAAACACAGGGAAAAAACTGTAGTAAGTTCTAAATAGGATTGTGACTGAAAGTGGCTTTCAGATGGCTTTTAGCAGATCCTGAAACAGAGATGTCATTGGGGGAAATTGTCTTTTAATGGCTGTGCAAATATTGAGAATATTTCCATGGTTCAGTTCTTTGGAAGTGTAGACTCCTGTCCTAGTTCATTAAGAGACCTTTTGTAGCTACTTGTGCATTCAAGGATTTGCCTTATTGGGTGTCTTTTTCTTATTAAACACTGCTGGAGTTTAATAAGATGGCAGTAGCACAAATCCTTTTCCCCTCCTTTTAAACACTGAAAGCTTACCAAAGCATTCCCACACTTCCTTAAAATGTAACTCAATGCATCCAGCAAGCAAAGGATGTCAAAATTATGTGTAGAATAATATTGCCTAGTGAGTGTTTCTGTCCGAGCAGGATTATAACTCAACAGTGATTTTTGCACCATACCCCGCTGTCTCTGAATGCAAAGCATTGTAAACAATCAGGGCAGTTTTTTAACACCCCTGAACACAATGCTCTCCCCAACCAAAATGTAGCAGGGGCTTCCTTTTCTAAAATCACACACACAACTTAATTTCTTGCAACGTTTGCATTTGAATGATTCATTCAGAAATGCTATCTAAAGACTAAGGATCATGTAGTGCCTTCAGTCAGCTCAGAATACCTATGGAAAATAACTTGAAAGGTGCTTTGGTGTGGAACAGCAAACAGTCTGGGATGAGGAGAATTCTCCACCTTGCTTTGTACGTGGCATAGTAACACAGCTAGATTTAATGGCTCCTTCAATGAAAGTTTTTCTGTACTTCAGTATTTCCGTTCCTCAGTATCTGCCTTGAATTAAACAGAACAGTTTCATCATCTCTGTTTTCAAGAAAATACTCCAAAA
Organism: Vireo altiloquus; assembly: GCA_013396875.1. Lineage (NCBI taxonomy): Eukaryota > Metazoa > Chordata > Aves > Passeriformes > Vireonidae > Vireo > Vireo altiloquus. The sequence goes on from VZRF01002384.1 coordinate 826,852, forward strand.
GCTAACTAGTGTGAGGAGAAACATAGAGATGTTAGCCAAGACCCATAAAAGAAAGATATATTCTTGAAGGGAATAAAATCATAAGGAATTCACTGTATTTCTGTCAGCTGCATACGTCTCATAATTTTTGCTTTGTCCTTCTCACAGGCCTATTTTGAAAACTGGCATGCTACATAGCCTAAGCATAGTAACCAAATTTAGAGTACTGAAGTAAACATGCAATTATTGCCATGTTTTTAAATGGATATAAATGGTCTGAGGGGATAATGAAAACAGAAATAACCCAACAACACTTGAGGAAGAGTGGCAAGGTGCTGTAATTGTCAGCCGATCAGACAAGTTGGGTTTGCCCTGGGAAGAAATAGTCTTCCCATTGGTTGCAAACTATGCATAACCCTCAAAGAAAACACAGAGTCCTTTATGTCACTGTTGGCTCTTTTTGTACAGTTGTTACTGAAGAAGTGTGAACACCAAATGTGTTGTCTGAAAGTATTTAAGACATTTCTGGTGAAAGCATAAAAATCCTTACAAAGATGCAGCGCTGCAGTGGAAAATCAAACAAAATCGAACACAAAAGACTGAAAGAGTACATGCCATGTATCAGTAAGCAAAAGCTTAATCTTCACATAGTTCTCTGAAATCACAAGGTATCCAAATGCGTGCAAGGTTTTAAATAAATTGCAGGGAAAAACAGGGTCTTGCCAGCTTCAATTTTCTTTTGAATGAAATCCACCACAGAGAAAGAAAGGAAACAGGCCGTGGTTCCTTCCTGGTGTCGGCCTCCTCATTAGGTTTTTGTTTCCCTCCTCCAACCTGGTAAATTTAATCCTGTAAGGAAACAATATAAATTATAATAAGCCTCATGAATTACATTTTTAAATGTTTGGGTTTTTTTCACTTGGTAAAAGATAGGTTAGTCCAAAGCCAGTTATGAAGACGCCAGCTCAGAGCAAAGGGCAGACTTCCAAAGCACATTTAGAACTGGTACCTCAGGAAAATGAACTTAAAACACCAATGTTTTCAGAGTGGTTGCCTAAGTGAGATATATTAATCCATATTCATGTGTCTGTGCCCCAAGAGCTAATCTTCATAGGTGCCATTAACACTGACATTCTCCATGGAAATTATAGACAGCCATAAACAGTCATCTCTTCTAAAGGTGGTCACACCCCCTGAATGCAAAGGAAGGTTGCTAAAAATGCTGGCAGAGCTTCAGAAGTTTACAAGCTTTTTTTGCCCCCTTTTCTTTTTGCCCCCTTTCTCCCCAGTGATCTCCTCCACAACAATGCTTGCAACTAGTTTCTTAAAAGGTCTCCTTAGGTTTCCTTCCCAAGAGTTGTTTGGGGTACCCTGAGGCAAATCACAAACATTTCTGCAAACATAACCATGTTATGGAGCTTCTTGGTGTGCTGTGTTTAAATTAATTCACCTTTATTTCAGTGTATTTCTATTACTAGGCAGAAAATTAAAAACTCTCAAATACAAAAATAAACACTATCAATAGCTTCACTTATGTTGTCTTTACAGATGTAGAAGCTCAAAACAATGCCTGGACTTGCACGAAGATATCCTGATGTTTCTGAGGTTTACACCAAACAGGAGGCAGGCTGAGAATGTGGGACAGGAAAACAAAGCATCCATTAACTGCAAGAAGAGCCACGTGAAGGCTGAATGAAGGCTAGATGAACTGGATGAACTGAAGCCACTGAAAAGATTTTATAATTAACATATTTACTTTTAGCATATTTAATTCTCAATAAATATCCAAGTAGAATTATATGCCAAGTTATAAAAGTGAGAAATTTTTTCTGAGAAATTCTGAAAATATTTTTGTTAAGTTCTCCAAGACTAGAACTACAGACTTGATACATTTTTAAAAGGCAGTTGCAGGAAGACAGTCAGATGTGAAGGAATTTCATCCCTTAAAAAAAAGAATGCTGAAATATTCATTGAGCATGGAACTGGTTCGTATTAGCATGTCCTAAAACTATTTAAATCAAAGTGGATGCAGGTGCCAGTGAATCTAGTCTAGCCCTCATTTCAAAAGCAGAAGAAAAACAAGGCATCAGTTTTGAACTGCAATTTCAAGCATAATATTTTAACTGTGGCTTTCAACAAAACACCCCCAATGTCTCTGCAATGTCTTAACTTCCGTAATTTCCAGGGCTCCTGTCGTGATTCTTGAGAGCTCTTCTTCTGTTCTTTAAGCACCAGGATACCTCAATTGGATCAACAAAAGCCTGTTCTTAAGCATATTGGGCCCTCTTGGAGCTTGGTCTACCACCCCTAGAGTCCTTCTTTGGTTGTTTCCTAAATGCATCTGGCATTTGTGTAGACTGTCTATTCCACATGAAAGTCCCACTTTCCCCAGGATCTAGAAGCTTGGCTGAAATGCCAATAAATCTTGTTTCAGGGAATACGTCTGAGCTAATGCATTTAGTTTACCTTCAAAAGCTTCAAAAGCTTAGCAATGTTTGGAATGTGCAGAGATTCACAACTGCTCAGTGATGAAACGCCATTGATAATATTCTCCAAATTCCACATTTCCCTTTCTTCATGAGCACTTTTTTGGGATGTCCTTTTAGGAGCTCCTTCTTAGAAAGAAGCAACTAAACTCCCAAAGCTCCTTCCAACATTGAGCTTGCATTTGCCCCACAGCCACCTACACTCCAGTTGTGAAAAGCAGGCTTGCAATTTGGAAGCCACATCTGCCCAGATCCAGAATAGCTGGCCTGATTTCAGGCTAAGCCCAAATTACTGGAGCTCCAGGGACTCACATAAGCAGCAGGGACATCTGAGACAGGTAACAAAATTATAGGGATAGAAAAGTCTCTGAATGGATGCTTTTCCAGTAGTTACCAAACTGCTCAGATTTGAGAATAACCGCAAGTAAATTAAATACAAAGACCTTTTCCTTTCTATCAGTGGACCTTCGGACAATTTCTAAAGGAGGTAAGTATCACACTTCTCCTAGGATTATGCTACAATTTCCCAGTAACAATACTACATTTTCTGGTTTCAAGTTTGGCTTTGCAGGCAAAGCTGAGAACACATTCTCCAGGGCAGGACCTGAGCTTGTAGAATGAGGAAAAACTTCATTAGAAGCTTAGCACTTCCAGAATCAAGCCCTAGAACATTAAGAGATTCTTTAAAAATTAATAAACTGAGAACTGCTACCATATAACATTGGGGGGGAAAAAAATCTTTGCACACTGGCAACTACTGCCAGCACCAACGCAGGCCACAGGCAGAACACTGAAGACTAAGAAAGGGTAGCAGAGGTTACAGGTTTCCTGCTCTGGCTCAGTATAAAGCAGGCGACAGTTTTATGATCACAACTCCACCAGCTCCAGCTTTGCTGGATCCTGCCATGCTAGGGCTGCAACTGTGAAGCTTAGAGCCTGTGTAAAAGTATGGTGGGCAATGCCACCCTCCACCTTCTGCATAGGCACAAGATTGAGATTGGATCACTGGAAAATAACATGATTTGATGCCACATTTCACCAAGGGTTCTGGCTGGGGAAAGCTAGCAGACACAGTACAGCTGTATCCAGGGAACAGTATGATGGTCTGTCTCTCTGCAGACATGTTGAAATGCACAGTCTGCCCTGGTGGGGAAACCAGCCTGCATGACAGACCTGCTGCTTGCACCAGGGTGTTCTGGGGCTGAACCCTCAGCTCTGGCTGCCGAGGTGTTTCCCCTGTGTATGAAATCCTTACATGACACAACAACAGGTGGTTAGGAATAGATAATGTTTGCATCTGAATCACTAATTCTCTGAACGTCTATTGTCAATTTAAAAGTGGAGTCAACAGGTGAAGTCCCTTCCCCTGCCTCAGAGAGCTGTTGTGGAGTGCTAGATTTCTCCTATGCTGAGGAAGAGGAAGAAACTGAACACAGATATGCCACTTGTCAGAGGAGTGCTGTAATCACTGTGCACTTTTCTCTTCACATTTATTTTTGTTTAAGATGAGACATCAAATACACAGCTCTCTTAAACTGGAGAAAGAGGAGAGCATCTCTTCATCCACAGCAGAAAATCCACAATAAAAAAAGCCAGAAAATTTTAGACTGGTGTGAACTAATCTTTTTATTAAAAAAGCATTGTTTCTTCAGTGTGGCTCTTGAACTGAAACATCAGTTGTTCACACAACACACACTCGAGGCGGGGCACTCCACACAGTGCTGCCATTGAGTTCCCAAATGGGTAAGTATTCCATGTTTGTATTTTTAAAGCTATATTTTAGAAATATCCTTGCTTAGAATTTATACATTTCCCTCATCATACAAATCAAAGTTTTGCCTGGTGACTTGGCAGATTATGTTAATGGCCTCTGGTCACAGCTTTGCTTATAAAATTGTAAATTGTTAAATGGAATATTTACAACTTGTGATTTCCCAAGAGCAAAATAGGGTTCTTTCATATCTCCTTAAAAACCAAACCAAAACAACAAACCACAAACAAACAAACAACAACAAACCCTGAAACATAACAGACTGCCTTAAAAATGAACTTTTTTCACCACAGATCCTGATACTTCTGGTTTTCATGACATCTCTCCTAAACCTAATAGCTTTCTACAAATAAGTTAATGATGTACTTGAAATATTAAGTGATCTATGTGAAGTGACTAATTTCTGTGTTTGTTACCTAGAAAAATCTTCTGCTGTGTACATTCAGTTTGTCCCAGACCTCTAACAGGATAGAATGTTAATCCACCTTAAAAACAGCAGATGTCAACTTCAGAATGCAGGAGCTGTTGATGTAACAGTGGTTCTAGAAAGGCATACCAAAGCTTGTAATTTAAACATTAATCATACTCTCAAGACATGAGGCAGAGGAGGGTGATTAAATCCCAAATATTTTTCTTTCTTTTAATTAGTGAAAGAACGTCCTTTCCTGTAAAAATACCAGTTCAATACATGTTCCTTTTGGCAGCATCAGCATCCTTCTCTAGGTACTTTTAATTTCTGTATAAATTATCACATCGGGTGGAGCTGTGCTCCTGCAGAGTCTTTAGCATGCAAAGCACACTCAGAGTGCAGGTCTATTTATGTGGCAGCTGATTTAGCGTTATTATAAGAGTATTCCAGTTTTAAAATAAAAATGCGAGCTGACAACTGGAGATACTGTATTCTTTATGAGCTGAAATATGGAGGTATTTAAGATCATCAACAATAATACTCTTTCTGCTTCTCCCTCCACCACACATGCAGACACCACAGATACTGTTCGTCCTCTCTGAAAAAAAAGTACAGTATTAACAGGTGATTTTTCCCACACCTTTTATTCCTACCTTCATTAGAGAATCATTTTAAAAAGCCAACCAAACATTAGCAATACTATTTGCACTCAGATAATATCTACATGCTACTTGTTGCTATAAATATTAATTAATTGGATCACCAATACCCATAATGCAACTTTATTTTGACCTACATGCCCTATGAACTAGATATTTTTTGGATTCAATTTCCTTAAAACCAACTGTCAGCATCATGTGATGGAAGAGATGAAAAATGAAAATGAGTGTTCCTGCTGTGCAGGTGAGTGACCTGTGGGAGACAGCTCTGCCTGCTAGGATTTTTACACGTACCATCAGACACAGACCAATTGATTAGATCATCTTATACCTGCCACCAACTAGGCTCAAGAGACTAATTAGAGAGAGTACTGCCTGCGCAGGCACCCCATTGACACCTAATTTGCTCAGCCAAAGCCTTTGGGGAGAATGTATTATCTCTGCAGCTGCACTTCATGCATTTCTGATTTGAGGCATAAGCAAGGAGTACTTCTTCACTCTTTTGAGCAAACTGAGTATATAAGCCCTTAAGTGCTAAATACAAGCAGACAAATTAAATCTGGCCAGCTGCCATAAATCCTTTTTCCCCTTCAAATATATCTACACATATATACATGCATACATGTTATGTTTTATATCTATGTCTCTAATATATGTGCACAAATGCAAACATACAAACAATGTGTATGTATGAGTATGAATATGTGTGGAAAGGGTGGGTACATAAAGCCATTTCTATAAATATATGCTTTAAAATATGCAATTTTCACACTGTATAGTGTACCTTCCTTCACAGGGAAGTTTTACTTCTGTGAAATTGAGAAGAAATGCATTTGTTCTTATATATGAAAAATAAATGATCTGCAGTGTTGTTAGCTCAGGCTCAGAATTACCCCATGGACAAGGCTCAGTAGACTGATGCCTATAAAGTTGCTCTGCATCTTCAGAGGTGCAAGTTCAAAGATTATTTCAGTATACAGCCTAGCTTTGTTGGAAGCTTTTCTTCAATGGACTATACTTTGTTTGTGGTTTCCTGAGGAATACTATTCACTAAGGCTAAATATAAGGTTACTTAAATTGCTTTCTGCTGGGCTTTAGTTTTATCTAGTTATCCGTGCCCCAAAATACACAGGAGAGGCAAGACTTAAGGCTGCCATTAAAAATTTATTCAGGAAAAAAAAAAAAAAAAGAGAGAGACACAAGAAAAACTAGGATTTTTTACAAACTGAGAAGGGTTTGAAAAAAAATATTTTCAACTATATGCTGGTTAATGATTCCTGAACTCAGATGCCTTGTAACACACATGAATATAGTGGATTTGCATCACTTCTAGAATAGCACTGAGCCAAGTATCTTCTTCACTGTGATGTGTCTACAAAGCAACTTTCAGGAGTTGAGTAAGGCTGAATTACTGCAGTTTAATTTCAGTTTCTGTCAAAGCCCATGCTGACAAAGTCAGTTTATAGTGTCAACTCAAGATCCTGCACCCCTGTAACTAAAAAAGTAAAGGAGCCATAGCAAAATATGTGCAAGTGATATATGTGGCCAAAATATCAGGTGTAATCTCCTTTGCGAAACACACTATAAATGCAACTTCCAGTCTTGTTCCTAGGATGGGGCATAACTCAATATAGAGAGGATATTCTCACCTTTCTCCCCTCACACAGGCCACATCATTACTAATTCAGTTTATATTTCTTTAGCAATTTAATATCGTTTAATGTTTAAATGACACCTCTAGATTATCTTGGCAACTGTTAGCTACGACTCTTTCACAGATGCAGCACTATACAGGATGCTTACACATTACAATAATAAGGGCTATCAGTATTTAGCAGTAAACCATATTTGAAAAATAAGTACACAGGATTAACTGATTAATTTCTTCTTCTCTTTTCTCTTGTGTTTTAGTTACTACATTGGTATTCTTATATACACAGGACTCTATCTAAAGTGATGAAAATTGCTGTATATTCTTCTCCACAGTTCTATAAATCATTATACAGATCCTTATGGACATATTGCTGTGTTACAAATTCCTCTCTACACATAGAATTTTTCACAGATTGACTTTGCCTCTGAGCAGAGCCCTGCAACTCTAAATAGATTTGTGTATGGGAGTTGACTGCAGTTTTAGGGTGGGTGCGAAGGGATGACCCTAAAAGAAATGAGTGCTAGACAAGGACTGTAAACTACTAAAAAATAAAAAATCCTAATAGTAATACAATTATAAACTAAATTATTTTATGAGTATACTTCAAATAAATGACATAACCTTTGAAAGGTGAGATGTCTATGGCACTGTGGATATGAGGCTGGAAGACAGAAACCAAGATTTTGGCTTTGCTGCTGAATGTGACTGTAGGCAAGTCATTTCATCCCACTGCAACCTCTTTTCTAACAAGGGCCCTGATTTGTGTCCCAGGCTCTGGGTTTAGAGTGTCTCCCAAAGTTAGATGGAGCCACCAATAGTTCAAATATATAAACACAGTTAAATTTATCAAAAATGCAATATTAGAACAGTTGCAATATCTGGTAGTACTTGAAATCTTTACTTGGATTGTAGTTTTCCAGATTGTACCCTTGTGCACAGTATGAGTTCAGAATGCAAGGCCAGCATCACCTAACTCTGGGAATGTGCACCCAATAGTCCAGTGTAGGAGGTTGGTCCTGAAGAGCCAAGACCTACCTACCCTTAAATTATACACCAGTTGCTAAGTAGCATATATGCATATCGATAATTGCAAACCAACTGTGCATACTTTGCACAAAGGTCTCTACAAAATATTATAATCAATTCCTTCACAGTGTGTTTTGTGAGGAGGAAAAAAGGAATACAAGCCTGAGCTTCACTGTAATATGTTTTACTCACAGTATTAATTTCCAGTGTTATTTGATAATGTGATTGGTTTCACAGTTGATTTGTAAGTATACTTTTAACTTTTGAGTGGCTGTGGTAACTTTCAAATTAGTTTTCTACAAGTCTTTCAGCAAAAATTCTTTCCTACCCTAGCTGCCCACAGCTGAAGTTTTTTTCTTTGAGTTGAGAACAAAGTCCACAAAGCCTTTCACAATTACCATATGAATAAGGCTTCACATGAAAAATGGCCAGGACTGAATCTACTACAAGTCTTCTAGTTTTGAGAATAAAGCACAGCCCTCTGTGAGTGAGCTCTGGGAAAACTAGTACTTCAGATGAAGATACTACAAAAATAGCAGTGTTATTGAGCTTAATATAGTTTGCAAGCAAAGCCAAGGAAACCTTATTAAAAACCAAAATGCAATTTGAGGATTTTGGTACTCATCAAGAACAGAAAAATATTAGTGCTAGTTGTGTGCAAGAATATACTTCTCAAACCTGACAAACAGCCAAATGCCTATAACTTCTTGTAACCTTTTTTCTATCTGATAACGTGATATATCTAAATGGCTATGCTTCTCACCCCAATAACTTGCAAAAAAGCCTGCTAAAGAGGAACTGACTGAATGTGAATTGGAGAAATGCTGTCTCCCTGGATCTATAATGAGAGAACCTAAACCTACAATTTTTGCCAGTGTTTGACACAATGAGATCCTTATCTTAGTGGTAGCACCAGCTCTTTTCTCTCATATAGATACGTAAATGCTATATCTGAACAAAAGTTGTAGATAGCTTAATTAAAATATCCAAAAGAAAAAAGAAAAAAAGAAAGAAAAGCCTATCTGTTACAGCTGTATATAACAGAACTCAGAAAGGAAATACCTGTTGGAAGATGATATAAAGGCATTAATGCCCAGGTTAACAGGTTTGTTACTTATTTGAACCCATCTCTGGAGAAAAGGAGCTCCAGAAGAGCTCCTGAGAGATCTTCTTGCTAACCTCTCTTGCTGAGCTAAACAGTCATGGGAGTGGGAGATTCAACTACAAGCAGCTGGGTGTGAGCAAGCAGAGCTGTGGTACCCTTCGACCTTGTCTCACCTTCGTGACAGAGCCAGCTTAGGAAATTCCCACTACTGCAAACCTACTTCCTTGCTCCTGCCCTGCAGCTTGTGCCCCTGTAACTCATATTGTAAAATTTCCCGTGGAACTCCCTGTACACTGGATCACTAAAAGTATCAGAAGTGACATTTTTATGTAGAACTTGTCAGTGATACAGTTTACACCAAACTTCCAAATAGCTGCAACATCACAGCTAATGGGATTGAAAACTGGTGAGGGAGCAAGAAGGAACTGCCTGGATAGAGCTAGAAAGAAACTTATCACACTGTTCTTGTCTGCAAAGATAAAATGATGGAATAACATCCTTATTTTTCAGCAGTGGCATTCCCCAGTGCATTACTAAGAACAAAGCTTCATTCTAAAATCTGAAGCCACCTCCCAACTCACAAATGGCTAATTATTTTCAGGTATCCAGAAACACTGTGAAATCTGCCTTAGCCAGCCACTTAAGGGAGCAGACAGAAGTTGTCACATAATGACCTACTAATTAAAAAGCAAGAAAACCATACTCAAAAGATCTGGGAATACCCGTAAGATAGCCTAATAAGGATAATCTCCTGTACATGTTTCAAGGGAGAAGCAAACAAGAGATGGCTGAGAGCCCATGCCTCTGACTGGAAGTTCTTTGAATTTTTTTGGTTGGTTTTAATTTGTTTTAGCAGTAAAATATGTAGGCCTGCCAACATATCAAGGAGATTTTTAACGGTTCATAAAGCTTCAAGTCATATTTAACCAGAGTTCAGAGAATTCAGATGGGATAGAAAAGCATCTGATTCTTTATAGGTCACTATCTAGCTTTGAATAGACAATACAACCCTAGAGCTCAGGGAAAGCAGATCAACTGTGCCATCCAAATGCCATGAATGAAACTTATTGACTGCCAGTGTCAGGAATGATGGTCACTGTTATTAACAGTGCTATTTTTCAACTCAAACCTAAGCATACTTATTTATTTTGCCTGAAACACAACAGCTGACCAACTGAAAACCCAAATGAGATGATGTACTTGACCATCTCCTTCCACTCCTCCCCATCTAACATAACGAGTACATATCTTTAGAGAACTTAATCAGAAATTTATTCCTGCTTTGCCTGTCATGGCTTTTATCCCCAAAGCAAAGTCTGCTGGACAAAATGATATATGAAAGACTAAATGCCTGCCAGATGACTCATTAGCATTCACCTCCTCCCAAAAATTAAACCCCGCCTCGTGCAAAAATTAAAATTTTTTACTAAAAAACTTTAGTTTTTTTAAGTACCTAAAGTTTTAAAAAACCTTTTTAGTTTTTTTAAGTACCTAAAAAATTTTAGTTTTTTAGGTACTTAAAAATAGGGCATTTTGTATACATGTGATTGTTAATGTTAGTCAAGTTACTTCTTGAAAGCTAAGTAGTCTTTGAACAAATTTAATGCTGCTGGTGTTATCAGTACAGAGTAGCTGTCTTGAGGTGGATGTGGACCATTTTTCTCTAACAAAGATTCCTTGGAATTTAAAGATACCTCTGCAAGGGATCACTACACTATAAACTACCTCAGACCCCACAGATAAATGCTAAGCATTACAAAAAAAAAGTGTGAATGTTTATCACTACCAAAATCATTCTGGTAGCCTGCAAGTACCTACAGGCAGCTTGGAATTAAGTTATGTCTTTTTTTTTTTTTTNGTGTTCAGGTGCAGAAGGAAGAAAAAAGAGGGATGGGTAAACTAAAAAAAAAAATCCATTTCTCACCTGCATTTTTATTTCCATTAGTGTTTTTCCTAGAAAGTACTTTTCAAACCAGCAAGGAGTTTTAAATCTGGAATGTGGAGTTATGAATGCCTTTGTTTTAGCTTGACAGAACAGATATTATTGCAGCTGCATTCTGGATAGCAAAGATCCTTCTAGCTAAACACCATCTGGTCATACATTCTGTTTGCTGCTGTGGCTTTTGAGAGACTGAGCATCATGGCAAAGTAGTCATGTCAATTAAAATACATTTTTTAGCACAGCACAGCAACCCTAAGCACATATAAATTAGACAGAAAGCAGAGCTCACATGCTGAAGCAGAAGGATCCTTCCCATGATTATAGTGTATTATATTAATGGCAAGTTTAAGTAATAGATGTATTTAAATTTTGGAATATATTTCCAAATATGATTATGTCCTAAACTGTTAATCTGTGTGTCCACCCATACCATGAATGCCATACAATGGTATTTATTCACAGAGATATCAGGAAGTCTTTGCAGTTGACATTTTCAAGTCTGAATTGTTTCCCAACTTGAGACTTCTTGAGACTAGAATGGAAGAGTGGAGAAAAAAAATCCCAATTTAGGAAGTGCCTTCATGAGATATTGCTTGTCTCTGTGCTCATTCCCTAGAGGGTATGCTGATACTTGCTGGATACTGCTATGCAGTCCTTTCACCTATACAGTTCCCACTTGGGATTTTTGCCAAAAATCTATGACATTAGAAATAGTTACTGGCAGCTTCAGGCCAGCTGCTTTCTTCCCTGCCAGTTCCATTTTTACATACAAAACCATATGGAGCACTGAAACAGAAATATTTCCCCAGTGCGGTCTCTGTGGCATTAAATGGAAAAAATGTTCTGAAATTAGCACCTTTACAGAGCATCACTACAGCACTGGGGATATTCTGTGCAGTACATAAAGAGATCACAAAACAGCTCACTGATTTTATTTCTCAGAGTTCCCATTCTGTTTGGGGTAAGAACCTTTTCCACATGTATGACTAAGGTGCTCAAATATTATGCATGGTTTGGGAAGTCCAGCATGAGGTTCTTCTCATAGATGCAACTTTTAGAGACCAAGCAGGATCTACACTCTTTGAAATCCAGACCTCCTTCAGATATTACACAGGCTTCTCCCTTCCTTTCTGTTTTTTAAAAGACTTAAATGATTTTAAAAAGTAGTCTCACACACTTGAGAGGCTTGTGGCAGAAAAAGTAGATGTCAAATCAGGTGCAACATACTGTGCATTTTGTGGTATGCAAAGACAGGGATCATGGTAAGATGGAGTAGTAAAAGCTTCTCTTTCAAAAGTGCTATAAGCATTGGTTTTCTTGTAACGGCAAGAAATACTTAATCTTTTTTTTTTTTAAGTTCCATTATAAAAGTAAGGTTTTGGATAGCTCATTTAAATAGTTTAAATGACACAAGGTTAAGAATAGGAAAGCCTTTCACCAAAGGTGGTTAGTCCTTTTCAAAGATTTCATATTATTTGAAGCTTACTTCCACTGCATTCTTTTACCTTGGCTCCTTCCCAAGTGGGTATAAGTTAATTAAATAGGATTTTGACCCTTTAACCTTCCCTATAAACTTCATCTTTACCTAACTCTATTTAAATAAATCAGATAAAAAACCAATCATGTAGCAGAATATATATTTTTAGAGCTGCGGAAAAAACAAACATGTCTATTAAGCTTATTTGTAAGTAGTAGTCAAAGCAACAGCAAAGACTCGTGGATTATTTTAATTAAAATAAATCTAGGTGGGCACATAAATTCATTCACGATGGCTTTTTTTTTTAACTGAAACTTCTCTAGCATTATTAAACAGCACAGCACTACAGTAAGTTCTCATTTGCTTGTGGCAACTGAAGCTCAATCCACCTGATTAGCTTGTATTCATTTTGAGTCATGTAAGGTGTAAATCGTATACACAAAAAATATTAAAGATATGAGGCTGAAAATTGTTACAGGAAAGAAAAGCAAGAAAGAGCAGAACAGATGGACAGATAACAATTATACAGAATGATACCCAGCACCTCTGTAACTGGCATGCTCTGGGTTTAAATATCAAAAGGAGGTGAAATAGATGCACAAGGAGAACACTGAACTGCTCTTGACAAACAGATAGTGTGACTTTCTGTATCTCATTAGCCCTTTTCACCTTAAAATACAGGCTTCTGATTATTAAACCCTTCCATAAAGCTTTTTAAGCTCATCCAGAAACAAAATACAGTTTAGGTATGAAGAATGACAGCAGTTAGGTATGAAGAAATGAGTAACCAGCTCATGTATAAAGAATGAACAAAGAACTAAGCTGCCTCTTTGTGCCTAAGTGATGTATGTTCTCAGGTCTCTGCATAGGCAGTAACAAAGACGCTGCTTCTGGAGCCTGAGCATTGATCACATCTCTCACCCCTAGTAGGGACTTCTAAAATTGAGTTCATCACAGAAATAAATCCTTCCAAAATGCAGGCCTTTAGTTTGATATATTAATAATGATACCATCCAACCACCTCACTGGTGCACTATATTCAGATTTTGCAGCCATTTGGTGATAAATACACACCTTTTCAAGAGTGCTAGTTTTTGATCATCGATTGGGAGATATTTGCCCATTTCCTGACACTACTCTCAACCCATCCTTGCTGAATAAACAGCGGGAAGATGACAACAACAGTCTCATATCATGCATAAGGAGCCCCCACTGCAGCGTGAGCAGAGACAGGCACAAGTGGGGAGGCAGACCTGTGCACCAGTTGCCATCTTCCAAGGTGCAACTCATCTCACTGGGAAGTGCTTGGGGGTTCTTAGTGGCATCATGCATCATGTTTTGTCCACCTTTGTCAAACTATGTTAGACCAGGGTTGTTACCATGCAGAAGCTATGATAAAAAGGATTAACAGGAAAAAGGTCTTCCATTTCTCACGTTGCATAGAAGAGGATCATATACTCCCAACAGCAAGATTTCTCTGCTCCCCTTCACTACCCCCAAAACAAAGTTAAAAAAAAAAAAAGGCAAAAAGGCACTGGAAATTCTGGAAATAATAATAAATAGTTTAAAGGCATGTCAACAGCCTGTAACTCTCCCTCCTCAAACATTTTTATCCTGTCAAGTAATAACTGACAATAACGGTACTGTAAACTCAGAGAGATACATTCTTTGTGCTTTGAAAGGGCTTGGCATAGAGTTATTTTAATTATTTTCCTTATATAGTAAGTAGAGGATGAAAAAGATTTCTGAAATAAGAAATGTTATTGTTAACTCACTAATCACAGCTGAGGGACTTAGGGGCAGTCTGGTTCCTGAAATATCTTTGAGCTTATTTTACAGAATTGACTTAGTTGGTGGTATCCCTGTCACATGTATTTCAATGCAAGGCACCACAACTTCCTTCATGCAGAATTACAATAGACAACACTGGACACTGAAATCATATCCTGGAAAATTCTAGAACACTAATACTTGAACAGGGAATTTTTATTAATTTGAAGAAGTTAATTTTTCATTTGTAAATGCCTATTTATGAGGTGATTGAGTTTTGAGTTGATTTGTAAATTACATGCTATGTTATTTATTTTTCAAACATAAAATACATATCCCTGCTGTTTTGAGAAACTTCTGACCCTTAAAAGTCAAAGAAAAGGTTTGATTTCTCTCCTTTGATTCTAGGGGTGCCACAGATGAGAGGGTTATGAGCTTCCCTATTTTGCCTCTTGACACTCAACACACTTATGGCTTGGGACCAATGGAGTAGCTGGGGGCAATCTGGGTATCAACACGTAGGAAGAGCTGCTAAAGGGACCTTGGAAAAACACCAAGACGATGGCCAAGGAGCCCCAAGAGGCAGAGCAGACCAGGACAGGAGTCTGCAGCCAAAACCAGGCAGTCACACGGCTACAAACTATGAGGTTTCACAGCAGAAGCTGCTATAATATGGAAATAGATTCTTACCCTCTAGGCCCATATGTCATCACACCAAGCTAAGCTGAAGCTGCCAACTAAAATGGGCAATTTCACATGAACTTGGCAGGGTGACTGCCAACGCAGAGCTTGTTTTCCACTGGTGCCACCCACTCTGCTAATCCAATTCTGCCTCCAGATTTGCTTTTAAATAATAATGAACACAGCAGATGGGAGGGGAAAATGTTGCTGGCTGTTAAGCTGACATGCAAGTGAGGTTCTTTGCTTTTCACATATCTTGTGCAAACTAGCTCTAAATGCAATGTCAAGTGGTTAATAGCGGTTAAATGAGAAAGCCAGGATTTGCCATGTTCTCAGTCATTTAATCTTTGACCAGGACAGGCCGGCAAACAAAACAGTCAGAAGAATAACATGTTGAAAGAGAAAGAACCAACTTCCATATCATTT
The DNA here is from genome assembly GCA_013396875.1 of Vireo altiloquus. NCBI lineage: Eukaryota > Metazoa > Chordata > Aves > Passeriformes > Vireonidae > Vireo > Vireo altiloquus. The sequence goes on from VZRF01002384.1 coordinate 842,237, forward strand.
AACTTTGATAAAGATTGGGATGGACTCTTCTTCTCATCCTTGCAAATACCATTTTTGGTGGGTTTTTTTGGGCTGTGGCGTAATATGGGGGTGCTAAGCACCAGAGCAATATTAAAAATACCTTTCAAATTAAACACACAGTAATCAGGACAGGCATTATTGAGCGTAATGCCATGGCTGACTCCTTTTTGACAAGGAGAGAGGAAGCAGGCTGAAGCACCAGGTTAGGGAATACAGGGATGTGACTGTCAGGATAAGGAGCAGAGGGAGGCTCGGAGAGGCAGCGGGCAAACAGCAGAGCAGCAGCCAGGAGGCAGCCCCTCTTCAGCAGCAGCAGGAGGACCTATTGTTCCTGGGTCACACAACATTATCTCCTGTCCAACAAACAGCAGGTAAGCTTGTTTGCACAATGCACTGTGTTTTCTCTTGTGTCAGCCTGACACAGGATAATCACCTCCTACTGCTACCTACTGACCTCACACTGAGGGTTGAAAGGTAGGAATGCCACTGGCAAAAGGCAACACATCTCGATGAAGGTGAAAGAAGGTATCACTATGATCCCATACACCAAAACCTCTTCCACTTTATCAGTTTCTGAAAATTTGGGAATTTACAACTCCTGAAAGGAGTTAAAATGCTTATGCAATGTATGTAATCCCTTGTACAGCTGTAGCAGTCTGATCATTTTCTTGTCCCCAAAGAAACCTTTGCCACATTTGCTGCTCAAACTATATGCTGCTTTTGTAAGACAAAGGGTTTTATTGAAAATAGGACCCTTGACTCCTCTATTGTGGAAGTTGGAAGGTCTCAAGTAAGTTGAGTGGGCAGACAAGAAAAAATAACAAAGTTTCAGTAGCTGAATGCTTGGAAAGTTGTATTTGAGTCCTGCTTCTGCCATAGTTCCTAGATGATGCTAGAAAACTACTATCAGAGCTCCTACGTGATACTAGAGAAATTATGTTAACCTTTTTTTTTTTTTCCTAACAGAAATTCCCTTAGCAGCTCTCATTTTCTTTATAATCCAAGATGGATCCCAGCTGGGGCTGCAGATATGCTGAGCATTCACTGCTCCAACTGAGGTCAATGCAGAATGAAATCCAATCTGAACATACTGAGCACTAAAGGATGCAAGGAGCTCTGAAAAATCAGGCAAGAATAATTGATTAATTTTTAACAATTGCCATTTTAATACCTGTGCTGCAGCTTCTAGTGCATAAAATGGACACCTCCATACCATGTCAGCTGATGGGGGTACTGTGAAAGTGGCTTCACAATGCTGGCAAAGAACTAAGACAGAATGCACATCATGAAAAGCCGTCATGGAAATGAATGATTCCATATCTGGTGCAGATTATGGATGTTGTAGCCATAATGCATAGGATGAAACACTGAATGATGAAGATGAAAGGAAACATTAACTACCCATCTGTGTTCACAATCCATTATCCTATAGAAAAGGGACTTGAGGGCCCAAAGAAATACGAGTATGTGAACCTGGCAAATGAAAACTGTAGATGAGTGCAGAAACCACAGGTGGAGGAAATTAAATTTGAAACTTTAATTTTTGTATTTCCTAAGTACTGTTTGAATGTACCACTTTAATAAATTTTGTGAAGCAGACTTTAGAAGAAGACAGTGTTGCTAAGAACTAATGATACATCTTCCCAGTTAGTCACATACAGGAGGAAGAGATTACTAATATGAAACATAAGCTCGTCTCAAATTTGCTATCAATTTCTTTACCTTTCAACTGAAATATTTTTTCTGGTTTGATGTTGCAAGACCACAGTAACATAATTTGAGACAGCAACCTTTGATAATACAGGTTAACAAATATTTCATTGTTGAAATGTTACAATCTCTGTTTTTTCAGCTAATGTAGGGAGTTTAGCATATGCTTTCTAAAAACTGAAGGAATTTCATACAGGCATCTGTACTGGCCTGTTCTTTGTACTAATTAAATTAGTTTCCTGTTGAGTAAGTAAAGTACTGGCAGCCAGGAACAGTTGGGGAGACAGCTCAGAGGCTTAAGCACTGAACCATGAACTTTTCTGTTTACTACAACATTAAACAAGTAGACACTCTTGCTGACATTATGGGGAATGAAAGAGCATTCTGTTAAGATTGTTGTTTCATTACTGTTCGTGAACTACTGATCTTCTTAAAGAGAGATTTTTAAAGATACAAAAGGTATTTCATTTGATACAGTTAACAAAATAAACTCATTATTTGGTTTAAAAATACGTGTGTCAAAGTTAAAGCTGAATTTGAACTTCGAATCTAAGGGGTCAAAACTCAGATGGGAGAAATAAGTCAAAGTGCCACCCAATAACCCGGCTGTGTCTCTCGTTCTGCACCTCCACTCTAATGATCACAAAGATGAAAACTTTATAAGACACAGATCTTCAGCTCAAGCACCTCACAAGGGCATTGACACCTTGAAGGAGTAGGGCAAGAGACATCATGTCTCTGATCTTCTATACCAGTGCCCTTCAGCAACTGCTGGAGAGTTTGCCATGTGCTTAAATAAAGAACAGCGACAAAGAAGCACAAGCAGTGTATGAATGGAACATCTATATAGCTGTTCTTACTTCAGTTTCATTTTTCCTTGTGATGTAAGATCTCTTAAAACATTATAAATTGTTTACATTAAAATATACATGCTTACCACACTACATATACACTGAGCCTTTGTGTGCATATATTTAGCTCAAAGGTAATCTCTGAATAAAAGCCCTTTCTGAAAATAGAGATTTATAAAAAGAAATACTGATAAACTTTCAACTATAGGGACTCTAGTGGTCACTGCAAAAACAGCATTGCAACACAAAACCTGTGTGATTTTGCGGATCACCCCATAAATCTTCCTTTGTCCCATGAGTTTAAGTTTTCAGCCAAGAAAAACAACATTCTTCATAAAATTAATGAAAACAAGCTGCTCTTTGCCTACAGAAAAAGATTTTTCTTAATTACATTTTTTGCTTTGAATCATATATCCTGTATTTTGATTAAATTCCCTTAGAAGTCAACTAAAAATTAGAGCTTTGCAGCATGAACCTCAAGCGTGGTGTTTACTTGGAGAATATAAACCCACCATGCCTTTGGAAGGTGGTATTTAAAGCAAGAATAAGAGCAACATGCAAGACAGTTTTTATTATTTTCATTATGTCACTGCATAAATTTATTTTCAGGGCTTAGAGTTTGCAGAGAAATATGATCTGGCCAATGTATTTATTAGAAATAAATGGTCTGTGCAAATGAATGTAGATAAAGCAAGAATACTGGAATTCTGGTTAATCCCTTGAGGCAGTAAATCAGGATTTCTAAAGCACTTAATGCAGAATATCTGCATCAAGGGGTTAAATATATAAAATATGAAAAGTCAAAGACAAGAACTAGATTAAAAGGTTACATGGAGACAGTGTTGAAAAAACTGGAGCCTGCTGCTAAATAGATATCCAACAGGCATTTATTGAGGTCCACCGGCTGCAGCAGCCGCTGGCATACTCTAAATGAACTCACACAACAAACAAAAATCAAATTCTAGTGTCAGTCTTTGATCATTTTTTAGTACCAAAGCAGAAAATTTCATAGAGTACCACGCTATGTGGACATGATTAAGCTAATGCAACTAATTGCTCTAACTGAAAAATAAAAATGCTAGCTCTCTATACCCCTGCTGCATCCTCATTGCCTCAATACTTCAGATGAGCCCTGTATCCTTCCTGGCAGATTGTGCCTAAGCCCCAGTAGGGACAGCAGACAGTGAAAAGACATCACTCATTAATTTAAGCGTTAATTGAATCAGTTCCTATTCAGCTGAAAATCTCCCTCCACTCCAGAGTGAAACCGGTCCCCAAACCTAAGTCTTTGCCAGGCCTAAATCATAATTCAGACTGAAGAAAAATTTTCTTTTTCTCTGGCTCCCAGTGCTTTCATACAAACAAGACATTTTGTGTATGTACTACTAAATAAGATCTACTTAAAAAAACCCAGTCCCAAATCCTAACCACCCTAACCAACAAGAAATGGATACACTGCTCATTCAAACAGCAGTTCCCTGAGGCGCTCTGTGCAGCAGATGTATTCCTAACACGACTGCAGCTATCACCCATGAGCAGTAACTGTTGGCTCCAAAGCTCAGAGGTGCACTTTAAGTTCTAAGGCAACCAGACATACCTATATAGACATATATATATATGTTTCTGCTTTTATGCACACACATGGATAAAAGTGACCTTTTTCTTTCTTTTTTTTTTTTTCCTACTGTAGCCCTGACCCTTTCAGGGGCTCCATGCAAAGAGGCCAATACCTACACAGAGCTTGTTTGAAGCCAATGTGGTTTTTCCCAGTGGGAGACAGGAAGAGATGGGAATTACTGAGTTAAATTTGTGTATTGGTATTTTCAACATATATTAAATATTTGCAGCTAAAGCAATAAATACTGAAATCCTACTATGCACTGATACCTTTTAGATGTCTGGGAAGGCAAGTGACCTTGGTCCTACTTCTGTCGTTCTAACTTAAAAGTTTTAAATTTTAAAGGAAATTTAGTCCAGATTGAGAGATGGATTCCTAGTACCCACATTGGCACTCCAGAAACTTCATTTGCTTCAGTAGGTCTTAATCACATCCCAAAAGCTAAATATTTTTTCAGCTATATTCCTAAATTGAGTTTTGTATGAAGAGCAGAAGAAAAAAACCTTTTATTTGTATGACAAATTACAGTGCTCATCACTTTTGTTCAACAAGGTCTTACCAAATACTATTTTACAATTCAAGGAATGCATTCAAATTCCTATCAAGAGATGCAGAGGATTAGCTCATGTACACATCTTTTCCTGTTTGGGACAAGGCTGACAAAATCTAAATGCTGAAGGCTGAAATTCTGAGCATGGTGAAATGTACTTGTTAGACCTTTTAACCTATTTGAATTGATAGTAAAAACTAGATGTTTTAAAATCTGAGCCTAGCTGAGCAAGCTTTAGGGCATTGTCTCACTTGTTATTTTGCCTCTTGATTATCACTCATGCACAGAAAGAAACTACCAGAAATGCCCAGGGAATGGCTAATAGTCTCAAAGCTACTATTTAAAAAGAAGATATTGATAGAGTTAGCTAACACATAAAAAATGTGTGAACTGTGATTTGAGCTCATTATGCACACAGTTTATTTGAAAAAATTGGCTATTATGATTACCATACATTTGTCAAATTTGATTGTAAAATGGCAATATTTTGACAAGTGAGTTTCACCGTGACACAAATACTAAATTAAGACAACATACATGTACTTACTTGGGAGAAGAAAGTCTTGAAAATAAAGGACAATTTAATAATTATTTTTATTCATTTCACAAAGCTGACACCTTAACTCCCATGGGTCTCTGAATGAGTATGTGAATATACAGGGAACGTGCTATCACAGCATTGCTAATGCGTCTGGATTTGACCTCTGAGGAACAGTTTGTGTCATCGCGGAGCAAAAGCTCTGGTAAAACATTTGTCTAGATAAAAGACCTCAAGCAGTTAACCTGCACAGCAGAGGCAATGCAGCCGGGCACGAGGATAATGACCTCTACCCAAATGGGGAAGGTACATCAGTGTAACACTACGACAGCAAGACAAAAGATGACAGCAGCTCAGCAGGAAAACATTAGCAATGATATAATTCTTGGTACTGTATGTGAAGAAATGCCTTAAGAAGTACAATGCCAACCTGGTTTTACCTAATAATTATTTCAAGTTTTAATATTAAAAGAAAATGAAACATCACATTCAACTTTGTTCTTCACCTTTATTTTAAACTCTTGCTTTCATTCTCTTTTATTTTTCCCTAAATAAAAATCCTGACAGAAGTAAATACATTGTGCGGGTATAAGTTACAATTCAGATGAAATAAACTTTTCTCACCTGATACATGAATTACTGGACGCATGTTTTTCTGACTTCAGGTAGTTATGACACTGCTCTTAAACATAAACCAGAAGAACTTGATGAGCCTTGTTTAGCAAGTCAAACCTGTCCTAACAGACATCTCATTTCTTATGCAGATTATTTACACTTAGGATACCTTTCATTGTTTATACTGAAGTTTTCTTCTTTCTGTTTTTAAAAGGAGACACTGTCACATATCCATTATTTTTACCAGGCTGAATGCCTTGAATATTTAGCTATCACTCTTTTAGCACCACACCAAAGTTCTGGGTTTAAACTATTTATTTTTAAAGCAGTAGCATGATCAGGCCTGCATGCTTATCTAAAGATCTTTGCTTTACGAGGGAGATTTTAGTCTGTGAGGTTTCCTCAACACATGGTAGGCAGCTGTCAGCAGCAGTGAGCAGGGCGAGGGGTCACTGCAGCTGCTCTGTGAAAGCACAGGGTTCCATCAACATCGCAAAAATCCTGCAGAGTGGGAGCTGGGAGACCACGGATTAGAGTACACTGGAGTGTGTATATAAGGTCACATCATGTCTATCAAAGGGATATCAAACTGGTACACTGTACAATACATTTTACTGTATTCTGTGTTCAAAGAAAGTAAAAGGAGAATGGACATGTGTGTAGCAGACCACGGTTTAATACAGAATTTCACATTGTCCTTTCAAATAGATGGATTTACTAAGTTCACAAAGACATGCCAAATATGTATACACAGTGGAGTTGTGTTGACTTGAGAGAGAACTAGATTTCACGAATTCTTCAGGTCAGATATGAACGAGATCAAAATAGTTCTTATTAATTAAATAGTAGAAAAGACTATTAAGAGAAACCAGATGTTCACATTTCCTGAATCCTACACAGCAATATACATAACTGTCAGTCCTTGTATACACATGTCAATAGTTTCCCATGAAATGCTGTTTCATATCTCCTCGTCAAACTTCACTTTTCTGAAATTGGTAGCTGTGTTTAAGATAACCCTAAAATAAGTATAGCTAGGCAGCAAACACATAATTCTGATTTGTGGGTATACACAAATCTCTTCCAAATCTGCCTGTTTCAGAGGACAGTTACAAGACATTGAATGTCATATGTGTCATGTTGTATAGAATCCACAGAATCCAGATATTTTTAATTCTCATTGTTAGGGTGCTTCAACCAGATGAAAAAAACATATGCTTAACAACAACAACAACAACCAGAACAAGTTACTGACCTGACATCTTGTGTTAGGAAACAAGGAAATAGGGCAACAGAGAATTTATTCTGGCTGAAATATGCAACAAATGAGAGGACTAGACACTAAACAATGTTTCCTATTTCTAGCAATCTTGTGCAAGCTGAAAGCTAGCAGAGCTATTCAGGCAACAAGGTTTTATCAAACTACATCTGTCTACCAAGTCAAAGGGTTGATGACACTACAGCAGTTTTATGTTGTTTCAAAATTGTTTCCACAATTTTACAATTACTGGTAATCACTTTCAGCAACAGAAAATAAGAAATGTAGGTGCAAAGAATAAAAAAGGAGAAAGCTTCCTGATTCCAAACTGTACAGTTATGAAGTATGAGCTGCTGAAACAATCCAAATGGTGTGATTTAGACTAAAGCATCCCAAATATCTGAACCAGTAGGACTCTGTGACCTTCAAATTTCCTCTGAAAAGTTCAGAAGTTTTTCTGTTCAAGGGGATCACTTTAAAAATTGCTGACCCTGGCAAAGATTGCGAAGCTGTCAAAAAAAAAAAAAGTTACCACCTTAAGCACAAGTAAATTGCAAACCTCCCTTTCTCCTTACCATAAATACCAACACCCACTTGCACAGTAGGCCCTTTAATCTCTTCCTCACAAAACTCTTCATGTCTGGCATTCACTTACACATGCATTTGCAGTTATTTTTCACAGCCAGTTACCATCCTGCCCTCACGCAGTCATTACCAATCTTCCCAGACACACTCATTCACTTGAAGGCATCCTCCTCCACTTCAGCTCTTCCCACACTGAAGCCCTCTCTTCTTAACCACTGGCCCAAATACACCTGAGCTGCTGAGAGCTTTCCGAGCCACCAGAGCTCAGCATGAATGGGCTTTGTCTCTTTGGATTTCTCCAGTTTTGTTTTATTTTAAGAAGAAAATCTTTGATGCAGGACCCTTTCTTCCTGCTTTCCTGGGAAAGGCTTCCCCTAACACTGAACAGCCAAGAGCTGCCAAGACTGAACTGAAGAATGAATGTGGATGAATACCCCTGGCAGTGCCAAGGTCTCTCCTCAGCTTCACTGCCACTGACCTGGCTCTGGTCCCCCACTCTGGCCCTGATGTCTCTGCAGTTTTCTACAATATTACTGCCCAAGCACCAATGCTCCCTCCTCCCACAAGTGGGAACACCAATGCACCCGCTGCCTTAAGTGACGTACTTGTGATCAGAGAGGATCACACAAGGGCTGCCTGTCTTAGTCTACCCATCAAATAATACTTTACATGCTCTACAAATGATTTCTCAATCTTAAGTGAATTATCTTTGTGCATGTCTGAACAAATGATGAAGATTAAGGACAGTTGGTGGCAGAAATATGAAAAAGTGGAAAGTTTCCCATGGCTTTCAGCCTTGTGATTGCTCTTCTAAGCCATAGTCTTGGAGAAAAAAAATTAATCTGCAAATGCTATCTTATTTTCTTATAAGAAAAGCTTCTTCTTTTAAAAAAAATTTTAATCCTTAGGACTGATCTTCCTAAGAAAAGAAAAGTTCCTGACAAAATGGAAGGGGCAAAGAGTCATAAGAAAAACATATCTCAAAAAGAATTTTCCACCAGAATTATGAGAAATTCTGTCACCCATTTCACTTTGAAATCCTATTTGCCACATCCTCTATTGCAAAACTGTGGTACAGTACATATTTTTCTCCCATCCGTTCATTCTTCTCACATTATTCACAGGTTAGAGATCAGTTTCCTACAGCTTGTAGAGCGCAGCAGGAGCTGAGAAGAAGTGACACAGAGACAGCCCTTGGTCTGCGCACCTGAATTCCCAACTTCCACAATATCTTCTGCAATGTTGCTGGGCACATGATAGATGACTATTTCCCTTATTTTCTGTGGGGCATAACCATTTTTCCACTGGATAGGTCAGCCAGCTAGACAATCGATACATGCAAACCAGTGGGCCCCAAGAGTCATCCTGTAAGCATGATATTTCCATCCAAAATGCTGTAATCTTCCATTTTAGGCTACAGGACTGGAAAAATGAGAACTCTTCAATAATTCTATGTTAAAAACATCCTGGTTATAATTATTATGTTATGCTCGTAACATAATTTCATATATAACTATTGACCCATATTACAGGAGTAGGGCAACCAGTAGCTAGCTTAAAGTAGTTAACTTGCAATTAGCTCATAATGATTTCATTACTTGGCACATTGTTTTCTTACACAGAGCTCCCATAATTTATTTTCTAAAATTACAGAGAGGATTGCTGATTAAGAATCTACGTGTGAGCCTGGAATTTATGCACTTGTTTAATTTCAAAATAAATAAAAACTTATGCACATATAGGCCAGGCCTACTGAGATCTTTAGGAAAAACATATTCAGGCTTTCAAAACAAAGGTACAGCCATTAACAAAATAATCTCTATCTGCAAAACAGTCTTTCCTTCCCTTTACAGTCTTTGCAGTAATTTAGGCATGTAGCAATATTTTCACAGCAATTTTAATCTTTGTAATACACTGGAAAAGGTCTTTGTGCTTCTTATGTGTTTTTAGCAAACAGCTGTGGATTTGGCAAAAATTCTACATGTATTGATTACACAAGGAGAAAAGCTAAACCTTTGATTTTATATTCTTTCTAAAAATGTTGATAATACTTGCACATATGTACAAATTTTTTGGAAACATCCATAAACATTCCTAAATGATAACAAAGAACCAGAATCTTCTTGTTTCCCTTCTTTTTTTTGTCACCCTTTGCATTCTCATCTTCTGCTTCCCACTGGTTTCCCTCTGCTCCTCAACTTTGGTAAGAAATCCTGCTGCATATCTGGGAGAGTTAGTAAGGAAAAGAAAGTCTTGCAGTGACAGAGCTGCTCTGCAGGCTGACAGCTCGAGACATGGCTTCTAAATAATTCAGTCTGGGACCAGACATGGCAATTCCGTCTATGCAGAAATACCTCAGAGTTGAGGTCAAACACTTCACGTTGTCAAGAACAAGCAATTAATAAGTGGAATTTCCACACTATGAAATGGGTTCATCATTTGCTTTCAACTATATGGGTAGGAAATATTAGTATGTGTGGAACTCAAGTCTCCATCCTTAAAAAAACCCCAACAAAACACTCTCAGCAGTTGCAACTTTAGATTGTTTGGGAGTTATTTCATTCTCCTCTGCATTTGAGTTGATGGTGCCTGGTTATATAGTGGTAAATTGAGGGCCAGAGGTATTACCATCACAAAGAGGGATGGTTCTGAAACTCATCATTGGCAAGGCAACGAAAAAGGTAGGTTATTCAAAGACAGCAGTGAAATGCCATGTGATCAAATATTTAATATTTACACTTCGGTTACACACATAATTAGCTTGTTTCCTGAGTATACAAACACAAGCATGTTTCCATTTTCACCCATACACTTTAGGGAGACTAAATTGTATAAATTCAAAAGATTATCTGAAGACTAAAAACATCCTCCAGGTACCTGTACACATCTCTGCACACGAGTTTCACATAAAGGAACTTACTTCTCAGTCCCTGGAGCACACTTCATTGTCCCTTTTGCACTGTTACTAAACAAATGCTGATGACAGCACCAGGAATAATACTTCCAAAAAAGGGGACTGTTTAATTAAAGTCTACAGAATGAAAATTCACATTTATGAATACACGCTATTCAACAGGAAAGTTCTTTTCAGCTACACAAAGGGTTTTTTTGGGGGTGGCCATTTTTAATTTTTTTTTTCAAACAAACAAAATGTCTTAGGTCTGCAAGCAATCAAACTAGATGTGATTGTGAAGTATAACCCTGAAAATGGTTGCAACATAACTCTGGCCTATTGCAATGTTGTTATTATAGTTCTGATTTCTGCTGGAGCCATGACCACGAAGCTGCACAGGAGTCATTGAAGAGCGTTCACAAAAATACCCATTCCCCCAGCACCCCTCAAGCAGCAGGGATTAAATAACTACTGCTCAGCTGCTATCTCTTAAATAAAAATACTCTCTTCATTGTATGTGTAGCAGTGGCAGGTTGAAGTACATTTTGCCTTTGCTTTGTTTTTCACTCCCCCAGTCATGGATCACCATGGAGCACAGTGAGAAAGAGTTTGGCATGTTTTACAAATTTTGCTTGTTTTCTTTTAGTACAGGAGAAAATGCTCCCAGAGGAACGTCTTTTCTCTTGTTTAACATGGACGAAAAACATCAGAATACAGAAATTATTCAGGTCCTACAGAAAAGATGTGAAATCACGTCATTGTTTCAAATGAAAGGGCAGGGACATGTCCGATACCTATGGTAAGTATGAACAGTCAGTACTGTTGGTTCATGCTACAATCCTAAATAATCTTTTTACAAAAATTATCCACAAATGGTTTTATTGTCAAAAATGTGGTTTTTTCCAACAGAATTGGAAGTACTGGGGAAAAACTTAGCACAGAGTGTTAAGTAGGCCAGAGGAAGACAAAAAATAGAAAAAGATTGGTTTAGTAGGGGATGTGGGAATAGTTGTGTGATCAAAAAAACTCCAGATTTGATCTTTGGTAGTTTCTACACCAAAGATTTCTTGCGAAGCAGACTGAAAATACAGTATTTTATGTACTTGTGTCATCCTCTGCTCTTTTCCCTACCACTTGCCAATGGCAACTGTCAGGGACAAAATATTCATCTTGATGGACTTTTAGTCCACCTCAATATGGATGTTTTCATGTTTGTAGGAACCTTGAAAACTCCAGGTTGGGAGGCAGCTAACCCTGAGATCCTGAGAGTACTCAGGATAATCTACCTGCCCTGTCAGCTCACTCAGCTGTTTGAGAAATGTAGTTCTTAAGCCTACAACATTTTTTTAAAGTTGGAGTGTAGTTATCTACAGGTACTTTTACATTAAATTCCATGTTTAGTTGTATGCATTTTCCTACTAATCCTTAATTTTGATACTTTTGGAGCTGCAGTTTATTAACACCTTGAAAATAATAACTAATCAATATGTAATCCTGTGATTTGATTCAACATCAATATGTGTCCTACAAATTGCATTTTTCTGCAGTAAAACACAATACTTTATGAAAATAATTTGTCTTTACCATAGTAGATAAAAATCTTACAGCACTATACAAACAAGGGAAACTGTTCTGGTCATCTGTGACATTCATCATCAGAAAGAAAAGTATTTGTCAGTAGTAGTTAAATATCTTCCAGTAGTGTGTAACAAATCTCAGATTTGTACAGGTACTACCTTTCGTTATCATGGATGCTATACAGTGTTTTGTTTATCATTCTTGTTTATCAGTTCATTGTTTATCTAACTGGCTGATGGTTTCCAGTGTAGGTAGGTGACTCAAACTGCATCCATAGCACCTCCCCAGCCAGGGGCTGGAAGAGTTTCCCAGGCAGAGGTGTCTGCATGCTTAGCCATTCTCTCAGGAATGTGAAGTATTGAAAACTGAAGACAGAGTCAAGACTTGGAAGCAATTTATAAAGCTTAAGTCAAGTCTTCTACTTATATGGCAAAGCTGAGAAAGAAGCTTTTTATACATATTTTCTCCCATTATACCTCCTCCCACACCAAGAAATACTCTCGCTTATGAGGACACTAGGATGAGAGTGGTTGAGGCAAATGTTCCTATATATGGAAGAGTCTGAGTTAAAGATAGCCTTGGATGACAGATCATGTTAAATTCTCATCATGCCCATGCTCCTCACTGTAGCAGAGATTAAATCATGAGTAGTAACTGTAGTAGAGATTAAATGATGAAGGAAAACCCCACTATTTAATTCCAGAAGCTTCCTGACAGGAAAAAATACTTGATAAACTGAGAAAGAGTCCTAAATTCCTATTTATTTCTTCTTGTGATACCATTCATAATGTTAGCCTACACGTTTCAGTGAACCTGACATCTGAGCAAGCATTTATGTTTTCAGTTAATAGCAATGTGAAGGCGCCAGATAATATTTGTCAAAAAGTGGTGCTGTTTTTCATTTGAGAGGACAATCTCCATACCCAAACAACTGTAAGATCAGTGTTGCACTGTAACCCTAATTCAAACCACAAGCCTATAATATGTGGTTTCTACTGCCAACATATAATGTTTGCTGAATGTAAGTGTTCACAGACTTTAACACTATATACAAGCATTTTCCTTAAATGGATAAGGACACTGATAAGCAATGTGATTGCCATTTTTATTGTCAGTCCTCAGGTATGCATGTAAATGTTTATCTTTACAATCTGTTTCTACACAGGTTTTATCCATATATTTTGTAATTTTTAAATTAGACATGTTTTCTACAACAAATATTTCTATCGTGTGCCTTTTTCTGGTTTTAGGTTAAAACTTAATCATCTCCTAAAAATGACATTTTATGAAATCTTTTTGTCTTGAATTCCTGTGCCTCTTAAAGATATAATGAAGACTTCTCTCCCCAAAATATTTTTTAACAGGAAAACTTCTAATAACTAATAATAAGCCAAATAAAAGAGGACTTAGAAACCAGAAAATATACAAGTCTGCTCTCACTCCCTATGAGAAACACAGAAACTGGCACAGCTGAGGAGACAAGAGCCTCCTCCTGCTTTCCATCCTGTGGGAAATAAAGAATGGCTGGTTGGTCCACATAGATGCAAACCCATTATTTCTCCTCACCTGTCGCCCAATCTGCCCCCAAGGCTCTGTAGGTGATCCCATGGAGGACAGATCCTTGGTGTACAGGCACATTTGGCACGGACTCCTCTGCCTGAGGATTTGAGTCCTTCTCTGAGTTCAACAGCAGCAGGCCCACTGTCTCCACTGCACACTTCTTATCTGGCTGGTAAAGGCTTTCTCTGTAAAGGTGCCTGCCCTGTGCTCTACTCACGGCACTGGGTCCAGCAATACTGCAATTCACTGCAGTGAATATATCAATGAAACCTGCTTTCATTCAGGTTACTGTCTGAGCAGCAGGAGAGGTTCAGGCTCCGTCAGGGGCTTCAGGGGCACCTCGAGCCCCCAAGAGCAATGCCAGATGAGGGCTAAATTGGCACGTGCAGCCCATACCCCAGCCCTCTCCTCTGCATCCAGCTCCTATGGTGGTCTCTCCATAGAGGCCTGCAGTGGGGCTGTAAAAACGCAGCATGGTAAATTCAGAATGAATAGTATGTGTACATGGGCGTGCATTCAAGATGTACACTTCACAGCTGGATTTCAGAACTGGCAAAGCCAGGGTGTAAAAAATGAGAATAGTCTTCTATGGGACAGTTTCCATCTTGATAAAGAAACATCATTTGAAGAAGAGCACTCAGGGACTTTTTGAAATTCCTGCCGCTTCTATCTAGAGTCTTGGTTTCAGCTGTTCCCTCTGCCTCTCCGTGGGTAAATTTAAGCATCCCATAGACACACATGGTGGGAATGAAGGGCAGGATTGAGGGAAAAAAATGGGACCAACTTCATCCTCATTCCAGAAAAATGGGGAGCAAACCAAGTATCAAAGCAGTGAAGCTTAGTGGCAGACTGGCAGAGACTGATAGTTACTTAAACATACTGTAAGCAGATTAATAATAATTACTTAATAGTAATTATTGAGCACATTGTACCTACTTTTGTTACAAGCTGTACAGATTGCTACAAGCTGTACAGATTTCTTAGCTTTTTTAGAGTGGATAAAATAAAAAATTACTATGTGCTAGAAGCTTCTTTCTTTGCTGACAGGAACCAACTACACTTTTGCCCCCTCCTAAACAAACCAGTGTACTTTTCACTCCATAAATCTCATATTACTTCCTTCCTTTTCATTTATTTTGAACCAGAAGGAGGAGTTTCTAACAGAAGTGCTCTATGGCAGCAGGAGGAAAACAGCAAATCAGGATGGAAGCTGCATAAGGAAAGTAAATCAAAAGTAATAAAATCATGGAGATCTAGCAAGGTTTGTGGGGGGAAATGAAGTCGAAGTTGACTGAATCCAGAGCTGGAAAAACATTACACATGCGAAAACACCATTAAAAATAGGCTGCACTCTTAACAGATGAGATGGGAAATGAAGTAATAATTTATAGCAAAGATAGGAAAAAAACCTGCTAGGTTTGCAAATTTCAAATGAGATGCAAGTTTGAATAACAAGTGATAATGAAATGCAAGCACACATTCTTAAGGGTAGAACACCACGGAACAATTTAATTAAAAGGAAAACAATATGCTCTGCAACACAGGATCAGAAATAACACACTGCCTGATGTTTCTGTTCAGCTAACTAGATACTTATCTATCCAATAGGGTAAGCAATACATTCTAGTGCTTGAAAAATTTTGTCTAACAGTTTGAACTTGACCTGAAAAAATATCAGTAATGACTTAAAACTTTCCAAGTAGGTATTTTCTAAAAATTCTTTCATCTAATTTTAAGTATCACGAGTATGAAACAAATGGAAAATGTCTGTGGGCATAAGAACTTCTGCTATGCATGTATACTTTTTAAAAGTAGCTTTACTTTCAAAAGCAGAATATGGCAAACACTTACTGTGATAAATACAGCAATTTTTTCCCAGTCCCTAAGAATGATCATAAAAATATTCACAGTTTGGTGATCCTTCGAAAAAGAAGAAAACCTTCGCACCCTAGAAATCTCATATGTGATATTAAGCAGTGCGATAAAAGAGTAGCTTATTTCATATTGAAGGATATTAACTACAGTATGGGATATTGCAGAAGAAGAAAGTCTGCAGATTTGCAAATGAATTTCATGCATGATTTATAAATGCAAATGTGAGTAGTAGGTGATAATGAAATACAAGCAAGCAAATACACATGGTAGATCAGATACCCCGGGGAGGTGGGGGAAGTGTGCTGCACTACATGTACCTTTTCAAATGTCAGAATTGGACCCAAATGGCAAGAGAAAGCAGCATCTTGATAGAGAGGCATTATAGGAAAATAGCATGTGGCTAACACCAAATTAAAGTACAGGTAGAGTGAGTGTTAGCAGTGTGAGAAAATACCCTACTAAGGTGTATTCAAAATAATGTCATTAATCTTAGTCTGAAAAAGAAAACACTGGTTACATTGCCCACTAAATTTAGCCAAGATTACCAAACCTCAAAAAGTCCACAAAAGAAGACAATGCATGTGGATGAATACTAACTTAAGGGATATTTTTAATTTATTATGATTTGCAATATGCAAATACAATACCCAAGAGACAGAAAAGGACAGTAACTCCTCCTGGGGAGCCAGGGCAAAGCAAACACCAATAGGAACTTTTTCACTCAAAAATACCTTTGGACACATAGCCCAGGTGCCTGCAAATTTCCTTCCATGTAGCAATGACAGATTGAAGGAACAAATCCATGCTTTCCTATATTTTGACTGCTTCTGTAGTTAATAATTCAGCTATTGTTTAAACTGAAGGACTGTGCATCAAGAAACCTTACAAGTGTCTTTTGAAGAATGATGTGGAATTCTTTTTAGGGAGGAACTGGGGTCAGGGTTAAAAATGCACTCACCATATACAACTTTGCCTGACAAGAGAGAAGAAGTGGCATACTTTGATAAGGCTGTTGTCTTACAGAGATTAAAAACCCAAAGAGTGTAAAGTCAGACACAGCTCCATTAAAAAGAAAAAAAAAAGGAAAAGAAGAAAAATGTGAACTGTGTTACATGGGTCTGCTTATTTCATCTTGGCTCAGCATCGTTGCAGTAGCTGTCTGCTGTTTTCTTACTGTTTTTTAAAGCTGTAATGATTTTTGTATTGCTGTGCAGAGGCAGAGTTTGATGGCATTCCAAATTTGTATTTAAAATTTAAGACTAAGTCACACAGGGCTCGATTAAAATGCAGATTATTAAAACAGAACACTAATAAAACAATAAAAGATAAAGAGGTTAAGTATCTAAAATTATCTGTAACTTGTATCTTGATGTCTCATGTAAAGCCTATACATAGATAAAACGAAAGCTTGGAATTGTTGGGCAACTTTGACAGCTGACTTTTTAGAACAGTTTTCCATCAATTAAAATCATACATTTGCCTGAAATTGAGCCATGCAAGGGCTGGGTATCTGGCTTACTTTCCTTTCATACATTCTGTGATGCAGCTATACCAGCTCAGAGAATGTAGTATAATGTCTTAGGTGGCACATGTAAAGATACATTATAAACAACTGAACATGTGAGAAATGTAAGAACAAGGAAAAACACCCTGTAGAATGGATATATGAAATATTTAAGTATTTATATGCTATGTAATAGACTGCCAGTAGTACCTGGGCACCCAAGATATCCCCAGAATGTCATGAGGGAGGGATTCAGAAAAGAGCTTTCAAAAGAGCTGCACCATGGCCGAACATTCAAAGGGTTAATTACACAGCTGAGTGTCTACTCCATTTACTGATAAGCAGAAAATGTTGTAATTTTTTGGATTTGTGAATTGCTGGGGTCAGTCTGTGTCTTGCACACAACGGAGTCTGTCTAGCTCTATCCCTTGCATGCTGGGCAGAGACAATCCCTCTCTCGCCTGGAACCCCAGAGCTCTCTAAGCCGCTTGCTCTGTAACCTTGGCAGCTGGGGCTAACACAATTCTTCATCTTTGTTTTTGCAACTGGGCCTCTCTAAATAAAAACTACAGAGCCTTGTTAGCCAACAACTGAGCGTGAAATCATGACACTGCAATCCCCTACTCTAAGAGTCAATCAATATTTTTCATTACAGATTTGTACGGTAAGGTCACCAAGAAGAAAAATGCTCATGGAGCAAAACAGACAAAACAGCAGAGAATTACAAAATCTCTTCCAAGCTGTAAGACTATTTTCTTTGCAATTATATAAAAAATACGCCTTTGATGTAGTTTTTAAATAAAAATGAAGGAAACCTACATTAGATAGGCCACAACAAAGCGATCTGTATGGCCTGCACTGATGCATCTTGGTGTACAATCTGTTTGACATTCAAAAGGTTCACTATTCCTTTTAAAAAAAATACATCATTGTAGGTTAAGCAAGTGTAAACATTGCTTAACAGGAGACAGGTTTAAACTGCTACATTTTCTGCATGGTATTTTCATTGCATTAATTAGTAGGAAGGAGGATTAGATAGAGGCACAGGGCTAAGCTGGTGCATTTCAGCTTGAGAATCCGGGGCAGTCTGCTCCACAATGTACTTGCTGCTCTGACCCATTTCCAACAAGTTTTAGCTCAGTCGTATACACTGGACCACTCATTTTCCTGAACCATGCTGAAAAGCATGAAGATAGAACCAAATATACCTGAAATTATTGGTAATGCAAAAGTGGCCACTACAGACTTACTAGGCAAACTAGGTTTTACTTTACCTTCTACAGTTTTGATGGCAGGGTAACAATCCCTAACATGAAGCTTCATGATAAATCAGGATAATTTGGTAACAGAAATAAAGACCATACCTGCATTTTAAAAACCTTATTTTTACATAATCAAACATTTGTCTGAAATAGTATTTTTCTCTTGTATATCCTGAAAAGAAACATCACTTTGTACCATCAAATACTTTTACTCCCAAGAATTATGGTTACAATAAGCCAAATATGTGTTTTCTGTTAGATGTGAATCAATTTCAGAGCAGCTACATTACAATGTGAATATGTCTGTACACTCTTGGTGAAAAATCACTGTCACTTAATAATGCTAATATGAAACCATGGCCTTGATCTGAAGGACAGCCATCACAGAGGGATTTAGAGGGATTCTGTAATCCTATTGTCTATTTTACCCTAATCAATTTGCTTGCTGAAAGCCCCAAGACCAATTTTTTTCCTGATAGGAACACCCTTGGAATGAGTGACTTTATTATAGGTCTATATTGTTAAACTATTTCTTCTACTGGAAGAACATCCACTCGTCCAAAGAAGGTCTCACTGCTAGGTAGGAATTCGCCCCTTCATATGCAATTTCAGTTTTCAGTCTATCTTTCCTAAATCCCGAAAAAACCCTCTGTCCTCTACCACTGTCCTACAGAGTTCAAAAAGCCAAAATACTTTAAAAAGACCGGAAAAAAAAAAAGTCACTTTATAATTTACAGAGGACCAAAGTTTAGCTTAGTTGGGTAGAGCATGGTGCTAATAACACCTAGGTTGTGGGTTCAACCCCTGTACAGGACATTACTGAAAGAGTTGGGCATGATGGTCCTTGTGGATTCCTTTCAAATCAGCATACCCTGTGAAGTGTTTACAAATTTAAAATGGCTTTGCAAACTCACCTGTTCTCAGTGTCTGCAGCAAACAGAAATAACTATGGATTCGAACCACAGCAGGAACTGCCAAGTCCCTCTTGATGTCTAACAGTAAGGACAGAGAGGCTCTGGAACAGGCTAGCCAGAGGAGGTGGTGGTATCACTATTATTGGGTGTTTTTAAAAACAGGTTAGTATCTGTCAGAACGACACAGATAGAGCTGATTCTGCCTTGGGGAAGGCAGGATAGACTAGATGACCTCTCGAGGCTCTTCCTGCCCTATTTTTTATGATTCAGTGATTCAGCACATAGCTTTGAAACACCCTGGGGCTTGATTCTTTTCTCACCTCATGTTATTTTTAAACTGGTGCAACTTCACTGACTTCAGTAGAGCTTTTCCTCCCTGTCCTGCAGTAAGTGTGAGAAGAATCAGAACTCACATTTCTCACACAAATGGAGACTGGGTCTACCCTCCCACTGTGCTGCACAGCTGATTTCCTGAGATAAAATTTTCTACCTCTTTAAAGCAGGCAATATCAGTGATTTAAGTCAACCTTTGTATTATTTTAGTAAAAATCTGAGTCCCATTATTTGAAGCAAAGGCGAAAAAAATGTTGAGTAGAAACATTCTTTGCAATTTTCAGCGAATGTCAACTTTTTCTCCCAATGTATTTCTCTTTGTGTAGAAATGGAGCCTGGGACTGAGAAAAAGTCTACCTCACCTAGAGAAGGAAGCCACAGCAAAGAGGAGGAAAGGAGACAGGAAAGCCAATAGTGAGTACTTAGCAGTGCCTCATAAACAAGGACACAATACACTACAGTTGGCTGCAACATCTTGTAGACAGGGTTTTCCAAATATGTTACAGACTGGGGGTGGGTTTAGCATGTGAGCCAATAAGGGTGGAAGCTAATGACATTCCCATCCATCCATGTCTAAGGACAAAGAAATAGATAAAATATGTCAGAAGCCCCCGAAGCTACACAGCATCTAGAATACTACTTATTTGAAAATGTCAAAGCTATCCACATTCTACATGCAGTCAGCAGGTTTACACAGAGCTTCAAATACCCAGGAAATCTGTAGTCCGTGCCACAGTCAGTGAAATACTATTACACTGCACCAGCTTCAAACAGAGGAACGACAGAAAATGCAGTCCATACTGACTAATTTGTTCTTTGTTCATCATCATCCTGTCTAGGGACATCACCATCTCTCTTGCGGCACTCATATATATATATATAAAAATATATATAAAAAATATCTCCAAAGTATTTTCTGCTCATTTGATTTTATTTTTACTGGATAATAAATTGTCTGCTTTTTTTGTGTGTGTGTGAATGAATAACATTCAACACCAAGCAGTAAACTATGCTTTTCATATATTTAATCTAATTCAAACTAATGATAAAAAATAGAGAAATGGTTCTTGCAAATTTACTGTCTTCAAAAAAGATTGACTATAAATATAAATATCAATATCAATGTACTTGCAGGTGGATTTTCACTTTCAGAAAATTCATAGAAATCAAAATTTTAAAAACTGAGAGACTTCACCTGAAACATGCTGCTCAGAATTAGAGCACTTTTTAAGACCATTGGGAGGTCCTGTCTTCTGATTAGTTCTAAGGTGGTCACTCCTTTTCTGTGTTCTCACATCCCCAGGAACAGCTTATGCAAAACTTCATGAAAAAGAAGCTTGTCATAGGCTTCTAATTCCAGTGGTAATTGAACCTGGCATATTTCCTCTATTCTGGTCTAACTGGGATTTGAATATTTGTTTCCCTCAAGTAAAGGTTGTGAAATCCCCTGAAACACAAAACTATGATGAAAAGGTCCCTAGTGTGCAAAAGAGATTTCATTTACTTGTGCAGTGCTTTGAGATTTGATTCTTCACTTAAGAGTACCAGATTTTCCTTGGGATGATGAAACACTGTATAAAACCCCAAGGAACATGGAAAAGTTTAACTCCCACTTCTGGATTCCATTCGTTAAGAAAATGGTATCTGCATATTTGGTGGGAGATGGCAAGGGACGTAAGTTTTTGGCCTGAAGAGCAGTTAAAAATTAGTGACAGGTTTCAAATGTGTTCAAAAACATAGCTTATCTATACTCAGAGAAACAATCTTTTGAAGCCTTTTAATGCCAAATCACTCAGACAAACCTGTACAAAGTTTCATGCGACAGCAAAATCTACAGCCTTGTCTTTATAGAAGTCCTCTGTCAGGCACCCTCCACAGTCCATCAGAACATAACTTCTCTGCTTCTGAATTTGAAAGCCTGTTTTGTCCTGCTCCTTTGAAAAGGACTACTCTGCATCCAAGTTTATCATGCGGTCATCTTCCTTGCTGTGCTTTTTTCTGTCATTATATTTGCTTATCTCTTCGATTTGGACCCTTTGAGATGGGTGATGGCAATCAGAGATAGCTGCATGGTGTCATGTTAGTTACCACATGCCAGCTCATTTCGAACTACCCAGCTCTTCCAGAAACAAATACTATTTACTTGAACAGGACCTTTCTTTAACTTGTTTGGTTGGTTGGTTTAGTTTGTTGGGTTTGTTTGTTGGGTTTTTTGTTTTGTTTTCTTTCCCAGCAATGCACTGTGCACAATGGGCAAGGCTACTCAGCCTGAGTACTAAGCATTCTGAGTATTTTCTGGGAGAAAACCCCCCAAAGTTACCTGAAGCATCCTGAATTTGAAATCTTTTTAGTATTATCTTACTGGTCAGCTGCCCAAATCTCTTCATAGGTAAAGACTCAAATATTTGCAATAGTAAGACTGCATAGAGAAATAAAGAGGCAACTGAATGGATATCTTCCTAACTGTGAACCTTCATGACTTAATCAGAGCCATGCTCATGTATTCTGTTTTTACTCAAGCTCTGTGCACCTCTTTCCTTTGGTAGTGGCATATGGTTCTTTAACCTGTCTAAAATGGCATCACTCGCTGTTTACTCATTCAGAGGATCAAGTCCAATATAGTTAAAACAGTGAATACAGCCTCTTTAACACAATAGTTAAAACAGGGCTACCTTGTCTTCTATAGATACAAGGACATTTCTGACGGCATTCTCAAAAAAATGGACAAAAATCTTCCCATCTGTCACCTCCCCTGCTCATCACAAGCAGTTCTTCTTTGCATCAGCGTAGAGGCTTGGACCTTGACTCCCTTCATTGAAGGAGATGAGGAAGTGAGTAGTCTTTACACTGGGAACCTAGAAGCAATGTTTTCTAGCCCCAAAAATTTGGTTCTATTTTTGTAAGACTTCTCACATAATTAGAGTTAAGAAAGTTAAATAAATGCAATTTACTTCTGTCTCAGTTCTTAAAAATAATATGAATTCCATTAATAATATGCATCCATGAGGTTGTCTGAAATGGTGCATTAACATTTCTCCTAAAGCAATACCTTTTTTATCTACATGCTATTTTCCTATCTATCTGCATAAGGCCCCTAGAATTTCTTTTAAAAAATAGCAATTCAATAATTACTCAAATTAATATGACTGGAGCATTTAAGTATCATTGAACAGGCAGGAATGAATCCTGAATGGAAAAGCCAGCCAGTTACCCCAATAAAATAGACTGTGTGCAGGGGGGCTGGCAGTCTGCAAAGCTGAGCACATGGCCTGAGATCTCTGCATGAAGGAGTATTATTTCATATACTATTGCATGGTATGTGGCATGACTGAACTTAGCCCTGCTCTGAGCCAGGGAAGCCACATCCTAAGACAAATGTAAAATAATGACATTTCTCTTCCATAATATACACGACACATTCCTAAACAAAGACTGAAATTTCTAGAGGCAAAGATATAGTAAATTTTTAAAGTCTGCAATGTAGGTGCCTTATTGTGCACTTCAGGCTAGTGGCCAGCCACCTTCTGCAGATAATGAAGAACTTCCTAGGGAGAAGGAGTAACAAAGTTAACAGCAAACATGAGCTGGTCATCATGACATAGCAACAATAAAGAAAAGAAAACATGAGATTGTATTCAATCAAGCAGTAGTTGATAGAAAAGATGACAACATATTACCATGTAAATGTAAATAATGGTCTTGTAGGTGTAAGTCATTAGGATTTCTTTGTGGTAGCCCTGTAAATTATACATGGGCCTGCTTTCAGGGAAATCACCTTTTTTCAATCCTGTAGCTTTTAAGCCAAATTTAAAAAATGAAGGAACAAGCATAATTATTCTTGCTTATGTAGCAATTTTGATAAACAGGAAGGAGTCTCGTCATTAGATTAAAAAAAAATAATGACATTATGTCAAAATGAATCAATGTAGTCTATCCTCTTGCTCCTCAGAAGGCATTCTTTAACTAAGGACTACTGGGGGAGGGCTAGGAAGCTCCTTAATAAACACATTAACACAGATTTTGGTGTATGCCTGGTATTATCCAAGTGCTTTAGAATCTCACCAAGTTAAGACATCTGTAGGGATGATATGTAAAGCTGTCAAAGTGAAGTAGGGCCCATATTCAAAAATGCTAATGGGTATTAACCTACATATATTAATAAATAATTAACATGCACCAATCTCGTCACATTTTAAAAAGATACTCTCAAATCTTTCAATCCACTCAGATTAGATTATGATCTCTTGAGCAAGCAGTTCTTCAGCGGCCCCAGATAGAAACCTTTTCTAATTTCCAGGACATCAGGTTTTTCCTATCTGATTCAAGATTATTATCACAATTTAAAAATAAATTATCCAGCAAAATTATTTTAATGCAACCAAGTATTAGAAGATGATTTCTTTCAGTTAAGGATTCAGGAAAATCTGATTGACAGAAGTATGTGTGACAAGGCTACAAATCCATCTTTAAAGCTTCTATGATTGAGTGAAAATCATGATGACCCAATAGAATCTAACTCTGTTGTTTCAAATCTGATAAGAACCCCTAAACTGATGGGCTAACCTTGAACCAGCAGGCTTTATGGTGGTTCCCAGTAATCAGCATGGAGCCACTGTACTCTCCTCAAATGAGATCAGGTATCCATTCTCAATCCAGATCAAATTTGTGCTGCTGGGAAAGCACAGACCCATGTCAATGACTGTGGAACCATAGCATAATTGTAGTAAATACTGGAAAATCTCTTAGTGCACAAAACACACCTTTAACAGAGTGTTATTCATGCAAAATACATTAAAGCCCTTAAAATAATTCAGAAATTCATTTCCTGGAATAACAGATTTCCAGTCCTTTAAAAGACAAAATGTAGCACAAAGGAACTCAGATAAATTAACAGTTATTCCATATCTATTTCCTTCATACAAAAAAAAAAATGAATCTCACAAAATAGGTATGGTCTATTTGAACAAAAAAACCCAAACAACTAAAGGGGATTTCTGGTCTCAGAGATGACCTAATTTACCATATTTAGGAGGGAATTTCTGTCAGTAGGGAAGTCGAATACAACTTTCACCATTAGAAGAGGACTGACCACATGCACGTGCTCAAGGCATGGCTAACACGGAGCATTCCCCCTCTTCCAGACCAGCTGTATTCTCTCACCTCAAGAAATAGAACAGACCAAATCTAGACTTCAGTGAAATCTAAATAAATGGCTGAACCTACAGAATCTTAACAGCATCAGCTGGGACTCAAATGCTATTCCTTCATGACAAAGAACATGAGCAACACATTCTGACTACAGCTTCCCAGCAGAAAAACCTTTTGTCCAGTGACTCCAAGTAGCTCTGGATTCACATGACCTGCACCCAACATGCTACTATCACTTAAAAAAGAGAAAGAACTACCAGTTATGTCCAACTCCATGGTTCAAGAGACTCCCTCCTCAGCTTATTTTCTCCTTTGGTGCACTCATAGTCTTAAATTTTTTACTACCCAGTGAAATTCACTCTAAAAGAAACAACTCTTAGAATAACAAAATAAAAAGGAAACACATTTCCCTCCCTTAAATCAAAACCACTGTGCCAGCCTGGAATCCACTAATGACAACATGAGCCCAAGACAGAACAATGGCATAGTTGCATAATAGATCACAGAAAGTGAAATTATTATTTTATAGATGGGAATGGAAAAGTCTGTCAGGAAACCAAGGTTCTGCCAGGATGTCATTCCAAAACACAACAGAATGAGACACTAGAATACAAATAAAACTGTGCAGCTTTTCCTTTGACCCTTTTGGTGGTCCATCTAAGTCACCTGGAGAACTGTATGAAAAGAGAGTGAGACACACTTTTTTTGAAATGAACACTGATCCATTTCCCACCTGCTGTGTCATTTCTCAAAGAATGCAACAGGAGAGTTGAAGCTCAGATAGAGCTTTCCAGGTGGAAAGGCAAGTCCATGGAAACACAAGTGATACCAGTCTGCATGCATGCATACCTACTCACAAATGTTTCTCATTCTCCTTCAGCTATACCACATTGCTCTTCCTTAAAATTTCATGACTCTCAAGGATTTGTTTTTTCCATTGTATCACCAGGGCTGCAGTCTGCACTTCATACACAAGTAAGCAGCTCAAGTAACTTCACAATCTTCTGTAGTCTAACATTATGAGCTGTCACTGTTTCTTTCAACAATTTTTGCTCAGTGATCAATTAGCCACTGTGTAAGCATGGGGAGTCACCATATCCACCCTCCTGTTACTGTCGTGAAAAGAATGACCATTCCTTTATTAATATTTAGCATTTGATAAAGACAGCTTTTTCTTTACTTTGTGTATTACTCTAAAAGACTGGAGTATAGATTTTTTTGGAAATTACTTTTTGCCGTCCAATTATTAAAAACAATATTATATTTTAAATTTTATTTTCATTATCTCACTCCCTGTTGACAAAAATGCCCTGCTTAAAGCACATTAAAATAGTGAATCACAAAATGGATGCTCTAATTTACTAAATAAAGTAAAAAAAATAAAAGACAATGTAATAAAAAGATAAAGCCTTCATAGAGAATTGCAGCAATTATATCTCCACAGCTACAATATAACCCAAAACTTTGCAAACGCTTTGATTATTGAACCATGGCTGAAGTGAATAATTTGGCTTTCACTAAGAAAACAAGCACATTCATTCTCACCACAATGGAGAGAGGCAGTTTTAATTAAACCTTATCAAAAGATGAATAAAGAATAAACTCAATACCCATTCTACAGGATTCTATTTTCATCTGTTTAGTTTAAGCTTGCCATGTTCATGCAATAATTAACCACTGTCCAAGGAATGCTGGAGTTGTGTTAATGTTGGTAAAGATTTAATTAGTTCAATTATCTGGAGACTATTGAAGGCTCAGCATAGTACCAATTTCTTCAGGCTTTATACATACCTCAGATCAAAATATACTAAACTGAAATGCAAGCGAACAAAGAAAATTTACTATTTCACTTCAGCTACTGAATGAATGTGTGTTTAATAACCATTGCTCTCATTTTAAAATGAGGTTTCAGAAACAGAAAATGTTAGCTGTGACTTACCCAGTCTTCCAGATTAGCTGGTGGGGTTTTTTTTCCCTAAGTCATTTTGTATTTTAGACAAAGTTAAGTTTACTTTAGAAAAAAACCCCCCATGCTTCTTTAAGCAGGAAAAAGTATAGTTCCTTTTACATGTTTTCCCCCCACTGCCTACATATTTTACGTCTTTCAAGGAAAGTGAGGCATTTAAAAAGCATTGAAAGCAGTGACACAGACAACTGTTTCAATCTGTCAGACAGCACGGACAGACAGTAGGGATCATTTCGGAAAATAGAGCGGCCCCCCAGCGCCCTGACCTTCCTGGTGGGAAAGCGAACACAGCGCGGTGCTTGACAAGCTCGCCAACAAAGGAGTATATTTAGTCCCCCCAAATTCTGACACGCTTCTCACAGGAAAAACGCAAACTGGGATGAGGCGTCGTGACTACGGCTAACAAAGGGTGAGTTCTAATTGGAGATTGCACCGTTACTGTGAAACAAACAGGAAGAGATGAAAAGTGAAAACGCCACTTCGCTACACGCAGACTGTAAGCACTGGAGTGAGCCAGTTCCTATTTTTTAAAACTGTTCAACTCCATATCAGATGCTATTCAAGTTGCAAGCCCTCTGGATCTGCATGTGCAGCTCCTGCTGCCTTCGGTGGGAACAGAGCCCAGGAATGGGGGCGTTAGAAGATTTCCCTCTTTGTGTTACTAAAATATTATCATTAGCTATTCTTTAGAAGGGATGTTTGAATAAACCACATTCATTTTCCTGTAAGGTTTAAATGACATGTTTATTACTACCACGGTCCATCCTTTGTTTTCCCAGCAGTGTGTTTTGGAGTGTAAGTTCTTTATAACCAGTGAAAGCTGCACAAAGATGGCCAGCACGTGAGAAAGTCACAGAAGTTTATCTCCTTGAGGAGCTAAGCACTGTAGGAGGATGTTATCATTTTCTTATGAAGCAATAAAAACTTATGAGTTAATATAAAAGTAACTGTTTTGAAATTGCATACCACATTATAGCCAGGCTGGATTCAAGCTGCTTGTCTCTTTAGGTAGTCATAAACTACTTTACAGATCGCACTGCTATGCTTCTAAGCAGTAAATACCATTTGGTAAATAACCCTTGTGAAACACTGCACCTTATTTTCCACTGCTCACTTCAGCTTGAAAAAGGTAAACACTTTAAGGAATAAATTAAACCAATAAGAGAAGGTGTGAACTGCACACTGAGTGCCAACTGATGCCTCAATTCAGCTCCTATTTTTACCAAAATTTGATCTCCCCTTCCAGTTTTCTCCAGGGTGGAAGAAAAAAGGGAGATGCTGAAATTCATTCAGGCTTTTCTAGAGTCCAGATGGCAGATAATGCTCAGCAAGCAACAGGATATAGCACATTTTCCATCAACCACCTCCCCTTTCTGATGACTGATTTTTAAGTTGCACCAACAATCTGAGGACTGGAGGTGCCCTATGGCCTATTGATTGCAGACTTGTTTCTGGCTGTTTCTGTGAGAATTTGTGACAACATTGTGGGACAAAATAAGGCTAGTAGATGATTAAGTATTTAATGATTCACATTTACCATTAGCTGAAAAAAAACTCAGCTAAAACATCAACGTCTGAGTGAGCATAAAGAAGCATTTCAGGTTAAAAGTACCACAAGCCAGAGTATGTATAACTGAGAGCCAAATTTCATCATACGTGGACTCATTTATTAATATTAACAGGATTGTAATTTTTCCCCTTAATTATAAGTATTAAGCAACTGTAGAGTAAAAATCCATACAGGTATATCCAATGTCATATTCTCTGGTATCTTAGAAATTGCTTCATCTTCTTTCCCAGAATTTCACCAGGCCTTAAAGACAGTACTCATTTTTACTAGCGAAAATTCAAGCTCTATTCTGGCCAGGATGTTGCTCACCCTGACACAAAGCATTACCGAGAAACATATATTGCTTTACAATGACTTAGTTACAAAGCTGATGAGAAAATGAGCTATGTACAGACACATTTCTAGTGTATAGTATTACATATGTGTGTGTATGCATACATATACACGATTTCCATGAGTATTACCATCCAAATAAATAATTCAGTACTAGCTAAAATCAGTAAGACTATAGCAAGCACACAAAGAAAAAATTGCAGCAATAAAAAGCAAAAGCCATCTCTATTTCAGGTGCTATGCTGCTAGACGACCTATTTGGTGCCTAAATGTTAATCATATCCCTGAGATGGTGTTCTTTGTGCCATGTGAAAACCTTGGAAGCTGGCAGTATACACTGTAAGTGGATAGTCATTCTAAGGAGGAGTAATTTGCCTGCCACCACCTTTAAATAGTTTTGACTTTTTTTGAAACACGGTTCAGTTATTTTATCTGGAAAAGCTCTAAGGCATGGACTGGGTTTGCTACAGAGGTTTGAGAGGTACAAAAGAGGTTTAAGCTTCTGGCTCATCTCTCAGGTGAGAAAAAAACCCAGAAAGTACAGAAAAGATGTTAGTAGAGACACAACACTTTACCCCAACCAAATTTCAAAATACTGGTTTTAGCTGGAATGAAACTGTCTGCTTTAAAAAATAACTGTGCTGGAGGAGGCAGCAAGATTTTGTCTGCCTCAAGCCTGAAGAGTATCTGATTTTTGTGCTCTCTGCATTTTGAGAACATAATTCTCCCTTTTTTCTCCTAGTCTGAAAACATTTTGTGATATATGAGTTTGGCCAAGAAGTATTGGGCAACTTTGTCTAAACAAAAAAAAAGCAACTTCAGGGTATTTTGTAAGGATAATGAAAAGAACTTGTTCAGGTCTGCAGTGTAAGTAATTTTTACCACACAAATTCCTCGCTTTTGTGTTTGCAAAGAGGAATACTTTGAGTCTTTCAGTTTAGGAGATCTTCAAACAGACAACAGTGTGTAAACAATCCCAAAGTACATAACTTTACTAGAACAACCTCCAGCCTGTGTGCAAGGGCTTCAGAAAGGCCCCTTCATCAGATTTCCTTCTGCTCTTCACACTGAACAAAGCCTTGGCTGACAATACCGAAATCCCCTTCTTTATTTGGATTAAACCCCCTTTGCAGGAGAAGTATGCAAATGCTATACGTGTTTCTCTTGCTGAGGCTACTCTAACCCAGCTATCTTTTCACTGTCTATTTTCCCCCAGCAGACCATCCTATCGGCTGTCAAGGGGGACCAGCCTTTTAATTCAATCTTTCACAACACTGACAGTTGGATGCTGGGGCCTGCCATGAACTCTAAAAGGAGCTCATTTAGTCATAATTAACTATTCCCTGCATATTTCCTAAGGTATGGTAATTGTGCTAAAAGCCAACAAGTGAAGCATTCATTCTGGTTTTCTTTTAAACTTCTATTTTTCCACAGCAGTCTCTTTCTCCCCTCCTTCCCCCCAACCCCCTGGCTTTTTTTTATTTAATCTTTTCTTTCTTTCTTTCTTTTCTTCCTCCTTGGAAACATTTAGAGTAAAGAAAAGGAATGACGGTGGAGATAGGGAGCTGCAGAAAACTGTGATGTGGGCAGTTCAAAAGGCAAAGTCTGCCATACGATACAGGACCCCATGGCAGCACTCAGCTATTCAGTCGGGTAAAACATAAAGAAAAATGAAATGAGTAGAATAGAGCTATGTCATTAATGCAGAATGATGGACATCCTATTCGGGTAACAGGGAGTCATGAATACACATTTCTCATTCCTTAGATATGGTGATAAGTGATCTCTGTTTCCATTAGCACCAGAGTATGTGGTTTTGAACAATCTAAAATCTTCAAGTTACGCAGATGTAAAGCACTTTACACACTATCCCTCCCTCCTTCCCACACCACAAACATATTCCATGTCCCACTGCATGCAGTGGGATTCTCACATGGATAAGGTATGATGGATCCAGCTCACGTTTATCACTGTTTAGATGGGAAGCTTTGGGAATCTGACATGGATTATTTACCTTAAAAGGCAAAGTATGATCTCAAGTCTACCCTTATCTGCTTTCTGGTTTAGTTTAAATGAAGGAAGGGTTGACAGCACTCTCTGTTTACTTATAGGCTTTGCATCTGTTGAAATTCTCCTGCCTTTCAAAAAGTTTGGGACCTACCGGACACCTTTCCATCATAAATGTACATGATGGAAACATAGTACATACACAAAAGCAAGAGAAAACAAAGCTAAATGTCTTCACATTCCAATCTCCTTTCCATTTGGATGTGCACCAGGAGCAAAGAAATCTCTGGCCTTTGCAAAGGATGCAGGATGGGGCTGTGTGTGAGCACGTGTGCGCTGGGGGAGCGTTGTGTTAACATGGCAAACTCTGCAACTGTGCCAGAAGGGCCAGACACAGCACTGAGGTGCCTGATTCTCATGCACCATTTTCCCAGAGCCACAAAATGTGGTAGGACCTTCCATCCGTGCTTCAGGCATAATGTAACAAATAAAGTCAACAAACAAAGAGATAAGGAAGAGAGAGGGCAAAACTTCAGATAAGGTCATGTAACAACCCATTTTGCTGATATTCACACATTAAGCATCCTGTTTTAACTTTTTAGTAGCATTCATCTATAAATATACTACATTTGCTTTAAACTTGCAACATATTTAAGAATTTTAAAACTGCATTTTTTTTTAGTTCAAACACTAGAGTACAAACACTGTTCTGAAAAAATAATCTTAATGTTGAAAAGTAAGGTGGGTAAAATGTTTCTAAAACCCTTTTCCCCTCCCTTTATTTCTAGACTATATCAAATTTGTGGATTGATATGGTTTTTAATAACAGGCAAAAACACAATAAGACTTAAGCGGACAGGCTGTTGCTGAAACTCCTAATGATCTGTTTTATCATCATGGTCTGGGATTTTGTTTTCTTAGGTGAGGGATGTTTGATTAACTTCTGTGCATTATTGTAATCACAGCACACAGTGGATTAAAAACAAAAATTTAAAACAGAGCATCTCTCAATAGACATGAGCTGAAAATGTTGATGTTTGTTACCAAGAAACTGTGCTTGTTTCCATGCAAATAAAATAGGTGGGAAAGACCACATAGATAAGAAGCTTTGCAGATCTCACCTGGCAGAGCTCCTGCTTTTTTGCCCACAGTGTTCTAGCTGCTCTTGAGCAGTGTTGCTTCCTCCAGCCCAGACACTGAACACCTTTTTTCTACCTCTAAGGATTCTGTAAGGATTCTGTAAGTGTTTAGACTGCGTTGCGTTTACTCTCTTCCTTCCACAGGAACTCACAGAAACAGAATTAGGTTTCTAAATCACTCTGCTCTATTGAGGCACATTTCAAACATCTTTCTAAATCCCCAGGTGTGCTACAGTTTCTCTGCCCAGCATTTAGGAGTCTGAATGAAGGAGAGAAGACTGCCCTGACGTCTGGTGACATGAGGAGTGCTGTGACTCATTAGCAATTCTCCTGCTTTTGATACTACACAAGCTGGTACAGTAGTTTTCCAGAAAATTGTGAGGTTTGGAGATGATTTTCAGGAGAGGAGGACAGCCTACATAAGAGAGCAAGCCCAGGACTTGAAAATTCTGAATACCTCAGCTTTTATGTTTTCTGAGGAAAACCAGCAAGGGTTAATGATCAAAAAGCAATGCTCCAGCTACTAAGAAAATCAAAATCAAGACTTATGCACAAAGTTCCTGGTCAAGGATTTTGACAGGGTCAGGTCAAGAAATCTTCAATGCGCTCAATCTACCTAAATGTACCTCCTTAAAGACTTAGTAATTTATGTAAATAATTTGTGGGGTATTTAACATAGGGAGGAACACTTAGTAAAAACACCCAAAATGGTGGTGAGGCAAAGTCTCAGAAAAGAATTTTGAGAGAGATGCCCTTTTACTGCAGCCAAAGTTAACAAAACAGATGAAAAAGATTAAAAAGTGAATGATATCAAAGTCAAGAACTACACACACACATTAAAAAAAAATGTATGGCCCAGTCCTAGGTTCAATTTATGGATTGTTTTATACTGCTCTATTTAATTTGAACTATAATATATAAAGTAAAAGTGGAAATGTTACTGATTGAACCACATTTCATCAACAGTTGCTCACATTACACAGAGTTATTTAGATGACCTCAGGGCTCACTGGATTTTTCCAACACTCTCTACATATCCACTTTCTAAAAAGACAAAGGCAATGCATACAGAAAATGTTTTTCACGCAAGTAATGATAAAAGGAGTCACTGATGGAATATGGACCAGGTGTTAGAGGTTCTTCTCACCTGAAAAGTGATTCACAAAGATTGGTAATGTCACAGAATACACACCAGCAAATTCCAGTGATTTCTCAGAAATTTGGGGGAGAAAAGATATAAAAATCGGATGATGAATATGTGATTTTCTGACTCATTGCTTCTGCCTCATCTTTCCTAGAGAGGCAAGGAACAAACCAGCATTTATTTAGAATAGAGAAGTCAGGGTTTAAGGGAATGACAAACAACTGCAGGAATAATAAGTTTTGAGGGGCAGTAAGGATCCTGGCTACTATTCTTCATTTGAATTATCAAGTTCCTAGAAGCCAAGAAAATACTTGTGTCAGTTTTGAAAAAACAGAAGTTGTATTAAAAAATGGGGAGTAATGCTTAAATTCTTTCTTCTGTTTCAGACTACACTTCTTTTTCTTGCTAGAAAATGTAGATATGTGGGAAATATTAATTATTTAACTATTTTTTCTAATTCTGAGTGATAACTTCTTTGGTCATGAACCTAGCACATACACAGGTCACTAATCTGTGTCACACACAGTCCTAGAAAAGAGCTTATCTGCACCCACCAGATTTCCTAGCCAAAATATCTTTCTGCTCATGTCCAAGCAGCTGTTGCCAGATGCAGACAGACACTACAGCTACCACAGGTCCTCAAATATACCTCAGGGTTAAAATCTAGCAGGTCTGTCCAGTGCTTATTGATTCTTGTCTTTACTCCATGGAACTAACAGACTTGGAGATTTCCCAGTTTATTCTCTTTTCCCAACAGAAGCCTAACTTTCAAACTCCATACAAATAATTTCAACCCATATCACTTCCCCAAACAAACTACCAGAGCAGACATTAAGTAATGAATACTTTCTGAACTTTTCAAATCAGTTTCTAGTTTTTTATTTGAATACTTAAATACTAGTTGGGCATCTGCAGAGCTACCCAGGGTGGGAAAAATTATACCACAGGATCTGCACAGAGGATATTTTATTCTGATATTTTGCTCTCTTTATTCAGCTTTGCAAAGGACTGAGCCTGTGTGTTCATTAGTG
Organism: Vireo altiloquus; assembly: GCA_013396875.1. Classification (NCBI taxonomy): domain Eukaryota; kingdom Metazoa; phylum Chordata; class Aves; order Passeriformes; family Vireonidae; genus Vireo; species Vireo altiloquus. Next base: position 876,240 of record VZRF01002384.1, read on the forward strand.
CAGACTACAGCAGCCAATGTTCACAGTGCCTATCTGAAAGAACTTTACACTAAAAAGGTATCTGGAAGGTAAAGAATGCCCTTTTTATGGTGCTTTAGTAACTTTTCTTTTTTGCAAACTAGCAGACTGTTAATGCTGAGCTTTTTACATGAAATACAAAACAGAAAACACTCATCTGTAAGACTCTGTACAAATATTTTGATTAAGAAACTCCTTTTAAAAATCTGATTCTGATTCACATTTGGTGGGGAAAGGGAAATCCAACAGCCTGTGGTTACTCAATAAAGCAAATGGTAGCTACTCCATTACCAACTTAAAAACTTTGATGGATGGAAGAAAATGAAAGCTGAAAAAAATCATCAAGAATCTGAACAGTAAGCAAATATTCCTCGGCTTCCAACCAAGAGACTGCTTAAGCATGAGCTCCAAACTTCTGAGAGAAGTACGAGTTTAATATACAAAAGACAAAATTCCTTAACTAGAAGAGACACAGTTCGCAAAATAGTTTTTCAGGAAACCTTTCAGCTTTTAAGTCTCATTTTCTCAGCCTGTGATGGTATTGTTGTGTCTACATTAGTTTTGATAAGGGAGCCAGCTGTACTCCCCTTTCAGTCTATGGAATTCTCCCATTGTCTTCAGGAGAAGCAGAGCTAGACACAAAGCTGCACAAAGATACCATGAGAAAACAGTCTGGCAGGTACCATGATCCCATCTTATTTTCTTAACATTTCTGAAAAAAACTGTGTATGCGGGGAAAAATCTATGCAGTCATTTCTACTGATATGCAATATGCCTTTTATATGAAAATACAGACCAGTGAAGCAAATGAATGGTTAGCTAAATTAATAGCCAGGGGCTTGTTAAACTGCCTGGGATGAAGAGTTTGCCTGCAATTTTACTACTACAGGATATTTTGGAGAAGACTAAGCATTTTGTAATGCTGGTATTTTATATATTCATTCTTTGAGTCCCTGGCAGGCAGCAGACCCTGTAGTGTTCATTTCAGATTAAATTTTATACAGTAAGCCTCAATACTTTATTTATTTTTAAATCTGTACTTTCTAAGGGTATGTAGTTTTTCTTCAAAATAAAATTGTATCATGCAACTGAAATTGCATTCTGATTTTATGCAGTCCGACTAAGCATTAAAAATGAGCTCTTTTATAATTCAACTTGCAACAGGAATATGTCTTTTTACAACAGCAGCTTGCAAAAAAACCCCAACCCCACTTCATCCAGAAGACAAATCACTGCCCCACGTAAATAATGAATGCAGCTCATATCTACCATGTTCTGTTAAATTGCTAAAATTGCCCAGATAAACCATTTGAGAGTATGTTAGGTTTAATTAATACAACATGACCTGATCACTTCCACAGTTGGGAAGAAAGAAGTTGGTATTCTTTAAATCCAGAGCTCAACCTGGAGATTATGCTAAATTGCTTCATTCATAGTCCACACTCCTCCGCACATGTCAGGAGGACAGCATTTGTCCCCTCTAGTGATAAACAAATTATACATGAAATCAATTCCACTTCACAATAATTTTCCCTATTGGGTATTATCTTTCCTCCTCTGCTCCCTCCAGTTAAGCTTGCATCCTGTAACTTGCTAATGAGCTGGGGGCTTTCTGTTCCAGGTGGCACCCCCTGCCTCGAAGTCATGACATTTCCCATTTTGAATGCTGCTGGCATTTTTTGACAGCTCCTGCTAACCAGCCTTTTTGACCTGCACTAAGAGGAACTCATCTGATCGAATGCTCTAACCTGCCAATCACACCAGCAAATGATCTTCACAGTCACTCCCAAGGCAGGAGGGGGGAAAAAAAGGGAGAGCAAGAGAGGGGGAGCGAGAGAGGCAGCTAGGGAGAGTGATGGAGCAGGCAAGCAGGCAGCCTCTGCAGCTACCTAATGAGAGTACTTTAACTCTCTGAGGCAGCTGAAACATTGAAAAACTGGTGGGAAAATTAGGACAGAACTGAATGCCTGGTGCTGTTATTACTGCTTTCTTTACACCCTGAGATCATTTTGAAAGCAATACCTCTGAGATGTGACATTTTCAAAAGAACAGAAGTTAATTTTACCATATAAATAGAAAACAGATATATTTTTCCCTGCCACCATCAATATGCAAACCTCATAATTCTGCTCTGCCAAATGGCGTTCTTTACAGAATTAATTAGGAGCTGTAAGCTCGTTAAATTAGTATCTTCACCTAGGGATGATTACGAATATTTTTTTGTTGTTGATGTAAGCCATAAATAGCACTTTTAACCTAATTTAAATGATGGCAACATTTACACCTCGGTATTTACAAATGTCTGCTCACCGATACATAAAACAACAAATACAGTATCTGCAGTGTCTAGATATCACTTCATGGGCTGAAACCAAGCAGAGTCACAATAATGACTCAGTTGTTTTGATTTTGCTCCTTTTATGATGTGACAGATTACTTAGTGCTGAATCTTTCAAGCACACAAGGACAGATTTAATTGTGTAGATTTCCTTTCCCTTCAGACTATAAGCGAACTAGATTTTAATACACATGTAACACACATACTGAACAAGAGAGGTATTAAAAGCAATTGTAAAAAAAATTTTCTGGGAGAAAACTTAAATAAAAAGGCTGTGATTGTATTGCTACAACAAAAAAAGCCAGAAAATATAATGCACAATTAGTCTCCCTATTAACATCAAAAGAGGGTTACAGAAGTGGCTCTACAGAATTAAAATCTAGGTTACTAATGGCAGAGAATGATCGCCCATAATTACTAATTCAAAATACATATATGGTCCAAAACAACATTAATAATTTATAACAAGACCACAAAATTATGGAAATATCCAATTTTGTTTCCACTTCTTAAAATATGCAAAGATGCTATTCCAGGACTATTCCTCTGCATTAGATACTTTTATTTGAGAATGTAGTATTTTTTCCTTAATTTTTCGAGTTTTCCTCCTGACACGTAACAATTAACACTAGGAAGATGTGGGGAACCCATCCATCCTCATCCCATTTATGGGGCAGAATAAATGAATGTAATTTATTAATTGAGTTGTAAACTATTTATGCTACATTTTTAGGCAAGAATCTTCCCACAACTAGGAGTATTCAGTGCACATTTACTTTAAGGGGTCTTGCCTTCAGACCCAATTTTGCACTGGTTGGTGTAGTTTGTTTATTTCACAGAGAATCAGGCACTGTAAGCTACAGACTCAAAATGGCACTGCAAAGCTTGTCCTACACAGAAAAAATTCTGGTACATGGAATTACTAAAATTGTGGGTTTTGTTTACAATTTGGCTGTGAGTAAAATGTTCTGTTAAATCTGAATGCTGCAAATGGTGCCTGAGAGCCAGTGCCTCTCATTAGCTTTGCTGTCTCTCTGGGTTATGGGCTGTGTGTCAGCACTGGAAGCCTCTGCTTTGTCTGGAAACCTCAGTTTCTCCCCTCCAGTGGTTCTACTTTCCTCTCAGACAAAGCCTAACTGAGGAGTCACGTGAGGAAATAATCCTAAAGGAGAGGTGACTGTCCATGGGAGAATAGGGAGAGTTGAGACGCGCTTTTGCCTCCCTCCCACTCATTGTCATCTAGACATTGTCCTCGCCGCATTCAAATGTCATCCCAGACTATCAGCCCACTGGAACTCAAACAGCCTTTCATGCCTAGCCACTTCTTAAGCAGGAACAGACCACAAAGACTGTCTAGTGGGAATTGCTTGCTATCCTAATATTAATAATGCAATATAGTACACTTAGGGCACAGAGGAGTCCACCTTTCGTCTCCTAAATTTATGAGCAAACAAACTGGAAAAACAGATAAACAGCACTGCAACTGAGCACATGCATTCATGCAAATATCGCTAATATCTTTCCTACAGCATAAATGATTGTAAAATTACAAACCTCTACACTAAAAATTATTTGAAAATGAATCTTCACAGTGCTGAGGACAAGTGATCATGCATTAGAAATTAACTGAAAATAGGCTCCATACTATGCCATGGTAAAAGGAAATATGGTTATCCATAATAGTAGTAATGCCTTGTTTTCCTTCTGCCAGATCTGCAGCTGATTTGGCCAATTTAAAATAAATAATGTGAATAAACAATTTAAAAAATAATGTCAATAAATATGTAGCCACTAGTGTCACACTGCAGGGAAGAAATCTCTATCTCCTAGCAATGGAGGTTTGAAATACTTGTCCTACCAAGTGGAGTATGTAACAATAAAATGTGAAGACCTTCCCCTCCCTGTTCTGCTTCTTTTCTTACCTTCTTCTTTTCTAAAGAGACTCCCATGATTTTAGAAATCCTGATTATGCCTACTTACTTCCATATACTTATTTCCAGGCATGGATGCCGTCCTGGTCTTTCAGTCTCCAGGCTGGACAGACTTTCATCACAACTGGTGTTCAGCTTCCTTAGAGAGACCATCCTTCCTAATTCACTTTCCAAACCTCTGTGCATTAGGTTACCAACTTTTTTAATAAAGCAAGTCAAGAGACTGTGCATTCTACTACTTAAAACGGAGTGCAATTAGGTGACTCTTTCACATGTCAACAGACAAGGTGAGCTGTTACAGCACAGAAACACCATTAAACATATTTTCTAAGCCTTCCACTAAAATATTTTCTAAGATTTATGAGCTCCTTGATTGGGTGGTGAGCTTCCTTTACTAGGGCATACCTGGGCACTGGATGGACAGTTCCTCCATCCTCAGTCCTCACATGTCACTTAGGTAAAATGGGCAGTTTATACAAAAACAGCCTTGCACTGGACAGCTATTTGCTCAGCCCATTTCACCCACTGTGCAGAGTCCAGAGAATATGGAGGGGATTTTCGTTATGGTTGAATAGAGGGCAAAATTCAGTCCATAACCTTCATTTTAGATTAATAGAAATAAGATAATAGATATCACAAGTAGAATGTAGACCAACGCCTGGAGTTTTTCCCTTGTGTGTTATATTTAGGGTATATTCTAGCAGTGTGGTGATCTTATTCTTCAATATTAAGCAAAGCACAGCTGGAACAGTCTCATAAAGCCATTATGTTGTTAACATAAGAAAATAATGGCACTAAAAGTACTAGCGAGCCAAAAAATACCTTGGATTCTGCAGTTATCTTTCACAGCTTAATACTAATTTAACATTTTACAAAACCGATGTTACAATTTCAAGTCTGTTTAGTACTATCATTACTGGACTCAAACCCAAATTGCTTTCAGCTGCCCACCACAACTGCATCTTATTAGCCTTTTCAGGAAAGCCAATTTATGCAAATCCAGTATTAGTTAAATAATTAAACTGACCCTCAACATTCATGTATAGACACTGTCTGGCACTAAAAGATGCAAGAGAAATTTAAACCTCCCATCTTCAGTGCTTAGGCTTCCATCTTTTCAACTGCAGCAGCACAATGACTGTTTATATACATCTATCTGAATCCATCTATTAAAAAATGCATTAAAAAATTAAACTGGTAACTGATGTACTTTTATAGCTCTGCTTTTCTCTCCCAATCTGGTTTTACACTGAATTTCAGGATTTCACACATATAAAGCACTACTGGCTACTTTCAGCTTTTGATTGAATCAACAGTGACAAAATCTGGCTGATATGCAGTCTCTCAGTCCAGAATTTCTCTTTTATGCAGACCTTTTCCACTGTAATTACTACAGTTTTATCCCCTGAAGCTGCAGAGATGAAGACTTAGATGCATAGTATATGGTTTTCCACAGTGTTTTAGCAACACTGGGCTACCCAGAACAGAGTGAATGCAGGGGAGTAGTGAGTGAAAATGACTTTTCAATACTGACTGCTGGACATACACACTGCTGGACTACAGCTTCCCTGAGGCTTTACTAGGGTAAGGCAGGCAAAAATTACGCTCCCACACAGCAGTGCTGATGAGACACTCATAAACAATTTATAAATACAAAACTGAGGATGACAAACAAAAATGAAACTGTTTGGATGGGGATGCAACAACAGTCACCTCTCTAGCCAGCAAAGAGAAAAAGGTAATTTTACATAATTATTCTGTGCTGCTGAACACACCCCATCAGAAGCAACCAAATAACCAGCACTTTTTGCCATTGTAGTGGTAACTGTCATCTCTTCAGCTTTATTCTGCAGCACACAGCTGAGCTGGATGACGCCATCGTCCCTTCCATTGGCTGGGCTGGTGTCAGTTGCTGGCTTAAATGGGCACAGAAGAAAGAATTCAGCATCCTGCGATTGAAATTCAGGATTGCTCGGGTGCATGTGCATGCGGTGAAGCAACACAAATAAAGACCACTTTTTGTTTTGCTTCAGTGAATTGTCAAAGAGATTTAGAAAGCCAGGGGATCTCATTATGGTAATACAGGTTAAATACTTTAAAAGCATATGGTGTTACCATCCTGAATGAAGCTGTCCCTGCTGGCTCCAGGAAGCAGACAATAGGCCAGAAACGCATCTCCTGTCTCTGGTCCACCAATGGGAACTGGGGATTATAAATCACCACAAGAAAACATCACGTGCTATCTGGTATCAGGTAATGCCTTGTCTTTTCAATTACTATTTGACTCATCCTTTTCCAGAGATGAACAAGCTTTAGCCATGTATTCCAGTAGCCAAATGAAAACAGAGCTCTAGAATTTCTTAGGGTCCATTCTTGTCTCAATAAAACAGGATCTGTAAAGATGGATGACTGTAGTATATACAGGGTAATTCAACAAGACATGTAGAGATGGGGAATACTTCCACAGAGATGCTTCCTTCCCACAGAGAAAAAAATATCAATGAAAACCATCAGGCACGAAATAAAAACGTTTCATTTTATCAAAAAACTTTAAAGATGCTTAGATATGGTCAAAAGGCCCCATCTAATTCACTGCTGACAGATTCTTCTGTGTGCAGTGATGCTCATTACCACATATTTGCTAATTTTCTCCAGTAGAGAGCAGCCTAAGCATTGACCTTGATAACACCAAATGTCAAGTTTTTCCCCATGGGCACTGGAATAAATGTGTTGTCTCTTCTTGGAGCCCAAGACAATGACACAGTGTGGTCCACAAAGACCCTATTAGTAGCCCAAGTCTGACAGACGTTATCTAAGTTTTCAGAAACATGTCCTATCTTACTGCTTTTTTAAGTGGTAAGTTTATTTGTGAGTTGCAGACAGGCAACTCACAGCTGAAGCACTGCAGTATTTTAAAGACAGCAGAAATTCTCAGAGATGCACCAACTTCTGAGGGCTTAAGACAAGCTCTAATCAATGACGATGGAGCCAATTACAAATTTACTGCCTTTAGTCCCTCTCCTTCAACAATCTGCCAGAGACTGCTGCTTCCAAAGTTAGCAGATGATGTCGCAGCCATTCCTCCCCTAATCTTTTTGCCTTCCTAACCCTAAAGAAAAGTGGATTTAATTCAGTGGGTGCACTATCAGGGTAGTAACATCTGGCAAGTGTGTGAGAGAACAGCAGGAGGTGGTAATTTCTTATCACAGGAAGATTTTGCACAGCATCTTTATTGGGTCTCTCAATTTTATTTCCTATTTCACCCCCAAAACAGGGAAATTAGGAACAGAAGGAAGGGAGGGAGGGAGGGAGGGAGGGAGGAAGGAGGGAAGGAAGGAAGGAAGGAAGGAAGGAAGGAAGGAAGGAAGGAAGGAAGGAAGGAAACACGGACCAGACAAAAGACATAATACTAGAATTTTCTTCAAAACCAGGTGCTGGAGGTGGTTGAAGATTGTTCCTTGTTTGTGTTTCTTTGTAGGTTTCTCTAAGAAATTCCTTTACAATGTATAAATTTATTTAAAAAATATATTAAAAAATTATTTATATTTTAAATTTCCTTTACACATGTGTCAGAGGATTTAGTGAGCAACCATCTACAGATTTTTCTCTTTCACAGCTTCCTGAAGGATACTGGAATATCTCAAAATTCCAGCTCTTCCTAACTTCTCTGCCACCTCTATATATGCATAAAGTCAACTCATGAAGCTGAGTAAAACACATATATACCAACCTTGTCCAGGAGACAAGCTAGAAACATTTGTTTACTGTGGTTGGGGTTGTTTTTATAATAAAATTTATTTCCGTGCAATATTTGCCCCTTCTAATTTTCCTTTATCCCACTAGCTGGCATGTTATCTGATTATGCTTGTTGACATTTTCATGTCTTGTACTGTTTGTCTCCATCCCTCTAACTCTACTTGCCTTGTTTACCTGTTAACTACAGGGCCCTGGAGAGCTACTGCCATCTTTCCTTTTGCTATTCACGCATCTTTTTGCTTCACTGAACCTTGTGAATGGAGACTTTGACAGAATATATTGTACCTTCCCTAATGGTACTCTCCTGCTGACTGCAACTCTAGTCTTCTGCTAGAGTAACTGACTCATAACTCATCCATTTTCCTGAATGAACATCCTACTTGCCAGTCACTATTCTACTGCTTAAAATCAAAGCCACCTGCCATTCACCAGACCTTCTTTTCGCATTACCAAAACTGCAGTCTCTTTTCCCAACTCCTTTCATTTTCCACATTGATTCACACCTGTACTTGCTTGGTAGTCTCAACCCTTTAAAGGTTTCCACCCATTCTAATAATTCCTCACCCAAATCCATTTTCCTTGTCCACAGTTATCCTGCTTCTCCATGTATTTTAGTTTCATCTCATTAATCAACAGTTCTCCACATGGTACAAGTTAGAGGAGCTCTGTTTTGTACTAATACTTTCCCAGCATTATCTGCTGGTCCTCATCTCATGGCACAAGTCAAATACTACAGTAGGGAGCCGATATGTTATTGCACTGTAAGCACCTAACAGAACAAAGTCCCAAGCCACAGTGGAAAACTGTAATCAATAATGTACACATCACAACATTTGCTAAGTGGCCTCAGAGCTTTCACGATGAAACAAATTATTCTGTATTTATACTGTGGCTGAGCAGCCATTACAGTACTGTGATATATGCAAAGGGTACATTTGGTTTTCTCTTTCTGTTCACATATAAAATTTTAAAATAGTATTTTGTACCTGCTCAAATAGATATTCAGTAAGAATGATCCAATGGTTCTCTTTTGAACTATTTTACATGGTCATTTGCAAATTCAGCTGCATCTTTTATAAATGAAAAATTACATTTGTTTGGAAGCAACAGAAAGGAGATTTTGTACATGAGAATTGAGATTCTGTACATAAGCTTCTACACAAAAGGTCTTTAGCACAGATGGGCATATTCTAAATGTACTTTAGATGGATGATATGTCACGTTAGAACAGACAAGGTTGAAGAGATGTCTGCAGGGACACAGCCCCAGGAAAAAGTAGGGATTAGCTTGTCAATAAAGATGCAAACAGACTGCTCTGAGGCAGCCTCATTTCTGACATTAGAGAATCTTAAATGGTTTGTTGGCGAAGAGCTTGTGCAAAAATTGGGGCAGGCTTTCAGCTCCAAAATCTATTCATTCCAGTTTTTCAGTAGTTACTGCCTGTCAGGCAAAGACTCTGTAACACTACAGGGTTAAAAAACCCAGCAGTACATAAGCATACAACAGTAAACCCAAATGTAATTCATTAGAGAAAGTTATATCTGATATTGTAGAAAGCAGACTTAGCTAAATATAGACATCATGTGAGTATCAACTTCATTTACATGAGACTATATCTTCCAATAGGTATATGAGCAGCACGTGCTTTTATCTCAGCTCCTAGAACTTCTGTAACAAACTGTCATAATGGACTCAAGATGCAAAAGCAACCAGGTCTTTAGAAACAAACGAGCAAAAAAAAGGCAGGCCTTGTTTTTTTTGAATGAAAAGAATCTGTACTTTAGATATTTTGTAAAACACTGGTATGAAACTATTTAGAGAAGGATAATAAGCAAAGCAGCTATGTAAAGGAATACTGCTAATCTTGAAGAGTCTGCCAAGTGCTAAATCCCACTGAACAAACACTGGGGTGGTGCATATGGGCAAAAGACAATTAATGCCATGATATAACACCACCATTCCCTTGCTGTAATTTAGTAAGTAGCCTCTCTGTTCACCAGGCCATCCCAAGTTCTGTTCTGCTCTTAGAATACCAGAAGTCATATTCCACACTATTCCACTGCTGAATAACTATGGTTAAACTAAACATTACTAGTTGATCCAGTGATTTAGATCATATTCATTAACATGACAGCACCTCTTTCTCAATCAAGAACATCCTTCTGCTACCAAGACTACCAATCTACTAAATAAGAGAACCATAGAATGGTTAGGGCTGGGAGGAACTGTCTTGTGGTGACCTTATGATATGTATCCCATATCGCCCAGGTATGAATCCTGTGCCTTTCTGTGCCTTTAAACTGAGCCTGAGAGGGGAGAGAAAGAAAAAAGCCAGAGGAACTTTTTCAAAGCAGTTCTGTGCTTCAAGGTCACTACTCTCTGCATTCTTCTGCTGTGGGAGAAGCTGCTGCTGCTGCTGCTGCAGAGTGGGAGAAAGCACCCTTCCTGCTTTCCAGCCACCTCTCAGCTCTGTTTCTTCAGAGAGAGATGGAGAGTTAAACTTGTTTCCTGAGGACTTCAGCTTCTCCCTTCTTCTCTTCTGGACTATTTCAACCACATCAGAAAACATCAGAAGAACTTTCCACCAAGACTCCAGAAGTGGGCCCACGCTGACCCAGCTCCAAGGAGGAGGAGGAGAGAGACTACACTCACAGAAGGACTCTAAAATCTTTCAGGTTTCTCTCCACATGGAGAGATTTTATTATTTAGCATTATTATTCTTTTCCTGTGTGTTTGTTAAATAAATAGTTTTGTTTCTTCACTTTCCTCCATGGAAATATCTTTTTTCTCCAAGCCTGGTGGGGGAGGGGTGGCTGTAATCTGCCTTCTGTGAGAGGATATTTTCCTCTGAATTTGTTTCAAACTGGCACAGGGACCTTAAATCATAGAATCATAGCATTTCTCATCCTTGCCCCAAAGTTCAACAACACAACTGGCAAGAGGTATTTTCTCTCTGCATATTTTACCAGGGGAAAAAAAAGTATCAGTCCAAATTAAAGGCAAACTATTGTTTAATATATTAGTGCAAACTTCTGCAATATTTTCAACCTGTCAGTGACACTCATTCCTGCTCAGAACTTACACTCTTCATATGGACTGTAAAACTGCAAAAACAGAGTATCAGACTCCACATGAACATGTGCAGATGAGTTTTGTATTTTGTTTCTCTAAAAATAACTACAGAGCATTTTTCAAGATATCCTTTCCAATAATCATGTCTTACCTGCATTATCAGTTGTGAACATAGGTATTCTTCAATGTTTGCTGTTTGATACACCTTTGCCATAACTATTGTTTTTTCCAAAGGCTCTCATGCTTTCTCCAGTCTCTGGCTGTAATCTTACATTCGGTACAGTAAAAATAGAAGACACTGTAAAAAAGAGTGTCAGTTCAGAACTGTGATTTCTTTTTGCAGCAAAAGCAGCAATTTAAAAATAATTATTTAATACATATGACAAACACAACACAGTAAATATATACAGCTTATACCACCTATTTCTGCAAGCAAGCACTGTACAAATTCTGAATGGACAGAAGCTGAATGCTGTATGATGGAAGTTGTATGATGCAAATATTCTTAACTGCAAGCATCTTCAAAAAAACCTGTTTCCAGATTGTGTGTTTATTTGTCCTCTATACCACTATGCAATTAATAACTTCCACTTTCCACCAATTTCTGCTGAGAGAACTTAGAAATAAATACAAAGGTAAAACATGCAGCAAGCTTTTTCAATAGTTTGGTATCATATATTACATCTTCAAAATCTTGATATCAGATTCAGTTCAGTAGAACTGAACTATCTTGTTTGACTTTCTGTTTTGAATTACTAAAGACAACCAGGCTTGTTAAAAATATCCCAACAACTCAAAAACTTTTTACGTGAAGCAATATCCTTTTGCAGGATCTAGAAAAGCCTTGACAACTTCAATGTCACAACAGGTAACTAATTATTAGGAGGTATGATGACAATAATCACAGGAATCAAACTCCAGATGGTTAAGGACTAACACACTGATCATATGAAAACTCATATTTGCTTAGGATGCCTCAGCCTGATGGGGAAAAATCAATGACTTTTAATATATCCTGGAATCAAACCTCGATATAACATAAAACCTCAAGAGAGCTGCCACTGCATGATTCCATAAGGAAATGGTAAAGAATTAATCGGAGATGTAAGAGTTTTCCTTTTTGCACTAACAAGTGGCATACCTAAAAGTTTTTGGAACTACTTTTTCATCTGTATGTCTTTAAAAGACCTGGCTGTTGCTTTATGCACAGACCTTCCCACTGTAGTTTGACATCTCAACTTGCATTTCTTATTCTGCTATGCTCGGTAACACACATTGTGAATGGCAGATATTCTATGCAAATAAATGAATATGAGCTCTCAAATATAAAAGTAGAAAAGTGGGAGGACTGATCTTTTTTTTATATATATATATAAAATAACAAATAGGCGTATTTTGTAAAAAGGATTAATCTACAGAATACTACTCAGTTTTGAGATTAATGAAAGTTATGCTGCATCATAAATTGCGTTGTATTCCTAGACAAGGTGTTTTTAGCAGAACTGCACTACTCTTATCTCTTTAATGTACTGTTTCCAAAAATTGAAAGTGGCTACCTTTTAGACAGAGCTTATCCAGAAATTGAACTTCCAACCCAACTGAAATTATGCCTTGACTTGAAAGTAAGCAAAGCAAAAAAAGCAAAATTGTCCTTCTCACATAAACTAATTTTGCACACATTTTTAAAATAAACACCATTAAAAATTTATACTGCAAAGTATTACATAGAATAAAAATACATAGTAATAAAGGTCAAAATCAGTACAGAAAGTCAAACACTTCATGTTTACTTTTTCAGTGTAGGCAGAGTCACCATACTTTTGTGAAATACTGTGATTCCAAGGAAACAATTTTCTGATGGAAAACCATTTGACTGATTCATTCCATTTGCCTTTCTACCCGCATATGAGTCTTTCCCTGGTTTTAAGTGCTAAATCCCCAAATTTGCAATTCAGTATTAGGACCAAATTGGACAACATATATTCCATGATGAATACTATTCACTACAGAGATTTGCAAAATCACAGTGGTGTCAGAATTAGAAAGCAGTAACTCTGTTTGTAAATAAAGATTAAATATGTTAAAACTATACTTAATTAACTATCAATAGTGTTTCTTGATGTAAAATATTAGCACAGAGAACTAGAATCACAAAAACTGGTAATTTAACTACACAGTAAACATTTTCCCAACTCTCCAAAGTATATGACTTCTTTGTTTTGTAAATATGTTTACAAGTATATCCAAGTCATACTAAATAGAAATGATTGTAGTATTTGATACTGGGATTGTCCTTTCTTGCATCTGGATTTATGCTTCATAATGATTATCTACTAGACACAGAAATAGTCTTTCTGTAACTCAAAATTTTACTGGAGGCATTTAGAAGAACCTTGCTTTAAAATATAATGATTTTTCATCTTTATTCTCCCCCCTTCAAAAGGTTCCACTGCTCCTGATGTTTAACGTTATGCAAAGACGTGTTTCTGCCAATGAATATCGCCTTATGGTTATGCTTCTGCAAATAACCTGCTGTGAGCTGATAAAAGGATTAATGCAGCCAAAATTCTTAATCTGTGAAATTACAAATTAAATTCTCATATTAAAAATACCACCCTGAGGTATTTTTTGTGGTTTTAATTCCCCTCTGGTGTTCTGCATACATTGTGCTTGTTAATGACTAGGACAAGACTGTCTCTGTTGGCAGCCTGCTGCAGAGTGATAATGTGTAGGCATTTACTTCACTGATAGAACTGGATTTAACCACTGACTGATAAACTAAGTGGCAAGTGGGTAATAAGTCCATATTAACAGAAAAGTACTGCTGCAGAATTCAGAATTCAAAATCCTGGCTAGACTAAATCACGCAGTCAGAAGGATTGAGATGTCACCACTGCAGAGTGATTTTTGTTTCCCATTTAGTGGAAATAGGATAAATGAACTGGCATTCTTGATGTTTCATTAGTCCTGAAGAAAAGAATCTCTCTGCATCAGTTTCTGCAAAGGCAGACTTTCAACAGCAGCCTTAATTTACACTGAACCTTTAAATTTTCTGCTTATCAAGTACCACAGTCAGCAAACTGAGTGGTGGGTCCCCATGGCAGAGCAGGAAACTGGGAATCTTCCTGCAGAGCAAGAGGACAGTCTATAACAGCGATGGACAGAAATTGTTGGTGCTATTTTGATTATAATGTTTATATTCCACAAATGGGAGAGTGCTCTTCAGAGCAGAGCTGGGAGTAGGGTACTTGGGCAGCCAAGCCACAGAACCAGCTCAAAGTGTGACTGCAACTTCTGATGAGGATGGAAGAGATAAACTTTAAGACAAAAGTTTTTGTACCAACACTGCTGTAAGCAGATTCTACTGTGGATGAATATTCAGAAAGAGAGCTTAGTTTATAGAAGCAAAGTTTTAAATCAGCCATAGTTTCACACACATGCTCCATTGTTGCATCTCTGAACTTTCTGCCTTGAGGTGCTGGATTTAGATCTTTTGCTAATGGATGCATGTTTGAAAACAGAAAAGAACATACAGTGGTGTAATGCAAGCACACTTCTCTTCACCATATTGAGTTAAAGCAAAATGCTGTTCCTCCCTTGTCAGACCTTTTTTTAATAACAGAACCTTCTCTGAATAAAAAATATCACTTGTTATACTATTTTTTTCCCAAAATAAATAGTATTGTGCTTTTAACACTGAAAAACAACATGCAGACAAACGATACAATGATTCAAAATTACTAAAAAGATAATGACAGCATACACGATGACAGGAACATTTCTGCCAAGTCAACTGGAATGCATTCTGTTTAATAAAAGGAGCAAAAGGATGTATGTAAATAGTGAAAGCATTCTTAATTAAGAATATCATCTGCCATCCTCTCCGTACACAGTCTAATTCAGCAAATTAACTGATTGCTTACTTTGTGTTTCTCAGACTTCTGAATGCTGAGGCCTTTCTTAAAGGTTACTATTATAACACAGAGAGATTCTGTAAATCAAACACAGCTGGATTTTTATCCTATGTGCTGCAGCTAGTTAAGAAGTACTGTATTTTATAAAGTGAAAAGCACTAAATATGTAAATTACACTTTTCCTTTTGCTTTATGACAATTCAGAGAATTCTATTGGCTCCACACATAATCAAATACAAAGATAGCAGGCTGCATACTGCAGAGCAGAGATAGCAAAAAAAAAAAAAAATTCCATTTTGTCCTGTGTCAAGCTAACTATGTAATTTCAATCTACACAATTGCAGTCACGTATTTTGTGTGTGGCTGTGTGTGTCCATGAAGCTGTCTGCATGTGAGGGTTGGCATACACACATGCACCTGTCTGAACTAGAATCTTTGTTTTTAATCAGTTTGGAGGTGGTTATACTCACTATCAGTTAACTGCCATAGCCGTGGGGGCAGATCACTGAAGTACTCATGGCTCAGAGCTGCCTGCGCTGACAATCTGTTCTTTGGGAAACACTGGAGTAGTTTGGAGGCTAGATCTTCTGCATGGTTCACACAGCTCAGCCTGAAACACAAACAAGAATGTTTTTCTGAAAAACAGTATCATTTTTCTGTTTACTAATTCCATCTTCAGTCAGCACAGTTGAAACACCAAGCCTTAATAGCCAGGACAGCTACTCCTCGGGTTAGGGAGTTGATGAATTATGTCTGTATTGACAGCTCACAATTTATACAAATTTTACAACTACAGAGCACATAATATACCATATCACATATGCCCTGCCTAGTATGCTAAATCATCATGAGCAACAGCATCTTGAAAGCAACTGTTTTGATCCTTCCATTTAAATTTTATTGAACACACTGACAGACTGAAAATTTACAGCGCTGGAAACAAATGCTTATTACCATCTAAATGCATGAAATCCAAGCTTACAATAACAGCAACATTCACACAACTTTGTGAAGTATCAAATTTAAAAATCCAGTTATGCTTAACATACAACACATGCATCATGTTTCACAAAGACTTTCAGGAAGTATTGACTTCTTACTTGTTCATATATTCACATGGCAGGGAGTTGACTCTTCATTAAGTGTAAATGCAATGCAAACATTAAATTTAAGTGAATTATCTTTTTTAAGCTTCCCACAGAAATCTGAGAAAACTTACTGTTTCTCTGGGAGCTAAATCCTTGGGAACATTATAAGAAAATACAATCTAAAAGTAATAAACTTGAAGGGGAGAGAGTAAAATGGTAATCAGCAATATGTGGCCTGGCTGTAGTAACCTATAGCTGCCTCCTAAATTTCAAAATCCACCAAAATTTTTGTAATATGCAGTCAAAAAAATACATGTTGAATCTTGTCGACATCATGTTGCTATTATTAGTAGGAAACTTCATAAATTCAACCATGCCTTTGCTCAGTAAAGATCTCTCATTGGGTAAATGCTGAAGTTTATAAAAGGTTTTTTCCATGGACTGGTTTCCTAAAACCACTAGATAGTAGATTGCAGTCCAAAATAACACAGCATTTGAAAAGGATTATGTTATCCTCTAAAATCAATAATTCTGTAGCATGTTGCATGCAAATATTCATTTTTGTCAGCTCAAGTTGACTGTCCAGAAAACAAATTTGGGGAGATGGGTTAATCAGCATTACTCTTCTATTAGGCTGATATGGCATAATTTATATGAATCAGTATAGGCACAGGTGAGTGAGTAAATCAGTATAGGCACTGTGTCTTCAACAAGGAACAGACAACACTGAAAACATTAAAAAAAGAAAAAAAAAAAGGTTACTACAGTGAGAACTTTAAGTTACAAATGTCATAGACACAACTTTTTGCCCATGCCCCTACTAGAGTTAGTGTGAAAAATAAAAAAAAATTGAAAGTCAAAAGCATCTCTATTCAATTATGTACTGGCATAGGTATGATATGCTGATGTTGCAATCATTCAAAAAATATGCCACTGGCTGTCTTTTTAATTTCTAGCAACTGTATGCTAGATAGAAATTTGAATACTGTGCCTATCTGATCTCTTCTTGAGAACTGGAAGGATATGTGTCCAGAAATTACCCAGGGATGAATTCCTTAGGATTGCTGACCACTTTAAGACATTTATATCTCATCAGTCATAATCTTCTTGAATTCCCAGGATCAGATTTTAGAATTACTATTTCTGATGCTGAAGTCCAGTGTTTCTGATGGGCATATTTTTTTCTGTTTTCATTTTCAGTTTGTGACCAAAAAAAAAGCATCTTGAATGAGTCATTGTTTATAAATTACATCATAAATTAGAATAATTCCAGACCATTCCATACCAGATTGTTGAAAATGTTCAGTAAACTTTTGTGAAAATTACTGGTAATTTCATTACAGAACACAGCAAAATACCAAGACAAAAGGTTATTATTAATGAAAAAAAGGAAAAGGAAGGGTAAATATTCAAGGAGAATTGGCATTAATTCTTCTACACATCCAAAATTTCCATGGAATTTGGTGATGGATTTGGTGAGTCTGCAAGGCCTGTCTTGAGTCCTAACCCTCCTTGCACCAATTATTTATTCAGAGGTTCTGTCAAACCATTTCACCAATGTAATTTTTCCTCACAGAGGTAGCTGCAAGCTTTTTAGGAACTATAGTAAACCTGCTCTGTCTTGAATGAGAACTACTGTTAATTCAGAAAAATGCAGTCACTTAAGTAGTGAAATATTACCCTCCAATGTAAGAAGTGCACCATTCCTTAGCTGATCCATACACAGAGTGGAGATGGTAATTAAGTAAGGCAAAGCGAAACAAAAGAAAATAACATTCAAACATTAACAAAATCTGACTTGCAGGTGAAATTATGGATGACATCTGTAGTTCCTCAAACAGTGATGCTGACATTTTGACTGCATTAATGGTCACTGGTGTACCTGGCATGCTGCTAAGATTTTTTTTTCAAGAAATTCTGAATAACTAATATAAAGTGAAAGTGTTTTTAATAGAAACAGTTTAGAAAGCCAAAGTCACCTTCCCAGTTTAGACACAGAAAAGTTACATGTTTACTGAAATCAGTGGAGAAACCAAAGATAAACATCAAATAATCAGCAGATTTATACATTAACATAATATAAATCAAACAAAAATATCTAGTGCTGCAAAATAATCACATCAACTAATTAAATAATTATGAATAAAACAGTCATAATTAGAACTGGTTTTATAATTAATAAATAGAAAGAGGGCAATGCATTGCACAGTCTGAAAAAAGAGTTCAATCTGCTATAACTATTAGATCTATCTGCGCTGATCACATTCCAAGTAGTGCTGGGGGTGGGGATTGGTGTTAGTTGTTTGTCAGTGCTTTGAAGATTCCAGTTACTACATTATTAGTATTATGTTTCCAAGCATTTACAGATTTTAAACTCAGAAGGGACCATAACGATCAAGTGTCCCCTCTTGTGTAATACAGGCCAAAGAAGACCATCCAAGTAACTCATGGATCAAATCACAACTTTCATCTAGCTTGGCTGTATCTATAAAGTTCTACATTAAAATTCCAATATTGTTTACGGAGCTTTACACAGCAATGAAAAAATTCTTCTCCAAAACTCGTGTATTCTGCAAAGGTCACTTCTGGAAATCAGTGGGCACTGCAAAAAGCACATGCATGTGGGCTCCTAAGGTTGTCAGTATTAAAAATTGATGCCTTAGTGGAATGCATGGCTAATTTTGCTGATTTGTTTAAAGGCAAGCTATCCTTTACTTATAAAAAACGTACTCTATGATCATGTATTAAAATTACATCTGCTACATCAGAATTGTTTGGAAAACCCCATTTAGTGCATAACCTCTGCAGCTGAAACATCAGAAAGATTGCTTTGTTTCTCTGGGGGGTTTTTTGTTTTTTTTGCCAATAGTCTCTTTAAAATATCGTCCTTAAAACATTAACAATTTGTCTGATTCAAGTTTGAAACCTGATTCCTCAATAGAGACAAAGGCTAAATTTTCTGATGGGGTTCAGTAGTTAAATACCTAATACAGAAGTTAACAAAAAGAACTGAAGAAAAAAAAGATTTCATTTTTAAATACACCTCTTTCAGTACGAGACAGGATGGAATTTCATACAATATGGCTTTGTGTCTAAAACATAATAGCATGTTTTGTCTCACAGCAGTTGGGCCATATAGGAACTTGGCATGCATGATATGGCAAGTCTCAATATTCACGCTTCACTTACTGTCACACTAATCACTGAGGAATAGTTACTAGCCATGACAGCACACATACTTTCAGAAAACGAGGTGCACAGCAGAATACAGAGAAACCTTTGGGAATGAGCATTAAATAATATGTAGAAATTGTTTTGAGAAATACTGGAAATATTTTTACCCACTTACTCTGATGACATTTGTGAAACACATTGATTTTCAATTTAATCCCAAATGCTATATACAGCATTAGCTCAAGAAAAACAAACACCATATGAACTGGTCTCACTTGAAACATATATGAATCTGACTAGACTTGAGCAGTTGTAAATCTCATTGGATTACAAGAACTTGATTTAATTTCAGAAAACAGGCTTAAATGTCTTTCTACTGCAGAGGAAGGTCAGTATTTGGTCAAGCAGAACATGACTAAGATCACTGAAGTTTGGTTCAAGCTCTGGAGAAAAAAAAGTTTGGGGCATGTGCAGTGAACTTCTGAACTTGGGGTGATTTGCTTTTAAATGCAATGAAGAAAGCAGTTCAAATTCACATTAATAATTAAGACAAATGGGCATTAAAACAAATGGAGATAATATGCTGTCTATCTGCTCCTAGCAGCATGAGGTAAATACTTCCCAAAGCAAAAATCGTTTACTGTGCACATTTTCTTTGTGAAGATATGATTCTTGCAGTGTATCATTAATTAATTTCTCGACTGGCATTTACAGCATGGCCTAGAGGAGAGAGGCACCTAATTCCCTTTGGAAATCTCAGCTGTTTCTTTGTTTTAAGCAAACTCCTGCAACCTGAAATGCTGAAAGACAAAACCACAGTTAACCTGAACAATCACACCATTTAGCAGAGTTTAAAGTTTAATGGTATGAAGAGAACTGACAAATTGGTGTAAATCAGGCAGGCCATATGGCAACCCTCACGGCTCATTTCACAGAGGATGCTCTGGTTCCCTCAACAACAGGGCTCCTGTACAGTCCCTGCAGTACCTCACCTCCCAGAGCACTGCCACAATGGTTGTATTCCCCATTTTCACCCACGTCTGCTTGAGGACAGCAGTCTTTCCCCCTCGTCCCAGGCTTCAGCCTCTCCTGACCTCCGTACAAAACTGTACAACACCATGTTAATACTTCCCTTGCAAATTCATCATCTTCTAACCAGCTGATACAGAAATGCCCTCGTATGCCTTGATAGTTTATATCTCTGAAAATACACGTGATCCTAGCAGCAGCAGCTGTGCGAAACACGGATCAGAGCAGGGCCTACCCGAGCAGCATTTCCCTTTCAGGAGCTCCAGCAGCCTGTTCTGTTGTTACCACCATGCCAAGAACACCTACCGTCTTCAAAGCCCTGCCGTGCCAGCTGCAGCGTGCAGGAGCCGCTTCCCTAATGCGCCTGGTGTGCCTCCATGGAGCTTTTGTAGAGTTTATTTAGCCATCAAGAAACCACCGCAAGTGAACGCAAGTTTTCATGCGAGGCTTTGAGCTTTGATACAGATGAAGGCATAAAGCTGTACCTCAAGACGAGAATCTAACAGAGCGAAGATGTTACCATTTTTTCAGTGTTTTACACAAAGGGTATCGAGGACTAAAACTGATGAACAAAGAGAGACAAAACCATTTGAAGGCTCACTGAAGCAGAGTTTTACTTGTTGCTGATCAATCACAGAATGCAGCATTTGCTCTGCGGTACAATACAGAGGTACTTCAAGCTGAACTATACAGTAAATGATGCAATCAAACAGAGCCTCTGTGACATGTCACTGGGATTGCACCCCACACCTGCATGGGGCTGTGCAGTCCTGGGTTGTGCACATTCCTTAGAAAAAAGCATGTCTCCAAACACCTGATGCCTCTCTTGCTCTTCCCAAATTGTGATGCTGGCAAGAGTTTAGATTCAGAAACTATGAGCTCTCTACACATGTAGGGTGGGAAAACCCAGTCTCCAGGCTCCCTAGGCCATCACTTTAATTGTACTCTTCTAGCTCAGCACCTGAATAAAAGCAAGATTGCCACGTTAGCACAACACCATGCTCTTGGATGAGCTAGGCTGGGACAACGCCTGCACTAACGCGGCTATACTGCTCCCAGTGTCTGTCCTTGCTCTGTGTTCTGCTCAACACTGCATCCACAGTCTTCAGACCACCATGATTTCCGTGGTGGTGGATGAAAACACCTCTTTGGAAATTTAAAAATAAGTTTGATCCCCTTTATCTATATTACCATATTACAGCATGAGCAGTCTTATCCACCGAAGTACTGAAAAGGTGGTCAAAATATTTATTATTACAACAAAAGCCAGGACAACCAATGATAAGTATTCACTGATACAGAATAGAGATAAAAATAACAGCGTCAGTGTTTGATTCCTTGGCATTGCTGTTAATGTTGGTGTAGCAGAGGTCAGAGCCCCATCTGGAAAGCTGTGGAGTAAGTTCATTCAGTGCATTCCAGGAAGGTAATAAGAACCCTGGCCTGTTTGAACTAATTCTCACTTGACAGTTGCACAGATGCCATGAGTTGGAAAGCAGCCAAGATTAATAGCATTTCATGAAAAAAGGTGAATGTAACAAATGACAGTTCGAACGATATAGACAACTAGGTTTTCTATTTTAATTAATATAGGTTTAGCCCTAGGTATATAATGGCAAATACAGATTTTTAAAACAATCTACTGACCCAGTAGGTAAACCAAAATTACAGTTGCAGCTCCTGAACTACTCAGAATAGAGAATTAAGATTCTTAAACTACTTATGACTCACATTAGGCTTTAGAGACTCAGTTTGGTCACACCTCAGCTAGACAATGGAGAGATCTAACCTCTTAAGGTGATTCACTTTTGACAACAGCCATTATGCTCAATTACAACTTGATCATTTGTATGTGTCATCACTGAATGCAACTCAAGACAGAAACTTAGATATGGGTGTATTTCTCCCTGACTCTTTTGCAGTAGATTTGATGGGTTTTAGTGCCTGTTTCAGATGTATTACTCTATTTCTTCAACACAACAATGCTTGTGATATCCAGCTTGGAAGGTCTGCTTCATAGAGGAAGCAGAACATTAAAACCATTACTGAACACACCACTTTTAAAAGGTGAATTTGGTTGATTTGATGTTTAAAGGCTAAGCTTAAAGAGTCAATACACAAAAGACCTAAAAGTATCCTGAGATTTGTCCTTCTATACCCTGACATGCACCCAGGCTAGCTCTTGCTCTGATGCCTCAGAATAAATATGCTGAGCTACGAAACCCTCCAAAGAAACCCAGCACCAGCTCCTGAGAGCTCTGATCAGGAAGATTGCTCATACTGTTCATTGACAATATTGCAGATATTTTTCCTACTTGTTCCTTCCACTTCTGACACAGAGTAAGGTTTACATTTGATGCTTGGCATCTTTTTGCCGGGATAACATATGCTGGAGCATCAAATGAAGCAAGAAATATGGAGTCTACAAGGTAGACACTAAAGTGAAGAAAAGCTTATTTAGACAGCAAACATACAATATATGTGCAGTGATAACATACCTTAAGCTATTGAGAATGTGGTTTTCTGTGATATGATCACATAACTTTCTTAATTCCTAAGAATTCTGAGATTGTGATAGTCCAGGTAACATGACTGCTGGGTAGTGTTTTGCTACTGTTCAAAATCAGAAATAACTCATTAAGCTAAAAAAAGACTCCCTTAAGTAATTCACATTATTTCACTCAGTTTTCAGCAGTTTCTCTTAGATATAGGTATTTCCCAGAAAAAGTATTTCCTAAGAAATTTTAATTAGAACATGCATTACCATTTTGTCCCAGAAATCATTTAGCAGTTACTTCTTTTTGATTTTGCATGCCACCACCAGTCAACTATTTTAATTCTTTCAGCATCCCAATTAGGTCAGTATTAAAGATACTAATTATGGAAGACATAGGGCATTACTTACACCACGACAGACCACTACTGAATATGCCAGGCTTATAGTTTACTGGGATATCTTTGTTTGCTGTAACTGCAATTAATGAAGAAAAACAACACACTGGTAACATCCAGTCAGAAGCTTTTGATTATTTTGAAATTCTTTAAAGGGTGTGAATCTTCTGATCAAGGTGAATGTTTTTTAAAGGCTGTCTTTGTGCACCTCAGCAAGTTGAACAGAATAATCTTGGAAAATAAACAGAGCTAAAAATAATTACTAACACCCCAATCATTTTATGAGCTATTATTTCACCAGAAAATGGAGAAAATACAACTTTAATCCTGAACAAAACTCTTCAAGGTTTATGTTCTCTATAAACCTTTCACTGAGAACTGAAAATATAAGTTAGTAATGCAATAAATGCCCTAACAAATATATCAGATTTTTCACTTAATGCTTTTTACAGGCTTAAACCAAACTCAGTGAAAGAAAATCACCTTTTACAGTCTGACTCTTAAAGGAAGAATGCCTTTCTGTTATGCTTTTTAAAATAAGGCATGGTGAATTTATATCACCTTCTTCAGTGAATCGTGGGGCATGATAAAAGGAAGAAAATATAGCAGTGGAGTTAACATTCCATAGTATTCTTTCTTCACATATTTATTTTCTCACTGGCTGGACATAAGGAGAAAAAAAAAAGGAAGGAAGGAAGAACCCCCCACCCCCAACATAGAAATAGCTGAAATAAACCTTTGGCGCACAAAATGCAGTCAAAGCTCTGTGCTTTTCCTCATCCCACCCTCCACAACCTGAATTGCTTCTTCCCAAATAAATCCCTGCAAAAGATATTCCAAAGAAAAAGAAAAAAACCCAAACTCTGTATTTCAAATTTGTCAAGTGGGTGCACCCATTAGGGAAGTAAACAAAGTTTTCCTTATTTTCCCTTTTCCATCTGTCTTTCTTTCCAAGGACCTTCCTATTGCCTTTAGAAAACATGCAAAACAAAGACAGAACTAAGTGCTAGTAAATAATCATTAATACAGCTGTATGAATCCCTACCCTCTTGTCTGATATTTTATCATCTTGGGTTTGAGAAGCTTTAATTTCATTCTAATGTAAATAAGAGCTGGTCTGTTTGCTCAGTACTTGAAGAAGAATTTGCTACAAGGTTTGCAGCATGCCGGCAGTGCCCTGAGAAGGGTGACCTTGCTTTAGTCAGCGAAGTCAAAGATCATTTATCACAGTTAACCTACAAATCTGTCATTCTGGGGCCTCAGACCCATCAAACACTTGGAAGCAGCTACTTGTCCTGTCCTCCCACCGCTGCCTAAAACATTGGATGGGTCAGATCTTTTCTATTACTGTACACCTCTCAGCTAATAAAATATATTTTTGCGGATATGGAACTAACAGGAGTACTTTGTATTTATTTATACAGCTCATTAAAGACGGATAGAGATTTGGAGGCAGAGAATGCCCCAAGCCTGGAAAGCTCAGGAAGACAGACCCCAGGCATATGCATGTATTTAACTTTATGCAGATGAGTTGCC
The DNA here is from genome assembly GCA_013396875.1 of Vireo altiloquus. Taxonomy (NCBI): domain Eukaryota; kingdom Metazoa; phylum Chordata; class Aves; order Passeriformes; family Vireonidae; genus Vireo; species Vireo altiloquus. Next base: position 900,988 of record VZRF01002384.1, read on the forward strand.
TGGCTGAACCCAATGAGGCTGAGCAATTATGTAAAAGCAGGCATCCTGGTCTTTTTGCAACTATACTCCTAAGCTAAGACACGACAGGGAAATGATGCAGGACTAGTAAACTCTGAGAGGAGGAGACTGAAATGGTTATAATGAGAGCATAAAGGCAATATATTCAAGCTATGCAGTCATGAATACTTTATTATGTATTATTATGTCTGTACTTAGGCAGGCTTACATCACATAGAACTAGCTGCAGCTCCCTGACCCTCGGGCACTTGGTTCAGGTGACGTCAGGAGAGAACACAGGGTGGGACACCACATTCACACCAGCACTGCAGTGTAGAAAGTGCCATTCCTTCTCCAGATCCACTCTCCCAATTTAGCACACCACTTTCTCTTCACATTAATGCAGACAGAAACTTTCTAAAGTGAACATTAGGTTCTCTTTGAGTAGGGAGAACCAGTCAGACTGAAAATCCAGTGCCTGACACCAAAGGCAGTAATACTTGTTAAGAAAAAAATATGCTTGTGTTAATGTATGAACTTGACTTTGAACTTGATCAGGGAAGAAAAACCTAGGCTTCTTAGGCAGGGATCACCATGGAAGGAGAAAACAGTAATCTCTCTAGTACACAGTTTGAAGAAAACGTAACTTTATTTTGCACTGTTTTGTTTTGGTTTTTTTTTAAGTGAAACATTACATATCTACACATACCTGTATTGAAGTGTCATTTTAGAAAGTTGCTTGAATTTAACATAAGAGTTTATCCTTTTTTATCTATAAACATCTTGGAGGTGAATCAACAGGTTACAAACTTCATCTATTTTAGCTATCAACAACTGAAATACATATCTCTTAAATGCCCGTACTTACATATGTGTGAGGATGCAGTGCTATCTGACACTCAGAAATTGGCTTGCAGTAGGGAAGAACTCAACCCTGAACTATTTTTGCAAATCCTATCCTATCAAAGTATCATGAAAGAGAGACAGCTAAGCAGGGAGTTACTGCTATTTAGGCATAAATCAGCATAGGTGATTTAAGAACTAAAATCAAAATTGTTATCTATAGTAGTGATCACTAAAGGTCAGATTTCCCAAAGAGACAGCTATCACTAAAAATTGACTGCCAGCAGAGCTCAGGCCACTTCTAACAACCAAAAAAAGCAGGTGGATTTTCTAAAGATATTGCAGACATGGAATTGTGGAATCCATGGAGCTCTGGTCATGTGTGCTGTCATTGAACTGGATGGGCAGGTAAATAAACATCTGGGTCTCATTTTAGGGTATTAAATGAACATTAAGCTTCTGCAAAAGCAGATATTTGAGGCTGACAAGTCCTAACAAGTTCCAAACTGAGAACAAGAAGCCTGGAGTTAAGGACCACAAACAACTGATAAATTCACTATCTGGGCATAAGCCCATCTGATTCCCAGAAAGGAAAGCAGGAGTCTGCCTGAACTATCTAGGGGACAGGAGAAGGCTTAAATATGAGAAAGGGATCACTGACATAAAAATAGGGAATAGGAGCTTTGTGAAGAAAGAGGAGGCAAAATTATGGAGGATTTTGAAAAGGATAAGAAGGGGCTCAAAAATGATGGAGTGAAACAGCCAGGGTTGGGATGGGAATTAAACAATACACACACACACACAAAAAAAAAAATTAATGGCTGCTTTTTATATGATCTGAAGAAGGATGTTGATCAGGAGAGGACATGAGAAGTATATTAAGATAATCAAGAACAGAGTGACAAAGTTGGTTGAGGAAGACAAAAAAGTATCTTGGAAAAGCTGGGAAGAAAAAAAGGCAAAATGTATATATCATTCTGGATGCACAGGATAGGGATATTTCTTAATTTTCCTTTCGTAAGACTTCAGGCCTAAGCGACAAAGGACACTAGTGGTACAGTGAGAGGAGGAAACTCCACTGGGAATATGGTTAGGTGTGCACAGGGAATAGTAACAATCTCTCCATCGAAGCCTTACTCTGAATTGAGCAGGGCTAGTGAAAGAGCCTGACTGCTCAACTACTGAGTGTCCACACAGTGTCCAGATTGCCCCTGGATTATCTGGCTTGTGTCAACTAGCATGCTCCAAACTCACTCCTGGATACGGTCCAGGGAATAACTCATGCCAGGGACCATTCCCAAAAGGTAGCAGGCACTGTGCTCCTACAAGCCAGATATACCATTTATTACACTGGAAAACAAGGTTCCTATGGTCTGCAACATGAATCTTACTTTATTCTGGAAATTTTGATTTAAAAACCTAATGCTGAACAACCCCAAAATAACAACTGCAGCTGCAGCTGCACGGGGACCGCATAAAGCCTCCAGGAGATGCATGCCCAAGTGTTCCTCAGCACAGCTGTAGCCAAGGTCTGCCACATGGCCTCGGGGCCAGCAGATAGACCCTGGCTCTGCTTTAGTTTGCAGTACAGACGTGGGCTGTAGCTGACAGAAAAATGATATTCACAAAACACTATCTGTCAACATCTCAGGAAAATTGATGCCCTCATGGTTGCCGAATAAAGCTTGACTCAAGGGCACTGTAAGGATCAAATATGAAAGAAATAAAAGGAATGTAACAGTATTCTGCAAAAGTCATAATGCTGAAGGAAGGCCAGTAATGATCCAGAGCATGATTTTTTTATTTCAGGGTGGTGAAATTAGTTTGAGGCACACTAACAGTACACAGTAAGAAACAGAACTTTAAAACTGCTATAAAATCTAACCAAAGAAGGCAATGCAAAAGTGATAGTCTGTTCTTAACATGTAATGAAAAGGATAAATTTAACCTACTTTTACAAGATTTCCTTACCACAGACCACAGATATCCAAATATCCGTACCACAGATATCCAAACAGTATCAATATTTTCAAACTATTCTGTATTTTCAAACAATAGGGAAAAAAAACAAACAATACATTTATAAGAATGTGACAGAAGTAAAAATTTTACTTTTTCAATTTTAATTCTTCACAGTAAGATTCTGAGTTTAGAAATCCAACATGAAAAATTAGGTCCTTTATCCATTTGTATTTTCAGCCTCCTATGGCAGCAGTGATCATAAAACAAACACAGCTGGCATCTTTATTATTTTATTCACTGAAGGATTTAGCTGGACAAATATCACAAAGATGGTGGCTGTTTTCATTGAATTTATGATCAAATATTCCCCAGCATAAGATCAACTCTGTTACATCAATTATTACGAGATGTGAATAATTTAACAGAAAGTTGTCTATTTGTAAATCAGATCTTAGGGATGGAAATTCAGCTGAGGTAGCAGCCAGTGGATATACACTGCATTACAGAATTTAAAAGGATGCAGGCTGTTTGTGAATCACGTTTAGTGATAAACATTGTCATTTACATTCTCCTATCTAGTGAGCTGCTAATTCAGGCAAAGTATTTCAAAATTTTATTTTAAATGTTAATTAAATTCATCTTTATCAGAGGACAATTTAACTTTATCAAAGCTTTTCAAAAGTATAGAATAAATATATAAGCCTACAAAGGCTTAATTAAAAGCAATAGACAAACTACCATCATCACCATATTTTGGGTATTTTTTTTCATAGACTTTTCACCAGAATCTGTTGTTCAGCCTAATGCCAGGAGAGTTATAATAATTTTAACGCAGAATGTGTGCCTTAGGATATGGGATTGACTCAGTGCCTGAAAGAAAAAGGTCAGTTCCCTTTGGAACCACTTGCCTCTTTGCCCTCCAGCAATGACAGGTGCACCAGCCCTGTGCTGAGGCTCGTTATTCACAGTTGCTGCTGCAGATACATAATCTAACCTCTCTGTTTTAATACATCAGCAGGGTGAGAGTCTCCCATCTTCCCATTTTGACATGGGTCAAGCAGGCATTGAACATATATACATGATGACTTGCTTGCAGCCAGCGTCTTTCACAAATTTTCAAACAGTACTTTCTCAGGTAGGTCATTTAAAGAAATCACTAAATTTAAATATTAAGCTGTTTGGATAGAAAATAACAAAGTTATGAAAAAATCCCTTTCTTCACCAGTCTCCTACAATGATGGGTGTTTCTGCATCACTAATAAAAAAAAAAAACCAATCTGCGTGAAAAAGCAAAAATTCTCATTTCTCTGTACTATATGGCAGGCAAGATATCAGAAATCTGAAAGCACAGACATGAAGCAACAAAACCAAAAATGCAGGAAAGGAAGTGATTAAGATTTTCTTGAATTAATTTTGAGAGACAATCACAGGAGATGCTTATGAATGGCAATACGCTAATACCTGTGATCCTGCCATGGAAAAGGCAGTGGTCAAAATTACAATAAGACCTCCACATGAGATTCTCATTAAAGTCAGTAAAATAAGTATTTGCCTAAGGCAAAGATAATTTACAATGTTTATATCACTGCAGAAATCTTAACTATTGTCATAAGTCTCTGGCTGGCAACAAACAGCATGAGTTTTGAGAATGGCTTAAACCATCCGCAGTGGTGACAAAACCCAGGAACATTATTCATATTTTTATGTTCGTTGCCTGTCTGCACCATCTCTCAAAATTATCTACATTTCTGAGACCCTAAGATGAGAATCAAAGGAACTGTTCAGTTAAAAATTATCTGTAATACAGAACAAAGAGCAGAGGATAATATCAAGCCACATAAGACAAGAGCAGTTGCTGAGCAGTAAGCACTTTTGAATGCCAATCCAGTTCTCAAGTTGCCTATCATTTTCACCCTCCTTTAGGAAAAATCCTGCCTTTAATGGCTACATACAAATAATGAGAAAGCAAGCAGTAAGATCTACTTCATCTGTATTACTGCCTTCACAGTATGTTTTCAATTCCTTAGACAAATATTTTTTAAAACACAACTCAGAGACTCAATTTTGTCACCAATGTCATTATCTGGAGAAAGATTTCAGCAGATAAGCCAACAGTACAGAACTCGAGCAAGAGAGTAGAATTCAGAATGTGAGGATATAATGATGCCTGGTGCCTCTGATCAGAAAGTATTAGACTTCAAACCAAGAAATGAACAGACACTATGGCAACATATGAGTAACAGACTACCAAAAACATAATTCTGAGAAATTAATAAAACATTGGCATGTAGAAATGCATAAGGAGAAAGAACAACTGGAAACATCTGAAGAGCTGATCAGAAAGTTAATGATCAAAACGACCAAAAACATTAATGAAGAACATACATTGAAAAAAAACCATACCTGGAAACACCAAATAAACATGTCTATCTGATATACGTCTCAATATCCTAAGGAATTCTTAAGGAATTAGTGAGGATAGCAAACAAATGTAAGGCATCTTTTAAAAGTCTTTCCAGGAATTCTAACCAAGAATAGCTAGTTCTCTTTCCTCATTTCTCTTCATAGGCTTATTACTGTAGACATGTTAGTGTAACATTATCTAATCTCACTCTGCATTCTGCAGTATGGTACTAGACTTAAAAGAATAGAAATATATGCCCATACTTCCTTTCTGGTTTTCAAATAACAGAATCTTGGCAAATATTTGTTGGACATTGACACAGGAGAACACAAAGAAGGGCAACAGAAACAAACAGGCAACAGAAACAAAAGACAATATGGAAGCAAAATTAGATTTCAGAAGACATAAGACAAAATGGCAATCAAAAGAAGAGGTGACTAATGAATAAGACATCAGATAAATAATTTTTTTAAAGTGGACTTAATAATTGGTGGAACAAAACAACAAAAGATAACATTTGTTGCAATTTCTATTGAAAAGTCTTGCTCTGTGGTCAAACTCCCAAGAGCTGGGATGTGATACAAGATCTCATAGACTGAAAACTGGTGGACAGACCATAAGCAAAGGGTAATGATGAGTGGCAATGTACTGAGTTGGAAGGGAAGTGTCCAGCTGTGTGCCAGAGGGATTAGCGTTAGTCACAGTTTTATTTAACATCTTTATTAATGACCTGCACTAAGGGATACCCTGCATACTGAATCAACCCTCAGATGACACTAAATACTGAAATCACCACAAAAGACAAAGACATTAGTACAAAGAAACTAACAATAGTGAGATATGTGGGCAGAAAATCTAAAAGCAAGATAGAGCATAGAACACTACAATTATTTCCACAGAAAAATAACCCCAAATATGGAAGGGTCCAGAGCTAATAATGTCAACAAACTCTAGTCCAATGCCAGATACTGAATTAAATGTTGCAGAAAACAACAAAGAACATCCATGTACATTTGGGCTGTATTTTCCCTGCTGTCGTGGATGGGAAAGGTACAGGGCAGTAACAATGTAATTTTAGTAATGAAGCAGCATAGAGTTATTAGTACACTGAAACAAAAATGACAAAAGCTTTTGTGGTCCAGTTTAGGAAGCTTATTAGTATTTTTAACTGGGACAAGAGGATGCTGCACAATATCTAAAGCTTAGTAACACAAAAGAGGGGGAATTTAGAATAAAGCAAAAATACATTGACTGTCGAGATAAACATTGTATCAACGAGGTCACTTAGGAACAGTCTTCCCCCTACGTTTTAAAAGGCATAACATTTTAACACTGCGGCTGCTCCAATTTGAAAGAAAGATTGGAATATAAATCAGAAAGGATCTTTCAGCTCGGCGAGAGGATAAATGGAGAAACTGCCGAGATGTTGCTCAGCGCTTGGCTTCAATCAGCATCCCGCAATTCCGCACCGCGGCAATTAGCGCACGCCTGGGCTGAGCCCCGCGCGTTGCTGCGCGCACAGAGAACAGCGCTGAGGGGGCACAAGGAAAGGCGCTGGGGTGCACACCAGCATCCCCCACCGCCCCGGAATCAATGCAGCACAAGGAAAGGCGCTGGGGTGCACACCAGCATCCCCCACCGCCCCGGGATCAATTCCAGCACCGCCCCGAAATCAATTCCAGCACCGCCCCGAGATCAATTCCAGCACCGCCCCGGGATCAATTCCAGCACCGCCCCGAGATCCATTCCAGCACCGCCCCGGGATCCATTCCAGCACCGCCCCGAAATCAATTCCAGCACCGCCCCGAGATCCATTCCAGCACCGCCCCGGGATCAATGCAGCACCGCCATAGGCGCCGAGCGCACAGCACAGGGCGCGGCCGGCCCGCAGCGGCGCCCCCTGGCGCCCCCAGCGGGCACTGCACGGCCCGGGCTGCCCACGGGAAACCGCGCAGAAAACGGGAAAAAAATAAAGGGTTTTTTTGTCTCCAGTGCAGCAGTATCGCTGCAAACCTTCGGGAGGCGCACGCAGGTTTTTATGTCTCTGCATTACAAATACTTCTAAAAAGTATTTTCGTTTTGTGTTCAGTTCCCATCCCTGCTCCCCCAGCGTGATCCGTGGTCGCTCCTGGCCCCAGCACCCCAGCGATGTGCTCACAGCGCACACAGCCAGCCCACCTCTGCTCGGAACTCCCTGAAATCCTTATCGCTTCTTGGGTTTATCCATCAGAAGGGTTTCTGCAACGACAACACTAAAGCTTTTGTTTCTATTGTGCTGGAGAGCTTGAGTATTCCTTCGGTGGTACTACAGACTATGTTACAATGAGCAATGCTGGTGTAGGGATGGGAGGTGAAGGGATATAAAAGTGACAATTAGAAGAGCGCTTTTTCTTTAATCAAAACCCAGCTAAGGCAAAGATTTTTTTGAAAACCCAAATAACAGAATCCCAAACCAAAAATGCTTCCCAGGTCTCAGCTCTAAGCAATTCCATAGCCTGTGCCATGCTTGAAACAAAATACAGACTCAAGCTACATGCACTGGTCTCTATTCACTCACTTCGCTTTCTTCTGGAAGTTTTCACTGAATAACAGTCCCAAAATAGGCCAGTCCATCCTAGAATGCAACTTTTAAACACCCTGGCCTCAGAAAGGGAGGTCTCAAGTACAGAGGCCATCTTGTTAAGGGAAAAAATCCTCAGCAGTGGGACTGGCTGTGAGAATAAAGTGTTATTTATATAATAAATACAGCCATGTTGGGGAATTACGAAGTTGTAGTCCTATTTATGCAGAGCAGAATTTGTTTTCAACTGCACCTTTTCTTTCCAACCTAATTTCTCACAATACAGCCCATTATGGCAGAAGGATCTGAAAAAGCTTTTTATATCCTACCAAATATACACAAGGATAATTAGTTCTCTTTTGTTATTCTTCTGTAAGGGTTTATTATTGTGGAGAAGCTTTTGCAAATTGAAAGCGGTTGCATTGCATTCTGAAGGCAGAGCTGTTCTTGGTTTTTATTGTGTAGAGATAATTGAACAGAAAAGTTCAGGAAAAAAGGTGAAAATATAATTCATTATGAACTCTATAGGAAGATCAGATTACCACATCTTAGTTCTTTTTAGACCAGTATTTTATAATTGCATTCCACAGTATGTTATGTCATGCCATGTAGGTGAAGCTTCGTACTAGATAGAAGCAAACATCAAGGCAAGTTTTGTTTCTTAACTTTATAAGCATTACTACAAAATCCATAGATTCTATCTTAACTAGTAAATACTCTCTTTAGGTAGTTTGACAACCAGTGAAGAAATTCAGTGTTAAAGTCTCCAAAGAACTTAATTCACTGTAAGTGCAAGTTATATTATTTCCCTCAAACACTTCCCAAAATTATATTATATGTGGTTTTTTTGATATTTTAAGAATGTTAGGGATCTGAATTATATAATGATCCTACTGGGTTTCACTTTGTCATTGCTGTTAAATTCCAGGGTTTTAACTAATTTCCAGTTAGACCAGAAATTAAAGAGCAATTGACTTGTGTCCAATATTGTTTCATTGCCTTGCTCTGCCTTTAAAATCATCTCGTGGAAGCTGGTGTTGGTCAGGTGCAATTATTTGCCCTCAAACTACTATCTGTGACTTTTTGGAAGTTTTGGGGTCGGAGTTTTTTGCATCTCTTCCTGCTGCCTTACAGACATGAAGCTGGCTCTGTAGATACTGGAAGAGTATTATTCTTCCTTCTACTAACCTCCCCTTACATAAATTGAATTACAATGTACATTTTGAGGTAAAAGCCTCTTTGAAGGCTTCTAAACCCATATTCTCACCCTTACATGCCATGACCTCAAAACATATATATAAACAAGATAAAGGATCAGCCTGTGCCTGAAAGATTAAACAGGAGATAGTGAAACTTCACTGTGTTTAGAAAATTAAAGGTGTTCTCTTCCAATCTGGGAGGTATGAAGTTCAGTGTCACTGTTGTACAGTTTCTATGGCAGTTTCTGTGTGAAAATTCTTTACTCTTTTTTGTATCCCAATTCCTCCCCTATAAAATGCAGTTGTGGTACTTCACCTCAAGAGGTGTTTAAGCATACATGTAAATCCTTACAAGACTGTAAACATTGTTCTTTAAGATATATCTTTCAAAGCTACTAAGATGTTGAGAGGAAGTAAATCTGTACCAAAACCAATGCATATTTAAAAACAAAAGGCTGTATGTTTTCTCCCCATCTCAGGTCTCATGGTCATTGCCCTCAAAACAATTATGTATGTGACATATTTTATGTCACCAAAAATCTTCCACAAATGAAATCAGGAAGTTAAAAAGGTTTTTTAATTTAAGTCTGGAGATTGCTGCTTTTTGAAACGTGATAAGAAAGAAAGAATATTTCTAGAATGAATCAGCCTATCCATGTGTTAAGTTTTACAGCTGGATTATAAACCCCTGGGAAATATGATGTCTATAACGGAAATGTTAATACATCCTTAACTACAGCTGTGCAAGCAAACAGCACTCTAATACAGCACACAGATAAAGATTTACACTGGAAAAAGAGAAAGCCCTTTACATTTCAAATGTAAATGATACATAATTTTGAGGCACTGAATATTTCCTATTATAGTAGAAATACGCATATGAAGCACCAAACTCCTATGTATTGTCATTGCTTTCGGTCTTTCAATCCCTTCATTTATGCTGAAAAATTGCAAATCCTTTATGCATAGAGCATTGAAAATGTATAAATATTTTTGAAGAGGTTTCATAGAATTTAAAAAGCTCTGGTCTTATTTGAGTCAGCCTGTGATGTGATCAGAACTTGTGTCAATTACAGAATCTCAGAGACTGAGGCTGTTTTAAGCAAACTGGGTTTTGTTCTTTTTTTGTATATTATGAAAAGAGAAATTTCATGCAGTGGTCTCGAAGGAAATATAAGAAAGCAACTTTTTCAAATTCAAACCAATTATTGTACTTATTAATACATAACTGCTGTATTTTAATAGTCTAACTGCTGTTAAAATACAGAAAAAGCACTTCAGTCCAGGCCTGCAGGATGGATGGAATAGCACACCAGTATCTATTCACATTACTTAGGCAAATATATGCCTCCAAGCAAACACATTCAAATCAATATTAGTTTCCTCGTCCTTCTCTCTCAATCCAGATCTGATTGCCTATGTTGTAATATAACTGCTTCTTCCAAGCTTTTGGATTTCATTAACTACTTTTAAAGAAAAAATCCACTTGCAATTTTTTTGATTGTAAAAGGACAGAATACAGACAATTATAGTAACTTAATTTTTAAAAGGAAAACTGTGACTTTCGGGAAATTGAATTGTATTCTAAGCAGTAAGACTGAGGTAGAGTCAAACATTTTAAGATGCCTGCAAGGATCACAACTGGCAAAATGGTCTGAGATATTTACAAAAGCCAAATATAAGTGGAGCTAATCTTCCTGTCGTTCCCTCTGCAGTAAACAGGAGATGGACTCGTCCACGAAAGGCACCAAATTAGGCTCCTAGATTGAACTGGACAAGCCAGGAACTTTTCTATAGGCTATTGAAAGTCAATTAACACAGGCTGGTGACACCTGACCTTTGTGGAGGCCTGAAGTTGTTCCAGTGCCAGCTTTACTTCTCATTGCAGGAATTGGGAAGTTACTGCTAACCAAGGAAGACCCAGTAGAACTGCAAAGTGAGCTACAGGGTCATGGAAGATGCCTGGCACTACAGAAGTACAGGTTTTGACTCAAAGGACAAACACTGATGGTACCACATTCAACAACTAACCTCTAATTTTAACAACAATCCTGCTACATTAAGAGATTCCTCCTTCAGTCAACCACAGTTTCCAAAGTTGTTTGCTTGGGTTTGTTTTAAAGAAAACACTGGACCAGCTGGGTTTGGGAAGGAGCAGATAGGGAAAAAGGTAATAGAATGGCAAAATGAATATAAACCTAATCACATTTTGGAAAAGTGACCATGCTATGGATTTTGCAGTTGTAAACACACTTCATTGCTAATAAATTAGGATATTGAAAAAGCATTTGGATTTCTACTCTATCAATAACTCTTTTCCTTTACAACAAGGAAGTTTCTTCACCAAAACATTTTCTATCTCCAATTTCAGTGGTGAACTTGGAGATGTTACAGTCTCCTGCTGGTTTACCTCTTGAACTCCCTAATAAATTACCAACAAGACTGCCAATTGGTAGCAAAAATAAAATTTTTAATTAGTACCAGAAAAAAACCAGCAATGCTGGTGCAGCAAGGGCTTTTGCCTTGTTGCAAAATTTTTGGTCAAAAGAGAGTGGAGAAAAATTCTAACAGTTTTTTGGCAAGGGAAGTTGTTGACATAGCTGAAATCATCCAACTCAAACTCTGTATGCTTTCTTCAAAATATAAAGCTATTAATTGCTCAAGACAGGCAGTCCAAATATCCTGTTTACAAAGATTTTACCCATGCTGAGAAATCTTCTATCAATCTTTACACAGATGATTACTTAGAATAACGGCAGTAGCATGGTATTCAATCTGAATGCTCATCAGGTAACCTTTCTGGACTTTGACCTTAATATCAATGTCCATCTGATGTAAATGTGACCAAATACAGGAAATATTGAAAGGGAAAAAAAAAAGTGTTGTGAATTCACATTGTCTTTTTTCATCTATGATAATTAAGATTACAACAGTATGGTCAGCAGCTCACAGAAATGACCAGATGAACCTGGCAACAGGGGATGATTATGTGGAAACAACACTCAAAAGTGGATTAGAAACGTATTATTTAAAAGTTTCCTACTTTTTATAGATGAACAGAGAAAACAAGATTCAAAACTGACGGCCCAAAGCAATAACACAGCATTCCTCCATGAGCTCAATACACTTGCCAACCAACAGCCCCAAGAAGAAAATACAATGCTAAGCAATTTCTTCCTATTTACAAGTAACTGGCAATTCAAATCTGGCTTATTTGAAAAGAATAGAGCCATTCTAAGTTAGGTATCATAACTTCAGCATACCCTTGAAGAGTTAAAAGTGCAATTAAAACAATACTTACTTATTCCATGCTTGTCTAAGGTTTTTAGGGCCATACTGCGTAAACCGTTCTGTAAGAAAAAAAGAGGTATAGTCAGTTACTTCACTAAACCCAGGATTTCTTTTCAAAAAATATTTATTTACTGTCAATTTTCATAATTGCATCATTTCGATGTACCTCCTGCAGCTCAAGTCCTAAGACAAGGAAAGAAAACTAACCTACAAGCAATTGCCATACAGAGGGAAAAAAACCAAACCAAACTACCAAAACAAAAAAAAGACCCCAAACTGTTAAACCAAATCAAACCAAACCAGCATGACCTGAAGCTCATTTACTGCGGCATCACCCGAAATGGAAAGTTTTACAGTTATTTCTAAAGTAGTTTTGGACTGCTAGGGGAATAAAAGCCTGAATCTATTAGTTTTTTTTCCTTCATGACAAATACAATTTTCTACAGCCTCACTGTCATATTTTTATGCTTCTCAGGAAGCGTAAGAGGAAGCCTGGATCTCTGTGACACACAGGGGCACACAGAACATGATGGCCACATAAGAGTCTATTTTCTAAAGAATACATACAAGTAATGTGAGCAGAAGTAACAAGTGCAATGACAGCTTATTTACTCAAACATTAAGTTCTTCAGTCCAGATAGAAGTACTTTCCCTCTCATATCCAAGATGCTTAATCTGCAGCTGAAAAAGGAAGATGCTAGGTAAGCTGCTACAGAAATGAAGGGCCAGTCCTTCATTAGCCTTTTGAACAGGAGCTAAGTGCCTCTCAGGTAGCAACAAATACAGTTCAGATGGAGAATATGACAGCATTTTCCATGGAGACTTGATGCTCGGAAATCCTGCCACGTAGACTGGTACACGCCATGGCCATCTACCCTAATGTGATTGCATTAGTTGCTGTGAAGAAGTTCTAAACTTTCAAAATACTCCATAAAATCTAAAAATAAAATTTTAAAAAAAATTGCTTCTTTTACACCCATGTGCATGACATTTAATAGACCCACTGTACAGTCACAATAGTAATTTTTATATATATGCACACAGATATGCACGCATCTCACTGTGAAAAACAGCTGTAAATGTAACTTCAAAAGAGTTGTGTTTAAATTGCTGTATTTGTATACTTGCTTGTATGATTTCTAAAGTTGTCATGTACACTTCATACAGTCACTTCTTAAAATGCCAAAACCAAGGCAGAAGCGAAATCCTAGCATCAATGGGGATGCTTTGATTTTCTTTCTTATATCTATTTTTTAGCTTTTTTGCCCTTTAACTAAAAAGACAAATGTAGAAGCTTCAAATCTCATTAACTTCACCATTGATAATCAGTAGACCTGAAAACTGTGTCTGCAGGCCACTTCACTTTTGCAAGTTTTGTTGCTTTAACCACTCTGAAGCAGTTAAAGAAAGGAAATCACTCCCTTGTACATATGTGACAAGTGTACTGGAAACTGCAAGATACATGACTACAACCCTTCCATTTTAGTTTGCAAATGGGAATTAAAAACATATATGCAAACAGATACTTACCAATTAAAACTGCAAAAAAAATGAAATCTTTCTATACTCTTTGAGTAAATTGTCCAACCATAACACTATCAATTCATTTATGACAAAGGACTGAAAAATAAAATGCAGCTAGACAGTGCTGCATAGCAACATGTCTGAGATACACATGGGAGTTCAGCTAATAAACTGCAAATTTGCACATTAATCTATTTCAGTGCAGAAAAACCTGAGTGGAAAGAGAATTGAACAGACTTGAAGCATTACTGAAAAGGTAACCTAGACCTAGAGAGAGGCAGATTTTGATTTTATCTGTCATTCTGCAATATGTTTTGGTCAGATACTGAGCTGGTTCAAACTGGCACAGCAACACTGACTTCAATAGAGCTACATCCACTTAAAACATTTGAGAAGTATCGTATACAACATATTTTCTTGACCAGACTATCAGATGTTTACTTTAATCAATTTAAGCTATTTTTACTGTGGGAGGAAAGCCCGAGAGTCATCCACTTGGCCAAATTGCCTTAAGGCTTTAATGCCCAAAGATCTGTTTCAGTTCTGCAAAAAACCTGAAAAACTATTGCTAAGCCAGATGAATTTTTACTGAAAAAAATGATACACTGGAACCAGTTATGTCAGTGCTGCTGTAAAGGACATACATGAGCAAACCAAACAAACTTCTCAAAAGGATTTTCCTTTGCTTTCCAGTCTAAATGTCTTTTTTAAGTAAGTACCTTATACATTGTATTTATCAGAGAGGGAGAAGGAAAACTGGGTGGAAGACATGGCGAGGACAAAACCCTGTCTATAGAGAGGCAAATGTTAGTCCATAGTCCTTTATTTCAAACTCTATTGAATATGCTGTGTGACTTGAAACCATGCCTCTCCCAGCTACTGATATCAACTCTTTCCTTTCTACTCCAAGCAGATTAGATACATGCTTTATACAGAAAGAAACCACACATTGATAAAATACAGCTCAAATTTTTCTACATAATTTTATGGTTATGGCTCCAACCAGAGTCTTACTAACTTTCATGGACAAGATAATTAGATGTGGCTATTGTGTTTATTAAGACCAGCCTCGTGTACTTGCCTGCTCATAATACTTTCCTGAATTTATCCTTTAGAGAATAAAGAAGCAGTGAAACCAGCTGATTTTGATTTCAGAGTTGCCAGAACAGAGAAACTACAATAATGTCCTTGAGCTCCTCCACCATGGTGCAGTTTCTCAAGTCCTAAACTGTGAAACCACAAAATTGCATACCTAACCCCACCAAACTTGTAATCCCAACACAGGCAAAAAAAGAGGTAATTTAACCTCCCAACTTTTATCTGAGCATCTCCTGCTTGTGTCCAATTAATCACAGAACTGGAATTGTCTCACAACTACATCCCCAAGTTTGCTTCTGAGTCACTTTTCAGAACGACTCCCGTACACCTGTATGAATGCCTCTGTCCTTTACTGCTCGATGGATATAATAAAACCAAATCTAAAGCCATACATATCTGACTGTGACCAACTGCACAAAATTACATTTTATGATACTTTTGAGCATATAGCTTTGGTATTTGTTTTTCAGAAGCTCCCACTGATTTGTTCATAAGGAACAGTAATAGAAGGCTGTACATGAGATAAAGAAATCTTTGCCTGACATACTGAGAGGCAGCAGTACTGGCAATCCCAATATCAGTCCAACCTTTTGGAAGAAACCCTGCGAAGAAAAAACTTAGTACCTTTCCCTCAGAACTGAAAAGCAAACATGCACATGTGAGGATTTCATGCAGACACTCACGCGATCACCCACCCACACAGCCATCGTCCAGCACATGCAAACCACTCTCAAGAACACAAGGTGCACCATCTTGCTGAGGCAGCTGCTCACTCCTGTCAGGCTGAGATTAAAGAAACATGGATAACTGGATGTTTACAGAGCAGGATTTGATCTCAGATGTATTTTGAATTTTTTTAGTTCAAATTGTAGCTATATATACTAGAGTTCAAGTATTTTTAGATGATGATGATGATGATTATTATATGTGGTTTTTTTGAATAAAAACTTTGAAAGACCTACACAGTAAGCATATCTGAAATTTAAAGTTAAAAGTGTTATTTTAATTTCCTTTATGCAGACACTTCAACATTTGCAAATCTTTCGGGAACAAATTCAGGAAATGAAATTTGATCCTCTGCATTTTTATTCCACATATGCAGTCATCATCCTCACTAGCAACTATGTCTCACTGTTACAGAGCTGGTTTTTCACATGGATGCTGTATTTCACCTAGTGAAAGGTGAATTTTTGCTTATGTGAAACACAAGAAGGAAGAGAATTTTAGTTTTGTTTAAATCCCACAGCACCTTAGAGTGTTTACCATTTGCTTCTTAGAAGGCCAAATTAGCCAAATCTTGACTAAGTGGCATGTCCATAATCAAATGCAGTGTAAAGGGATGACTGTATAGGACTGCATAAATATGAGCCAACAAATAGTATTCATATTTGTTACTGGAAAAGATGTAGCAAGATCTTCCTGTAGCATCATTTTTATTCTCAGAATGTCCCAAGAGTACCCAAAAGGACTAGGCTACTGTGTCACTTCCACACCCTCATTAGCCCAGCCTCAGAAGCAAGAGTCACTGTTCTGCTGGGCACTACACTCAGCCCGCTCGGAGATGGGGAGTAAGCAGTTACACAAACATTCTTCTGGCAGCACAAGCACCTGAGCTGCTCTTTGCTTCAGACCTTGCAGCACAGCTTAATCAATGCCTCGTCTGCCAAGGAAGTTTTTAGGACTGTGCCCCACAAACAGTAGCAGCAATGAGGCTATTGGAATAACAACTGCAAAATGGAACCAGAGAAAGAGAGGAAGGAAATTTCTTGAGCTAGTCGATTTCACAAACTGGATGCATCAAAAAAATTATGTTCTTAAAACAGCTGCTGCCTAGCCAGTTTGAAGGCCTAAGGAAAAAAAAAAAGCCTGGCCAGAAAGCTCATCCATTACACTCAGCAGTATTAAGTGGTCATAGAAACAACAGTATTTCTTTTTTTTTTCTTTTTCTTATTTCATTCAGACAACCACTCACAGCAACACTGTTATATATGCATACTCACTTGTGTGCCCACACATATACCTACATGTTCTGCACTGCAAACATCATTATCTGCCTGACGAACACGCTCCATCTGACAGCCCTGCATCAAGGGCAGGTTCAAACAGCAGCGAGTTTCAGCAGAACTCACTAGTGAGCTTATTAGTAGACCACTGCAGGAATACTGGTCTGCTGTGAGAATTGAAAAAATAAGCACTTGCATTTTAAGTAACATAAAACAAGATGAGGGATTTTTCCTCTTTTATCAGTCAGAAAAACACATGAACTATTATACCTTTGCCACATTTGCTTTGAAAGGACCTAAGATAGGCAAGAAAAGCCACAGAAGGTATTAGAGGCAGAATACATTTTGATTTTTAGCTTCTTTTTAACAGTATTGATAATCAGCTTCTAGTCTAAACCAAAGAACTTAAAATGCAGTTTGACTTCAAGGCATTTTTTATGCTGTTAATCAAAACATGATGGCTAATATGCATTCCTTGATTAATGTTCCTCTCTATTTAAAACCAAATGTGATTAGCTTAAATGCAAATATTTAAACATCACCATAATTAATATTTTGAAAAGTCTAATCCATGGTTTCTTTGAAAGGGTTTTCTTTACATTTAATTTAAAAGTCTAACATGACTAACACTATATTGTTATATATAAGACATATATCATTTTTAGTAAAGATTCAATGCTAAAATTATTCAAATTATGTTAGCTAGAGATATAAAGACAAGCATCCATATTGACAAGTAAATTCTCAAGCACTATAATATTTGCAGCACTAATGTGCAATTAGAGTTTTTACCAAAGTTCAGTCACAACCAGAGTTTTATTAAATACATGAGCTAGACTTTGGAGTTTTGTATGCCAAACATCTTGAGAAAAATTACAACTTCCTCCCCTCCATCCTGTCCCCTCTTCTCCCTTCCATTTGCTTTGGAAGAGCACAGGTCATGTAAAGAGGAAGAATAGCTGCTGTTTTCTAGACTCCCTCATGAGCATGGGTAGAAAATGTAATTTTAATACCCAGCACTGTCTGAAGCACTGGAGTTCCACATTAAATGGTTCCACCTTTTAGCAGAGCTCATCCTGCCTGCCTTGTATACATGATAAGTGACTTTAACTTTTCAGCTTAATGTAATTTTGTTTAAAGAATGGTGAAAACACTGACAATTCTGCTTCCCTTGGGTTGTGGATGCCACGGATTGAAGAAACAGTAATTAATGCAGTTTAGTTTTGGCAAAAGAGGGAGAGAAATTTGAAATTAATTCTTCTTTACAAATAACTCTCCTTTCTTCAAGTACTCAAACTCTTGAAGATTACATCTATACCAATAATTTAAATGAGTTTAAGACTGTAGTTTGGCTGAGATACCATCACTGTCCTGTAGCACTGCCCCAGCACCTCCCACTTCCATCCTCCAATACAGGAGATGGGAACTTCTCACAGGGAACAGTCCCTGGCCCACACTAACTTCCTAACCCTAAGTAAGCTTCCTAATGCCCAGGAATCAATTACTTGTAAGTGCTAATTGCCATGAGCTAAAGGCATACCAGAAGCTGCTCTAACAATTTAGAGGCTGACACATCGCCAGGGAACATTCCCTGGCATCAGTGTAGATGTAAACAAACAAGATATTGATTTAGCATGTAACAAAATGTTGACAGGCTTTGGAGAAACTCTATAGGAAAAA
Source organism: Vireo altiloquus (assembly GCA_013396875.1). Classification (NCBI taxonomy): domain Eukaryota; kingdom Metazoa; phylum Chordata; class Aves; order Passeriformes; family Vireonidae; genus Vireo; species Vireo altiloquus. Next base: position 919,549 of record VZRF01002384.1, read on the forward strand.
CTGCTATGAAAGTTTGAAAAGCCATATGTTCTCATACACAGTATGTTCGTGTGTTTGTGCCAAAGGAGTTCAGTCTCCCAGTCCAGCCCGACTCTAAATGAAAACTTAATGTTTTGAAAAAAATCTGTCTGTCAATCAGCTGTTAAGATGCATGTAGGCAGATAACATTTCTAAATCAAATCTATATTTATTGACCACCTGGGAAGCAAAGCAGAATTCCTGAGTTAGAACACCAGCTCTGCAGTGGTTTTGTCCATCGCAGGACTCGTGATTTTTTAATAAATCCACAAAGTACCCATCAGTCTGTGTTATGGCAAAATCCGTGTTATGCAGCGTTTCCTATGAATGCTTTTTCCTCACTGTTTCTTTTTGTATTCTACTTTCTCCTTAAGGAGAGACTCTTTCTCTTATCTCTTTTCAGCCTGGCTTTAGGGATTCTCTTTTAAAAATCAGTGCTCAGCAGATGCTTCCATTGTCTCATAAAGGCACTTTTCAGGTGTATTACTCTCCATTGTATCTGATCATCTGTGGAACACTGTGAGGTTCAGGCTCCTAGACCATCAGCCCAAGATTAAATATTTAACTTTCTTTCACTTAGAAACAGATGCACAGTGAACATTACAGAGCATTCTCATGTTTTTTCCATCTTCCTCACAAGTTTCTTTCTCTCCTTGACCATACCATCTCATCATTGCCACGGTCAGATCATTTATCTTCTATTGTGACCATATCTTACCTTCTCCCACTTTACTCATTGACAGTATCTCCTGATAAATCTCTGTTTAACTTCCCAGGATTGAGGTTACACAGCACCAGTCCCAAACACTAAATGAGAATGTCAGAAAAGTGAAAACTTGACTTAAGTGTAGATGTATATCCAAAGGCTTATCTTGGTCAATTATTTGGACAGGACTCTGAATCCAGGAGAAATGGTTGGAGAGGGAAAGTTGATAAGACTCCAGACTAAGAAAAATGGGAGATTTAGTAACAATGAAGAGCATAATGCACAAAAAATCAGGAAGACTTGGACATGAGACTGGCAAGGAAGCAGCTTTTTTTTGAATACTGCTTCACCTCTACTCATATAGATAAGACATACTTATTGCTTACTTTAGTTTCATTCCTGGAGATACAGGTCCAGTGATATTACTGGTGTTTTAATCTGTTTTAGCTCAAAAAATCTATTTATTTCCTAAAGTATTGCAACAAAAGAGTCAATAGTACAAACATATTCTCCAAGATCTAGGGGGTCACATTCATCATTTAAAGTGTTTCTGTCCAATGGTCTGTAACATGGGGCTCCTCGTGTGGATGAAACATCAGGATTTTATTGAATCAGCAACTAGCCCTTTTTCACAATTCCCTCAAACTGTTTTCCTATTTGAGGACAGATAATTTACTTTCACAGATCCAGATGGGTTGGGTTTCATTGGTGATACCTGAGTACAGGAAGACCCTCTCGAGATTATAGCATCCACAACAGCTTCAAAGGGAATCACTAAAGTAATTTGAAATTACTCTCAAATGCATTATTTAGATTATCGTTAAATAACTTAGTAAGCAGGACAAGTGTGCATGTGTGTCTGTGTGCAAAAGCGCAAATACAAACTGAGAGGATGGAGGCTGAGGCACAGAGAAAACCCAAAGACCAGGCCAACTTTTAGCTTTAAATATCTTAAATATTACTTGGAGCATTTGTAAGACAGAAAGTAATCTCAAAGCAGGCAGATATAATACAAGTTGTTTTCTGACTTCTTAAAATGGGAAACAAAACTATGACAATTTTCTTTTAACTATTATAAGCTGTTAAAATCACCTAGGTTAGGGGTTTAAATGACCTAGAGACACCCACAACTAGTCTTAGGAACATATTTCTTATTCAGACTCAGAAATGTTCCCACATATTAAGATGTCAGAGATCATAGTTATTAAAGCACTGGCTGCTTTCCATAATAATCAAGACCCTTGGCCACTGTAGTAGAGACTAATACTATGTTTTTCAGACATGTTTCTCCTAGAAAACTGTGATTAGCTCTCTGCAGCACAAGACTGTGTCCTATCAAATCACAGCATGAAAATTAGTTTTTGAAGTCTGTATGCAAACAAGAAATACAACGAAATTCTGTTTTGACTCTCAACTGTCTTCCCAAATCCACAGGTATTTAATGTGCTCAGCATTTTTTAAACTATAGTAACCATTTATCACTGATACTTTCTGTTCAAATGCTTTTGTTTCATGCTTACACAACTCAAGTTTATAGAATCAAAGCCTTGCCTGAGTGGACATTGACATCCCCACCACCAGTGGTCTCTGTACTTCTCAATTTATCACACTTACTCTTAGCAGCTATGAGTTTTAAAACTTACAAACACATGCAAAGCACAGGAGTTACTTAACCCCATATCACATATGTTTAAACACAGCAATTTACAAATCCTCAAGAATAATGAAATTGGTTCAGATTTGGCAAGACATTTCAAGATCCTTCCTTCATTCTTCTGCTATGAAGAGATTAAGTAATCTTCACAGAATCACAGAATATTCTGAGTTGGAAGGGACCCACAAGGACCATCGAGTCCAACTGTCAAATATCTTATTGAAGCTTCAACTTTCATTTTTGCTCCTAAGTCAGTCAGAAAAGCTAGAGTGTAACAGCAATTTCAGACCATCAGGGAGGGGAGCATGGCTGGTTGAGCATCTGTGGAAGATGATGCAGCAGCCTTGTCATGGCCAGGAAGCTTTTGTACACAGAACAACATAAAGGAAAGCACATTTTTAAGAAGCAACAGAGAACCTGGTATCCTTGACCAGGCATCTCTAACGACCCTAATGGCCTGAGCAAACAGTATTCATTCCAGCCCAGCCCATAGGTGTGCAGAGCATGCCTTAGATGCTGCTACCTCAGAATGATCCCAGGGGGATGCGTTTTGATGCTATAACAATTTCACACTTCACCAGTATAAAATCCAAATACTCAGTTTTGGGGTAGGTAAGCCAGTTTTGGTTGACCAATTAGATGATGCTTTCTATTGCTGTAATTTCTAAAAACAGCAAATGAGGAACCATAAATCAAACAAAAAATCCTTTTACCAAGAGTCATCAATGATGCAGGGTGGTAGAAAGGGAGTGCACAACACAGTACGTGTACAGAACAGGGATTTTATTTTTTGAGTGCTCCCAGACCTCCACAGTGCAAGGGAATTAAGGAGCTCAGTGCTTTGCATTAAAGGGCCCTAAAAAGATTAAGTGATTGCCAGCAAGAATAGTAATTACTTTGACGTGCAAATCTTCATACTTCACAGATGTGGAAAGGATCCGAGAGAACAAAGGCCACACCACACAGAAATGGTGAAAATACTGAGTGACCATTTTCTGTCTTGGAGGCACCTTTCCTCTGTCCCCACTCTGTATTTGTATAACTATTATGTATTCTAGCTGGAAAAATCCATAGTATGGGGTGGAGAAAATAAGAGCAATTCTAACACAAGGCCTATATAAAAATTAGATTTAATGAAGTGCCTACAGTGGATTTACTTCCTGATGTTCTTCTGCGGTAATAAACCCATATCCCTTGACACATTTGGAAGCCAAATCGAAAAACAAAACTAGGAAATTTCTTGGCTGCCATCTACTGTTCAAAACTTTCCTGTATCTCACAGAACAAAAACAAACCTACCCAAAGAACAGTCACTGACACCTTCAGGCTTTCTTCTTCTTTTTACTATTCTTGCTAAAACCAGTGTTTTTGGACTGCCTTTACAGACCAGTATATTTCTGTAAGGATTTCTGTATATGCTCACCTTTCAATCAGTATCAAGAATGAGAAACACAAAAGCTTGTAAACCTAACGACACACTGTTTACGGAAAGAACATGGTAGTATATTTAGGATTTCAGTGAAAGGCTGTTAGAGAAGTTTCTACTAATTCCCTAGAGAGCACTAGAGTGTCATTTCACTATGTAGCAGTAAGTCAGCAGTAGGACAGAGAGTAAAAAGCAACATGCAAGAAAGCTGTCTGCATTCCTGTTTCTCAAGGCTCTGTGTCTCTACCAGGATAAGCCCCACAATATATTTGTTTCTCTCTCTCTCTCTTATTTTGAGAGCTATCTAGATCTCTTTGTCCTTTACAACTCTGCCTCATCTCCTGCCTACTCATTCATCTGCTTTGTCAGGTTCAAAAAAACATCTAAGATCCCCACTCAGTTCATAAGACTATATATATTACGTATATAAACATGCACACATATATAGCATAATGCGGCTGACCCCATCTGTCTAGTCTTTAGGGGACAAACTGCTCCCTCTCACAAAAAGGTATCAGACTGTAAAACAGTTTTTCAAGGATGGTTATAGAGTATGACAACTTCAAATACAACACATATTAAAACACTGAACCTTTGCAGAAAGAGGCTAACAGATGATCTAGTAGTAACTTCAGCTTTTACGTCTTTGCTCTTTAGTTTCCTTTAGTATTAATCAAAGTTTGGTGTGCTCTGCTGGAAAAGTAATCCTGACTAGAGAATCAGCGTAAGACCTGTCTGAAAGGTACAATACTCAGTGGCTGAGGAATGCAAGCAGGTCGGGGCTCATACTGTAATAAACAGAAGAAAATTCAAAAGAAAGTAAAGAAATTAAATGAAACATAACCCCCCACCCTGAGCACAATAAAAAGTAAGCAGTTGGCAGAAGTGCTTCATGGTTCATGCACACCAGGTCATTTTGATTATCTGTGGTGTAATTATCTCTGTTGTGTACTTCCAGAGAGGGAATTTGGAGGAACTTGGTACTTCAACCTACCTGGTTTGAAATGGGGTAAAGAGTGGACTCCGGGCCACGTATCTTCGTTTGGCGTTCCAAGAACCTGTACACAAAAACATTTAAAAAACACATTGCTTTAATGGAAAAGACTGAACAAGTCCTGGCACTGTAGAAAGCACAATCTAAACATCAAATAGGCTTCTTAATTGGGGGATGGGGAGGAGGAAGAAGGTACAAAAGGTTAAATGATTACAACAGTTCCAAGGTATCAGTGGAGTCAGTAAAGTAGATGGGAGTGCTGTGTTCCTGTCACACTGCCTATCTAACCAACAGATGTTAAAGCTACTTTCCACTGACAAGTATCAAGCTATCTGAGAGGACTGGTGTTCCAGAGGCTAGATCATTTAGCTCAGAAAGAACTTCAATTCCCATAAACTTAAATAAGATAAACAGATAAAAAATTGATGCTAGGAGAGAAGATTCACACAGATGGTAAAGAGGATGATCAAGAGTGTGGCATGAACAAGAATGCACAGCAAAGAGTTATTTTCAAGTGGCTACAGCATATGTAAAAACACTAAATTCTTAGGAGACATATTTTATTGACATGTGCATTGTTTTGTTTCTATTCATTTCAACTGTCCTCCTTCTTGTAATGTAAGTCAGAACAACTTACAGCAGTAAAGTATTTACACTTCTCACATGCATCATATATATGTTTTCTGCACACATGAAAAGTTCACTCTCCATGTCCTCAGCACAAATAGTAGTTAAATTGAGAGAACTGCTATAAGTGGTTTTCCCAAACCTGGTTTTGCTTCGTAACACAAAACTGTCAAGACTTGCTGTAAGTAAAGTCAAGAGGAACACTTAAATTAACAGCTCTAGAAATACATTTCTGAATGAACTGTGAAATTTGATATTTTGCTAGTAGGATCTTTCTTTTCAAAAATTTACACTCAATTTCTAACATGAATGAAAATGCTAGAGACTCTTTTGAATATCTGTTGTAAGCTCAGGCCCTGGAATAAAAGGTTGATATTCTAAAGTGAAAGTAATTCACATTAGTTTGGTGCTTATTTTGCATTGTCATCAATGTACAAAAGCCCCTCCCAGCCCTGCCCCTATCTGCCCTGCAGGTCATCTGAACAAATCTTTTGGACCTGTGACTTTCTGTGGCCACTTATATTAGCATGAAGCAAGCCCAAAGTTAGCATGAAAATCTTTAGTCCAAAAAATGTGAAAAACAACATCTACTCCAAACCATTTGGAACTGAAGAGATTTATCTTAATTGTGTCTGCTTCAAAATACATATGAATTAGGAGCATTAAAGGAAGGACACCACTCTAGAATACTTGTTTCATTTCTTAAGCTATGAAAATATTTGTTAATGTTGATAAGTTCAAGTTGAAAAAAAATCTTAGACACAAGATTGGCAAGGTAAAACAAAAATTTTTTTCTTCAACTCTGCCAGAAATGTATTTAATTGAATTTAGAAATAAGATTAAAAACTTGAGGCAAAAGTAGGTGACCTGTAAAATAGATACAGTTTTTACCTATGAGGTTTGCTTTATGAATCTAAGGCCTCAAATTTGTTTATCAGTTTACAATCTGTTACAATGCATTTTTAATCTAAGAATATTAATACAAACATATTTTTCTCCACAATCAAATACAACAGGCAAACAGTCCAACTTGGATGTACTACAATCAGGAGGTGAAAACAGAGCATCAAGGTGACAAACGTGACAGTATCAGTGCAACCAGAGAGTAAACATTCACATATTTATTTCAACGTTCAAATTTACCGATTTTATTTGTAAATATTATTTGTAGCACATTGCTTCCAGTCCTTGTGATATGTCTTAATTGGCACTTGAATAAGATAAACCTGGCCCTGCAACCCTGATTCATCACAACACCCGTGTTCATCTCATTATTGCTATTAGAGAGAGCACAATTCTGTCATTAAACATTGAAGAAGTTAGGAGACACTGTCGACACTATGTCACAAAATCAATTTGCAAATAACTTCCACTTACCTTCTGCATTAATCAAGCTCCTGGTGCCAAACACCTCCCAGACCAGGAGAGGGAGCCCGTGGATCAAAAACAGAGATTCTTGCATCAATTTACATTTAAAAATAAGGTTCTCAACTTTGCAACCCCTCTTAGTGAATAGAAGGAATATTTTCTCTTATTAAATAAGATATATTGATAATGAATATATTTTTTCTGAATATTAAAAAAATAGCCACATTCCTCTAAAAGTGTGCTCTAATTTGCCTCTTATTTTAGATGAGACAGAGGCAGCTAGGGAACTGTACAGATGAAAATTAAAACCAGCTGACAAAATCTGTAATTTTCACTTTTTAAAGGAACCACACTTGACTCACTATTTCTTGTTTCACTAGTTTTCCAATCCATTTCTTAAATAATATTCTAGGACATCTGCTGCCACAGTGTCTATGAGCAAGCTACAACCAAGGTCTGTGCATTGGAGCACTCAAACCACCTACAATATTTATACCTTCTCTCAAGAGTAGCTGTCAGGCTGAAAACAACTGCAGGTTTCCTATCATGTAAATGCCAACCATTTTTACGGTAGAGGCACTTGGTAGTTCAGGCAAGGATCCAAACACTTTATTTTAATACATGGTTCAAATGCTGTAAAGACCATCCTTCTTCTGCACAATTTTTAGCATACACAATACAGAAATTCACAATATGGGACAACCAAAAAACGAGGAGGAGAGGGCAGCAGTGAAACAACTGTGGGTTTTGGATAAGATTAAATAGTCACTGCTCACAGGTAAGTCAGCATAAAGAGATTTGTAAGCATCACCTTTTAAGTGATTCTCCTAAGCAACAATCAATCCCATTTTGATGAGTGGGATTAAGCAATGAAAAGCAATGAGTTTTGGCACCTGCTATAAACAAAGTAAAGTGGAGTTCACACCTTACACCACAGTGGAGAAGAATCTGCCTTGTTTTGCAGCTTACAAGAGAGAATTAAGGCACCAACATGAAAAAGGAAAGTGGAGAGCAAGGGAGAACCCAACAGTCTTCTGGCTTTACTGGAATACGCTGTCACTTGGCAGTGAACACTGATTACCCAGACCCAGACAACAGCTGAACACCAGGCACTGTTATTTTACAGGTGACCTCCTAGCCCCAACTTTCATCCCAAGTCCACCACTTCTCATCCCAAGCATGCCACCTGGAGTTCTGCCTCCTCAAAATTTTAACACTTTTTCTTTCCATTTCATGTTCCAAAACCATAAAAATAACCACTGTCATCTTAATTAAGCCCCATCTTAATACTGGAAATAAACTTTCATTTAGCATTGAGAATTATTTGAAAAAATAAGACTAACTTGTGCGCTTTCTCTACTGATAACTTGCTTCTCAGCAAGGTAAGCATTCAGCTTGCATGGGTTAACATCCTATTTTCTTTAAATTGAATTACTAACATAAGACTAACCTACAATTCTCAAATTTGGAATGGACTTCATGTTTTCCAGGGACCAGGGTGGTAATAGTTTCTGCAAAGAAAACTCGAAAATCTACTGGCATTCTGCTGTTCCCCACTGCAGACAAACCTCTGGGCTCATTTATTCTCTGAAAAGAGAGATAAAATGATCTTCTCATTTGAAACTTGCTAGTAAAAATTGGGATCAGATTCTAATTTTATTTTTAGGGTAAGAAGTCAATTTATATAATAATAACAGATTTTAGATACATCAGGGTACTGAAGGCCAAATACCTGTACTGCCAGTTGATACCATTAGGGTTTGGCAGAAAAAGAGGTTCTTGGTTTTGCTGTTCAAATCTCCATGTATAAGCATGGTATAAAAAGAGTTCCTAGGAAATGCAACAAAAATGCATCAAGAGCTACTGCATGGCCTTACTTTTTTAATCCAAGAAAAATTCTGGGGTTAGCATCTGGTTTTGCAAAGGCTCACCATTCCCTGGTGTACAAGGGAACAATTAGTTTACAGCGAGCTTTGCACCACTCTACAACACAATTAGTCATGTTGTCCTGTATTCTGCTTCAAATGCAAAAGCATCCCACATTACTGCCATGTATTAGATGAGCAGCAGTGCAAATCTTTCCTACCAGCTCTTTCCCAATTGCTGGCATAATTAATAAAGAAAAGCATTTCCCTTTACACGACAAGTTTTGAATATACAAAGCTGCATATTACTGATATAACACTTTAACCCTTGTTAGAGTTGATGATCCTCAAGAAAAGCAACGGTTTGGACTTCAACAAAGACCCTGCAGCCTGTGGTATTATTCAGAGCAGAATGAAAGACAAGACCAGAATGCAAATGAGCTGCCTTTCCTCAGGCAGGAGTTATGGAAATCAGGCTAAGTAATATGCAGAATTTTAAATTTTTTTAATGTTAAGTCAATTTGATGAACAAAGAAAGTTAAGTAAAAGAAAGTGTCAGAAGAATGCGTTTTTTTTTCCTTTAAAAAAAAGAGGGGTTTGTTGAAAAATGCCTTGGAATTTTAAATGGGAAAAGTTACAAGCTGGATGTAAAAATGTTTTCTTATTTTATTTTTCCTTTTAAGGATGTTCCAGATTTCTTTTCCAGTCTTCCTGTTTGTTGGATAAAATATACTGCATTTAGTGAATCCTTGGCTGTGATGTACCAGGAGAGACTACAGCTGTTTGAGGAACTGAACTTAATCAAAAGAAAAGAGAAGAAAAATTGAAGACCCATTTCCAAATCAGCAATCTCTTTCTGTTGAGTGAGATTTGGAGGTTTCAGATGTTTGGTTTTTCAACAAAAATCTGCTCTATTCTTCCAAAAGATATATGTCTAATGAAGTTTCCAACTTAGTCAAAAACCAACACGTCCTTTTCATTAGAGGAAAGTACATTACTGCTTTAGATTTGAGTCTTGAGAAGCAATGTGAGTTCCAGGGTTTTTCTACAGCAGCTCCATCCCTCTCAGAGCCACCTCTGAACATGGGATTTCTGCTCTGGAAGATGGGAAGCTTATGTGATCTTTCCTCTCACAGTCTGTCCTGGTGCTAAACTATTTGTCCAGATGATCCACCTACAGCCACAATGCCCTCCCGAGGAGTAGAGTCAGGTAGATCTGAACCACACCTTTCATAATCTGGGAAAGTTCTCTATTACGACCTGATAATGTTAGTGAGCACTAAGTACATGCAGCAGTGGCGACCAAAGGATGAACTTCACCCTTCAACTTAGCATTTGGTTTTAGTATAACAGGTTAGAAAAAAAAAAAAATCAGCTACTATTTGTGTATTATGCATGCTGACTCAGAGTCTGCTGACTGACACCTGCAGGGAGGCTTCCTTTGACCCTCTGCTGGGCACAATGGTGACAGATGAGTGTCAAGTTTAATCTCCAAAGGATAGAGTCAGAAATCGAATTGCCTCAATACCAGTCATTTCTTTCATTTCTTCACATCAGGAGTTGAGAGGTTTGCTTTCGCAGTTCAGTTTCCATAAGGGCCTGTAAATCTATTAATTTGTGTAATGCACTTACAGGTTTGTTAGATTTGGGCTGAACACATTTTACCCTTGGGAATGTTGTGGAAGTTCCAGGGTTCACAGCTGCAGCGAAAAAGTCACCTCATTTTTCTCTAATGAAACACTGTCTCACAGCTAAGATGGCAACAATATATTTATCTGGATTCATGAAAAGAAAAGACCACACGCCTATTCATTGTCCTCAAGATTTAGAATATTGAAGGCTTACTTCATCAAATGAACAGCAAAAATTATATATAGTTTCTAAACCAGGAGACTATGCCAATTCAAAGTTAAAGCAACTGAAGTAAGATTGTGTAATCTAGGCACTCTCTTCCCGTGTGGAAAGCAATAAAGACCTTGTTCAGAACCTGAAAAGCATATTTTAGTAAAAATTGTTTTTCTTACATTGCAAACTTTCTGTTTATTTTTTCAGTCAGTTGTCATCAAAATATCCCTTCATTATTCCCACACTAGTAAGAAATTAAATACCAGTGAAAAAAATTAAGCATACAGAAAATGTAATGCAACAGATTAAGCATACAAAACACACTTGTATGATTCCTCTTCAGAACAGAAGTGTTAAACAAGAACACATAATTCTTTACAGACAAAATAAGACTTTCAAATTCTTATTCTTAATTTTATGCATAAAACAGGTGGTAATTTTTTTTTGCTTCCTTATGCGTAAATGCTACCAAATTCATGAAAAAATCCTTGCAATGAGAAGACATGGCAAAAGGAAAAAGAAATTTAACAGCCACCATTTTAAATGCACAATGGTAATGTGTGAAAGAATATTTTTAATGTGATCTGCTTTCATTCAGGAAATTAAATCAGAATTATGGAGTTAAATGAAAACAAGCCTGGTTAGAAAAAAAGTGATCAGAGTATTTCATTTGCAAGTTATTTGATGAGTGACCTAAGCATGGTCTTAACCAAAAAAAAGAAAAAAGGAAGGTATTAAATTCTTTCAAGAGCCTTATGAAATACCTGCTACACCGATGACAAGGTTGGGACACAACAGCAACACAAAAGAGAGAAGGCAACCATACACCAACTCCATAAACTTGTTCTTGCTGTACAGAAAATGATGCTGTTTTGTGAAAAAATGGAAGTTATTGAGGCTTATTCTTTAAGGTGAAAACAAAGCAGCAAGAACAGATGAGGCTCAACAAAAGCCCGACTCAGGCATCAAATGGAATATCATCATTCCATTATTTGTAGGTAATAGAAACACTTTCTTTGAGCACAAGAAGTGATTTATGATGAAGCTGTCTTCTAAAACCTTGAGGTAATGTGCCAGAATGGATGAAGGAAGCAAAACATTCCCACAAAATTTTAATAACACACATTCATAAAAAAAAAAAATCAAGCTCAACTAATATTTGTGTTTTAGCTCTGTCAAGGATGAAAAATGAGGTACTTGAAACAGTAGAGGGCCCAACTGTTCTTAACTTCCTTTCCCCATAGAGGCAAAATACAATGAAGTCTTGCCAGGAAACCTTTTTAATATGTGATTTTTTCCAGCCTTACTGTCTGTATATAAACAATATTTTAGTAGCTGTCTGCATCGCGAAGTTAAATTTATCCCAACGCTGTCTCCATACCATTTGCAGCACAAGTAAACTCATCATTCTCTTCATACCCATGGTAACCACAGCTACCTTTCTGAGGGACCCTGGCAGAGACACCACTGCAACTGTGCCAGCTCGAGACAGACAGGAGGGACTGGACACTGCCCAAACACTCCTGTCCTCCTGCCCTCCTGTCCTCCCTCCGAG
>VZRF01002384.1:931614-1142433 GCA_013396875.1 Vireo altiloquus
AGGAGAAGGAGGAAGAACTGAGCAGGCACCACTGCAGCCACAGCGCAGCAGAGCATCAGGACAAGACTAAATGAAATCCCCAGCCCTACAACAAAGCACCACCAGGGGTTGGACATGCCGGTGTCCTTAAATGCTCAGTCAGGGAAGAGTTTTCTTCATTCCAGAAAGTACCTATGAAGTACTTACTACACTTTGACAGGGCTCTTTCCGTGATTTGATGAGATGACTTTTAGAAACCTGACTGAAATTCTAGAAATTCTAACTGATCCTTTATCCAAACTGAATTGGAATGAGTGCAAAGCTAGAGTATTTAATCTAAATTTATCAACAAGAAAAAAGCAAGTGAGAAACAACTTGTAAAGGGCTGTGACATCCTTTTCCTACAGAGACTCAGCACATTTCATCATAAGGCCCTATTTTAGTAACTTACAACATTCATTAATGTTCACATGGTGGAAGAAACAGTTTTTCCTGTTTAGTGATTCTTACTAAAATGTTGATGTTAATGAGATGAATGCTAAAAAAATCCTTAAGAAAAAGGATTTGGTAGACTTATTTTGAAAACAGAGGGGCCTAGGCTATAGAGAGACAGTCTGAAATTAGCAGCAAAAGGGGAAAAAGAAAGCTTCTGGAAGAGACTGCACTTTCCCTCAAATCAGTGCAACCATGCAGCAGTTTTGCCAAATCAAAAGCCAATTAAACAATGATGTACATGGTGAAAGGAGATTGTTTAGCTCCAAAGTGGAAAGATGGTTCCTCTGTGAGGGATGCTCATCAGCCCATGCTGAACTGCTAAAAGCAGAACAGAGAACCTGTCCTTTCAGCTTTCCCAGCCACTTGTGCTCAGGAGTCTCCTTTCATCAGCAAACAATCCCATAACCAGAATTACAAAATTCTGACTAGAATTAAACTAGACTTAGTGTGTCTGGTATCTGCTTTAGATCTGCAGAAACAATAGGAGACCTCAACAGGATTAAACTGATCCTTAGTAAGAAGAGAAAAGAATTTGAAAGCTTTAGGAGACCTTCAAGCTGTGGATCACGAAAAGACTCAGAAGAAAATTGATGCAGAACACTCAAGCTGACCTCAAGAGATTTTTCTCCTCCTCCTCCAAGGGAAAAAGGTTGGTCTTCTGGCATTGACAGAGCCTATGAGCTCTCAAGTAAGGTTAACAGGGAGGGAATGGTTTTGCCAAGGAAGAGATTGGTGGGAATACATGTGAAGCAGCAGGTGCTGCTGCTAGATGTGCTGGAAGGTCTCTTCCTTACTGCTTGGGAACAGGAAAATGAGAAGAATGGTTTTCTTTACTGCAAAGACAGCAATTTTCTGCCAGAAGGACCCCATGGCTCACAAGTCATGCTTGTTTACACATTCTTTAAAATCTACTCTGATTTATTCTGTACACATAGGAATATACTCTGCATTTCACATTCCCTATCCTGTCTAGGTTGCAAAGCCTTTGGAATAACCCACCCAGACAGTCCTCTCCTAAACATGTTATTTAAAGATTTATTTCTAATTTTTACAGACGTTTTTTTTCTTTAAACTGAAAAAGGGGAGTAAAAATAAAAGCCAAAACCTGTGGGAGGCTTTTATGAAATGCACTTCCAGAAGGCCTGCTGTGCTGGCTCAGCAGCTGGCTCATTTGAATTCCAGGTATGCACTACACAGGGGTTTATTTTGGAAATGCTGGCTTATCAGAAAAGCAATGCTCCCTTTGGATCATAAAGCTGGCTTTATGGTCTTTTTGAAGACCATAAAACTGGCTCAGCTGACACACATGAATTCCTACCTAGCGTTGCAGTGTCCAATCCCATTGGCACAGGCCAAGCTACACCATTGCATCAGGATACTTAAAGGCTTAACACTGCCATTCAGCTGAAATACTTATTTAAATAATTAACAGGCGAGTACGCATAATGTCATGAATCACCATAAAAGCAGCAAGAAAAACATTTTTATTTAAAATAAAATTATGTTTCTTCACTATGGTGTCATTTAACTACAACTGTTCAAACAAATCAGAACATTTGGGATCACATCCGTTCCCCACAAGGACTGCCACTGCACCAGGACCCAACTCAGTGGCTTTCACAGCAGCCAGTCCTCGTTTCCCCAGAACAAACCTCTGCTCCGAAGCACTGAATGCACTCTGCACTTCTCTGACACTGGAAACATTTTGTCTCTGGCCTGGTGCCCAGTGGCAGCACATCGGAGGAACGATTGTGCCTCGTTATGACAACACACCAGGACTCTCCTCACGCCCAAGGAACAGCTCCGGCACGGCACAATAGAAGCTCATGACACGTGCTGCCTACGTGATGGAAATACACTTGGAGAGGAAAGCTGTTGTGCTAAGGCAGAAAGAATACTAGAGCTGGGCTGCCTGAGCTGCCTGAGCTCACCGTCTGGGGAAAAAAAAAAAAAAAAAAAGAGCAATATCATGACAATTCTTTTTCTCACCTAAAAAGCCAGGGGAGGTAACATACACTGAGACCTATATATGAAGCCTGGTGCTCAGCATCACAGAACAGCATGAGAGTAGAATCTGATCAGATCATCCAGAAGTTTGCCAGCTCCTTATTTTGCCCGTTAAGGTCTTGATCTTGTAATAATCTCAATTTTGAATAGATTTGTGCAGCCACATGGAGCTCAGTGATGCAGTGGGTATTTTGTCAAGTTTTTTAAGTGAAAGTCTGCAGAAAATGAAGGCAGCCATTCATATTGCCATTTGAAAAATGTTCAGGTTCTGGTGTTACAATGTTTCTGAAACAGTGAGTGCGTTAATAATGAGCTCCAGTTGTGATGGGTTTATCTGATGGATAAGGGTACTCTTCTTGGATGTCTAAATATCCAGCTGATTCCTACACTGAACCTTATCAGAATTCCAAATCAAATCACTTTTAAAAATGTCTAACCTTATCACTTAAAATCCATTTCAAGTGATACAGTTCGAAGTGTGCCTCCTACAACAAAACACAGCATGACGCTCGGTGTATTCACTCCAAACAGCAGTATTTTGCTGTTACAAAAGAAAAGAGATTTATACTATGCTTCTGAATCACAGGCACAGAACAAGCAAGCAGAATGAAAAATGGAAGTACAGAAATATTTTTTTCTTAAAAATGGGGGAAATGTCAGCCTCCGTCTGATGGAGAGAGAGTGGCTGAAAAAGCAGCCGAGACGTTTTAAGTGGGGTCAGTGCAGAATCCCAGGGAGTTAAGCATTCTCATCCAGAGGATGGTAAGAGCTGTGGGAAGACTGGTTGAACAGAACCTTTATCCTCCACTGCAGCCTAGTGAGCTAGCACACCTCACTCAGAGCACTTTGGAAACCTCCAGTGAATTCTTTGCTGAAACACCTACTCATTTTGCCAACACTTTCTTTACCCATTTCCTTGCAAATCCATTAAGAGGAAGGGGTTCATTGCCCTGACACCATGAGGTACGTGCCCAGACATTGAGATCAGAAGTGGGTTTTGAAAGAGCACAGGATGTTGAGATGATAAAATATTCAAAAATTGGAAACTGATTTAACCATTTATTGCTCATTTAGAAGTTGTGGCCTCAACAAGCAGATGGCAGATAGCCTAAGACTTAATTTTGCTTATTTAAATGAAGGTGAAAGCTGGTGTACCTCAACTGGAAGAGGGAGCAGCACTCCCAGCTTCAGTGAGCCTTCTTGTTTGTTTTGACATTGGCACACTCAGTAACTTTGTCCATGACTTCTGAGCTATCAAAAGCACCATGCAGGAGGGATTAGGGAGTAGGCATCTCCTGTCTCCAATTAAACTTGAAGCATCTGCAGGGCAGCTGCAGCGGCAGCTCCTGCTCTTGGCAGCATTACTTTTGGGCAGAAGGGAACTACTTCCCAGGAGCTGCTGGAACTGATCCTCTCTACTCACTGGAGAAGGGAGCTGGGAGGACTGGGCAGCATTTGGAGAACATACTGCCTACAGCTCCAAAATTAATTGAGGGGGCTTGCACTGAAATTAGTGACGAAGTGTGAGTGAATGACAGCAAATTCTCAAACGACTGGAACTACTTAACATCTATATATCATGCTCCAATTTTTTTTTCAGAAAAAGAGAGTAAAAACAATCCAGAGGGGGAAATGGATAACTAAATAAATAGGACACAAAAATTAAAAAGAATAAAATTTGCACAGATATATGACAATTAACTTCAGTACCACTAGTATTCAATAATGAGAGAGAGGAAGGGAAAGACTGGAATTACAATTTCTTATCCTCCATCCCCAATACATTAAGGTCCACAGATGGCATGGCCTGAAATACTGATGACACAAAGGCTGAAAAATGATGTAGCATCAGATAGAAGAACAGTAAAATGACAACTTTATTGTTTAACGTGAGCAATTCTGCTATTACAGGGTATTTTGGAGGTAAATTTAAAATATCTCACTGAAATAGAAGAAAGGGAGATGTTACACCAATGAAACACAGACAATCAACTACACAAGTTATCAGAGAGAAAAATCAACCTCTCAACACCACAGGCACAGCTGATCTCTTGGATTATGTGAGGAATGCAGATGAGTAGCACAATGTTATCATTAAGATACTTAAAAGGCCACAAAAACAACAAAACAATGAGAACATTAGCAAGAACAAGATAATATAAAGCAGAAGTGATAGGAAGCTGCACCAAAAGTACATTTTACTGAAAGTAAATGAAGCCCAAAGAAGAGACGACTTTCTCAGGTGTTTCACCAACCCTCGTTTTCAGCTACGTTCGCTGGTCTGAAATTTTTTTTATTGGAAAAGGGTACTGCAGAGTTTTCATGAAAAGACCAACTAAACAAACAACAGATGATTTTCCCTGGCTAAAGTTTGAACTGCTTTGAACTGTTGAGCAGCTGATAATGTGATATGATGCAGTGAGGTCAGCAGGACCTCATCCCTACCCCTCCCTTTCCAAGAGGAAGGAGCAGTGCTAACACACTCTAACGAGCTGGCTCAGCAGCATAGCAATGTCACTAAACAAACATCTCAGTCATCAGACCAGAGCAGATTATACCAAAATGCACAGGATCTCCAACATCCAAATTATTAAGGCCTCTTAACAAATTAGGGCAATATGTTTTATGGATGCACACCAAGATGAGATATGAAGGATACCTAAAGGATTGATAAAATCCTTGGCTGCTTTCTCTCTGATTTTCATGAAGGGCCAGTTCAGTGATACAAAATTTATGTACTTTTGTTTCTCTTATAAGAAAATCACAATTACCAGGTTTTGTAAAACAATCACATTCAGGATACATAGGTTAAAAATGCAAATATAATACGTTCTAAAATGAAAATTAGTTATAATTCAAATAACACAGTTTTGAAAAAGTGAATTTAGAATATTTTAAAATATCTGTGAAAGGAAGTAAGCAGGCATTATTCTAAAGTAATAAATCCATCTTTGTGATGTATTGAAGTTTAATCCAATTGAAAACTTACAAAGTCATCTGATTTCTCACCTACCAAAAGATACAGAAATCTGACTGTAATCTTCCAGTGTTTTAAGGAGATGCTAAAAATTATCTTTGATTTGTCCTCATCAGGGTAATCATATTTATGTGAGAACATATCTACTGCACCATACTACATTCTCTGTTAGGAATTTACCTTATGCTGTTCTGCTCCATCACTGACAGGTTTAAAAGTTTGCACCACAACCATTTGGGTCCTATTCTTCCCTGAAAAAAGCACTGTGAAGAACTCTCACTATGGTCTCACAAAATCTATTATTAGCTTTCTGTGATGTACTTGGAAACAGACCTCAGTTGCCAGAAATACTGCTACACAGTGATATACGTGCACATTCCAGAGACAAACAGTGAACACAGGACATTTTTCTTCCTGCAACTGACAGCTGGAGAATCCTGTTCTGCTTTAGCCTTCAAGTCACTTTAAATGGAGCACTTAGAAGACTGGGGAAGGAAGAACCAAAGCACAAGAATAAAACATAATACTGCATACCTCAGAACCTTTTCTGTTTATTTCACATTCAGACAGTTGAGAATACCTACTGCATTAAGATCCTAGTCAGTTAACTCTCCTACTCTCAATATCTTATGAGGCCTTTTTTTTAACATTTTCTTATGTACCAGAATACATTTCATTTCTATAGACCATTTTCTTTCCTTTTTCTACTTATTGAGACTGATTTTGTCAGACAGATTTTCTTTTCTCTGGGCAAGTCTCATAAGAAATGGCAACATGCAAATAGTGGACACAAATTGTATGGCAGCATTGTTGTATGTATAATTAAAACTTAGACAAGGTTAAAATTTTCAACATATGAAAATTTTATGCCTAAGTTACTCAACCATAGCCATTTAATGAACTAGAAAAGCAGGTGTCCTACTCAAGGTGTGTTAATGTTCACCCTTTGAAAACTTGAAGCCTCTTGAAATCACTTAGCTTGTAACAAAATTTACATTTCGCTTATAGAAAGACACTGAGGATCAGCAGCTCATGTAAATAATAGTTGAAAACAATCTTATGGCAAGTACTCAGCATCTTGCTAAATTAATACCTAGTCTAGGGCACTGATTATGGAAAGACAAAGACAGCTACTAAAATCTACCTTTATTCAAATCAGGCTTACTGCAAATGGTACCTCAAGCATATGCATGGGCTGAAGGGGAAGTTGCCCCCCAGACACCATGACAGAAAGAGCTATTTACTTTTACCACTTCTTAGGAGGGCAGAAGAAATCAGCTATTATTCTTGAAGTCTTTTAAGAAACATGTGCAGACAGGTAAGACATATCAATCTTATATTCTCATAACCCATCTCCAAAGTCATCATCTGAAACAGCCTCACATTGACTTTTAGACATTTTCAACCTTAAGGATGTTTCGACTTTTGCTACAGATCATAAACAACAATTTTGGCCATCAAGATGCTATTCAGAAAACTCACTTTCAGCAAGCAATGTGTGATTCAGACACAAGTAAAAGAAGAAAGGGAAAAGATTCAAGGGCAAGGAGCATTGTTTCTTTACTTACAAAAGATAAAGCAATGTGACTATTTGATGCCTGATCATTTATGATCTTCCCTAGCAAATAAAGCCAGCATACCAGAGTAAGTTTTCAAATGTGTCTGTGTTTTTTGTAGATAAATATTATCTTGTAGAATAAGTTTTTGGATGGCAGACCAACACTTCTGCTCAGAATGGGCTTCAGCTCCATTTGTAAAATGCACAAATTGCTTGCAACTTCTTTTCTGTTCAGTTTCACCTGCATGCAAAAATGTTTGCAATTACAGCTTCATAAAACATGTGGACACAACCTGCACAGAGAGGGATTTTACATAGCAAAGAAGTATATTTCTATGGTGTAAGGGGCTAAGAAGGAAGGTGCCTGCAAAGATGTAAATCAGTGCACTGATTAACACCAGGTACTGATTTGCACCAGCTGAATCTCAGCACATTTTTTCAACCTATTGCCTGTAAACACCCTCTCAAAGGCTAGAGGCAAGTCTGGAAAAGAAACAATGCTTCCTTATAATTAT
Organism: Vireo altiloquus; assembly: GCA_013396875.1. Lineage (NCBI taxonomy): Eukaryota > Metazoa > Chordata > Aves > Passeriformes > Vireonidae > Vireo > Vireo altiloquus. The sequence goes on from VZRF01002384.1 coordinate 939,146, forward strand.
AGCCCATTTCTCATTCAACAACTGAAATATGGCAGAGAGTAAACATTCTAATTCCAAAGAAAATCACAAAGCCATTGTTTTCCACTGAACCATGTCTTAATTTGTTTTCTTTTTCTGATAGTCAATTACTCCTCATGTTTTGCACTACCAAGCTGATAATAAGCCACACTCTGGCAATGCCAGCCCTGCCACGCTCAGGGTTTTGCTCAGAATTAGCAGGCTGGGCAGGAACATCTTGCAGACAGATGACACCTATGTGCATGAGGTTGTGTGACTGGCTGGCCTGAAATCCAGCCAACCCTCAAAACATAAAGATGGGGTTACACATTAATTTATTATTTCCTCTCCTTCTCTCCCCTCCTGCTACCAGCTGGTAGTTCCCTTGGCAAGTGTCCATAATATACTGGTGGGTATTTTTGCGACTTTAAACATGGATGAACGGGAGGTTGCATGTCCCAGTTTTTAAAAGAAATGTTAACAGAGTGTGAGATACATATTTTTTTAAAGCCTCCTTTCCTAACACACATAGGCAATACTCCTCTAGAAATTGTCCTACATTTTTACAAGATTGCTGTTTTTCAGTCCTAGGCTGGTATTGTTCGCCCAGTACCTTATGGGTTTAATGATATAAGGCAAAGAACAGCACAGATTATAGATAGTCAGACACGGTGAGGGTGGGAGTTCTTCATAAAAAGTAAAAGCAAATTAGCATAATTTACCTTGTGCCCTGTTATATGGGCAAGTTTACTCATGCAGTGATTAGTCTCATGCACAAAACAATATAGTGCAGTCAGAGAGCAAAAATTGAGCTGAAACTCCATAAAAAGAAATTTTTAAAATTACCAGAATCCTTTACAAAGCATGAACACATGGAAGATTTACTTTCTTTTTTAAAGTTCATTTTAAAGGTTAATTTTGCTCTGACTTGCCTAGTTAAGAATTACTTTCATTTGAAGTTTGGCATAAGACATAAAGCCCAGAGAGGAGCCTTGTGAAAGTGGCATCAGTGCAAAACCTGCAGGCAACTACAGTAAAATACCGAGTAAGTGCTAGCAACTTCAAAGAGAAGACCCACAGGTACAGAAGCCTGCTATTTATGTAACTAATTTTCAGTGGTGCTGAAAAGGAGTAAAATATTTTGCATATTGTTGTTACAAAGCAAAGGAGAGGTAGATATATTAGCAGGATTGCACTTCTCTCATTCTAGTTACATATTGTGTTATAGAAGATAGAACTCAGCAGTCATGTTTCTACTTAATTAGTTTCAAAACCCCCCCCTCACTTTCCTCATGAAGTCATTGGTGGGAAGCAAATAGAAAGGTATGGGACAAAACCACAAACCTTGCCCTCTAAGCAAGAACTATTTATATTACAACAGATTCATCCAATCAGAAGAATAGATGGCACCATGGACACCACACCTATGCAAAATAAAATCTCAGCTCATGTTCAGCCTCACAAGTACATTTATTCCATCAGAGATGAACAATGTGTGTTTCAGAGCCGAAGTATTTACCAAGTGAAAGAAAAACATATTTTAAATAATGAAACAGGAAAAAAAGACCAATAAATTTGACAAAGTACCTGATTACACAGATTAACTTCAAAATCCAATGGTTTAAAGTACTCCTTCCTCAGGTTTAGCATCGCTAGCTTCCAAAATATGCTGTTAATGCAATGTACCAGAAAGCACATTTTCTTTGGGTCCATCAGAATCTTAAAAGCTCTATCAGGCTTCAGAGGACATCAGTGACACGAAGCAAAGTTTCAGATACAGAACCACATGGAGAAAGCTCAGCAGCTTCACAAACACCTGTTAACATCAGTCATGGCAGAAACACTACTAGCCTGCAGTACAAGACACTTCATGCTTGTAGTCATACAAGTATGCATGCATATATATATATATATAAATAATACTGCTAGTCTTTTAAATCTTCAATAACAGAAGTAATACTTCCATTCCCATTGAAATTAAAATGTCATTTTTCATAGCTACCTGAAATGACAAACTCTCATGAGTTTTGCTGCACAGCTCCATGCAGAATGTTGGTGTTCCTGGTGTCTCCCTTTGGCAGATCAGGCTGCTGGCCTCAACAAATGGATATTGTTTTCTTTTAATTACTTTTTAATACTGCGTATTATGGTACCCAACAGAACAATAGCATTCAATATCAGAGAGGAGTCCCCAGCTTGTTCGATATGTCTGTCAGGAAAGACAGAAGCTTCTGGCTGCAATCTCCCACTCCTGCTGTGACACACCACCTGCAGTGTGATGCTCCTGCAGTGCACATGCTTCCCACTACCTTTTTTGCAGAGAGAATGCCCATTTACAGAAAAACCAGCATTTAAATGCTATTGTCCTGACTGTGCAGAGCGCTACAAAGTACCAGGAGAAGTCTTTGTACATTATTCTTGCAGTGAAATCTAATTTGCAGTGTAGTTGGCACCAAGGCTAAAGTTCAGGCAATGCACAGATTATTCCCTTATCGGGAAGGCTTCACAGCCTGGGAGGAAAATTCACTTTGATCAATTGTGGCTCTCAGAAAGCTCACGTAAAATGGAAAAGATACCTTCCCACTTAAAAAAAAAAATCTCTGCAGAAGAAAAATTTACCCAACACAAGAAATTAAACTCTGATCTGTTCTGAATCTGTAAGAACAGCAAGTATAAAAGCACATGCTTATATAAAAATCAGAGCTGTAACCAAGTTGCTATGTCCAGTGTGGCATGCACAAGCATACTGCAGGCTGCTCAGTGTAATCAGCTTTAACATTCAACTAATTCATACTGATCATCACCAGATCCAAGGAGCTGTCAATTTTCCATGGTACAGGGCTAGCTTGAAGGTACTTGGTGCAGCTTGAACTTCTAGACATAATTAAATTTTATATTTACAATGGCACATTCTCCTTGATCTGAAAACCTCAAAGTTTGCATATAGAGATATGTATGCTAACAAATGATCAACAGGAATAAACAACTGATAAAAATCATAACTACTCCTTATCAGAAGCCAAATTACATTACCCACTTTTGTGTAGTTTGATTCAACAGGTTTCCTCATGTATTTTTTCCTATTCTCATGGTTTTACTGCTCAATGTGCACTTGATCAAAGTTTCATTCTGTCTTGTGCATGTACAACAAGACTAAATAGGAATGCTAAGATTACCACTTCATGTCTTCAGTCCATCAGATTTAGCACCTTGCAACAAAAACCCAAGCTGCTTGTCTCAGAGAATGGCAAAGCAAAAGGTTTGCTGGAAATGATGACACATCGTTAGTTTAATACTTCGAGGCAAGAGAGTTGTTAGCTCTTACAGGCTGTAATTACAAAAACCAGCAACAGAACAAGAGGAAATGGCCTCAAGCTGCCCCCGGGGAGGCTCAGGCTGGACATCAGGAAGAATTTCTTCACTGAAATGGTTGTGAAGCATTGCAACTGGCTATCCAGAGAGGGGGTGGAGTTATCACCCCTGTAAGGGTTCAGAAAATGACTGGACATGGCAATTAGTGCTATCATTTAGTTGACAAGACGGTATTCAGTCAAAGATTGGACTCAACCTGAATGATTTTATGATTTAATTCTTTGATACTACACTTTCCTCTTTTATCTTCTATGATGCACTTCTATCCAGAAAGCAACCCCAGTTTCAATATGCAGGAAAATGCAGGAGCAAAGATGTAATAGTATACTGATTAAACCAAAACACCTCTGCATTAAAGCACTTTATTCACTGTTAAACCTCTTTGAAAAAGCAACGTACTTGTATGTGTGATTCCCATTCATTTGGTAAGCACAGATTCTTTAAAAGAACTTATCAACACTTTTAAGTTTAGGCAGAAAAAAGAACTCATATTATCAGATCCAAAGTGTCACAACAACAACTTGCAGCTACTTACTCATCAACATCTCTAAGTGTTGGTCTGATTCTGAGAACATATCATGTGTATAAACCCTTGCTATTATATTGATGCCTGTGGTTGTAATACAACCTGAGTACACTTATTTAAAACAGCTGCTGTAACAGAAATAGAGAATCAGTGTACATTACTATTTAAAAACTCCCAAATTGAATCAACAGAAGTCAGGAGAGACAAGCTTAAAGAGAAAAGTCCTTAAATAAAACTGAAAGATCAACCACTGTTCTTAATCTACTATAAACAATCCCTTAATTAGGCTGTTATGAAACATAAATAAATACCATTCATAATGAGGAAGAAACATATGCGTTTGTATGTTGCATCAATTTTCGCTACGTAGATATGTGAAGAAAGCCAGCAGTAAAGATGCACAAAAATATTTAGAGAATCTCTCTGACTTCTACTTGTTAATCACTAAAACCATGTACATAAAATGCATTTTCATTTCATTTACATAATAATGGGGACTCAACAATAGGAAATCAAACAGCCATTTAAGATTTGTAAACTGTTATTCCTGTTAAGTTTAATTCACTTTCCTTGGCTACTTATTACTTATGTTTTTCCACTTTCCTACTACAATGTAACCAATTCCCTGGCTCCTTACACACTAAGGACATGTAGCTATAACTAGTAACAACAGCAACAGATTTGACATAGATTAATATTCCTTTTTGTTGCAAGTCGTGTACAAGGTGTGAACAAAAGGATTACCGAATTAGCATGAAGATGGACTGTACCTTCCACCATTTTCAGAAGACAACTCTCTAAGAAAACCTTCACTGGTGGATGTTGAAAACATGAACTGTGGGAATTCTTTCTGGAAAAGTCTTTTATTGGCTGATCTGTTTCTTTCACAGCTGTGTAAGTGCTCACTGTGTGGAAGTGAATCATATCAGTTATCTGGTAAAACAACCTGATTAATTTTGTACTTAAGTGCTATTAACTACCATACTATATATGATTCACTGGAGAATTAATGAATTTAATCCCTTTGTTCAAATACAAAACCAAACAAGAATAATCCTTTCGTTTATAACTTTTAAATAGATAACTTAAAGCCTTAATGATGCTTAGAGTACATTAGGAAGCCACCCACTGAAGCAATTTAGCTAATGGTAACTAGGCACTTCCATTAGAAAGCCTAACTAATTGGGATTTAAAATTAACTCTGATTTGCAACGGACCATAAAAACTATTCAGACCAAAATTTTATCTATTTATTTGATGGTTTGCAAAACATCATATTAAAGAAAGAGTATCAATAAATTATCCCTTGTTATTTCAGCACTGTTCTCAGTATTTGCAACTGCAGTTTTAAAACAAAATTTTAAAAAAATTGGCAGGCCTCAAAACTCATCCTACGTTGCATTTATCTTGGCATTTTAAGACACAAACAGTTGTGAGGATAGAGAAAAAAAATAGAAGTATACAAAAGGTTTACAAAAGGCATACAAAAATAGATTTATATGATATATCTATCACTATCACTTTTTGCACTATATCTCACAATCTCATACTATAAATGGCAAAAAAGGCCCTGCTAAAGGAAACATTTGATTTCTGCTGTTACAACTGCCCTTAATTTCAACAGTAAAAACAGTCAATAGGTTTTTACTGCAATAAATCAGACAAAGTCTCAAAGAGGAATTTTTTTCTTTCAAAATTTCATGTTCTATAAATAAGGAGAAAATTTCAAATAAATGAAGGGAAAGCATAATAAGTTCAAAAAGCAAAATCCGGAAACTGGCTCAGAAGTTGCTAGCTTAAAATACACAAGCTGGCAAACAAACAAAACAGTGAGACACGTCACAGGAACTGCTCAGAACTGCTGCTCTCAGTCTATGCTGCAGCACAGCTATTCTCTCACAGCACAGAATTTCCAGGGTATTAGCCAACAGGGCAGAATAACAAAATATTTTACAGAAAATGAGTTATATTTATATCACAATCAAGTAAGGCCTTGTTTAAGAGAGATTTTTTTTTATGAGTCATTCCTAAAAGCATTTGCTAAATTCCCTGATGTCCCAACAGAAGAGATATAGTACAAGCAAGTCTGAGTAAAGTGAAGAATGTAAATTTTTTAAACATATTATGAAAGACTTTCTTTCTCTCTCCACGGACCAAAAAAGAATACCAAATAAATACTCTGCATTTGAAATAAATGACTACTTACAAAATAACCTTTGAAAGCCTGGGTATGCTCATGTTTCCCTTCTAAATTTGTGGCCAGAAGCAATCCAGAGATTGACAGGTTAAGGTAAGATGCTGCTCCTATGATACTTTCCCTGATGACCACCCAACAGTAGCAAGACCCACTCTGGTTCATCTGGGTGAGCAGTGGCTTCCCTGAACAAACCCACTCCACAGCAGTACAGCTCCCAGGAGGCATCAGAGTACTTAAAAACCTTTATTAAGAGTCAAGAAAAGTTGTTCCTGAACCTTTTGTATGGGAATTGCCAAACCCTGTGCACAATGGAAGAAAGAGCAAATGAAAATAAAATCCCAAGCAAACAAACAAAATTCAAAAACCACAACCCTGGATAGAAAAATGTATGAACTATGATTATGTTTGAGACAAATTACCTTTTCTTTCCCTCCCAATGTAGATGTGTCATCAGTGCCTTTGAGCAACCCACACAAAGGCCCTAACCAGGCTGCAGAAGAAGTAGTCAAGGACCCCTGCTGAACTTGAGTATAAGCATGATTTCAGATTTCCTATTCTGTTTCTCACCTCACTTCCTATCTTACTTTTCCTTTATATATCTGTATAACAAAAAAATACTTGGCATTAACACTACAATACTAGTAGAATATTAATAAGGCCATCCACACTTGTTCTCTGCAAAGTGAGGATAACAAACTGGCTTTATTTCCATTGCCTTACATTTGGAAAGATTTTCAACAGTTGCATAAACCTCTCTGTTTTTAAAAAATATATTAGGTGAAAAAAACCAGAAACAGAACTTTTTACACAAAATATATCAAGTAAACTGTATCTAGGCTTGTGGACTGGGCTTCTGATCCTTGGCCCTATCAGTAATTTAATTCCTAATACAAAGAAATATGTGAACACTTATCAGTTGATCAATTGATTTGTTGTCTAACTTCAGCAATAAAGAACTCACCAGAAATATTCTTTCCAGTTGATCTTGAATGTCTTTCATTCCTGGAAAAGCAGCGACCCCTTGAATCATTTCTACAAAGATACAACCCACTCCCCTACAGAAGGAAAAAAATAAAGGCAATGTTAGAAAGATTTCTTATAGACCAAAAAGCCAACAAAAATGCTATTGTATACTTTACGGCATTTAAATAATTACTTTTCTCTTAATTGATGCCAGGTGGGAGTACAGGCATGTGCATTTGCTAATACCAGGGCACAGAAATGAACACTTCTTAGGAGTTTGAAGACAAGCTTAGAGGTAGGAGGAATATGGTTGGTAGGTGTTGAGACCAGTAAAGGCACAGCTGCTGATTTTTGAATTCGTGCTTCCCAAGCAGAATTACCATTCTCCCAAATAAACTCTGCAGATGTGGAAATGGCAGTAAGAGAGCATCCTTGGGAGAAGCTGAACAGGGACAGAATGAGGACATGGAAGCACACTGGCAGGGCGTAGCATAGGAGGAGAATCTGGGAAAAGGTGAGTAAAAAGGAAAAGGGCACATGGCTGCTCAGAGTCACTGAACTAAGCTAATGCCCAAATGATGGTAACTTTGGGATCTACTTGCTTGGACTTTCTTCTCCCGTATTCTGGTGTAAATGAAAGAAGCTCGAAGCCCATAGCTGCTGACCCCATTCCCCAGAAGCTCTGGCTGAGAGGTCCTGCAATGGGCTGAGAAGCCACGGGCTCCCCCCTCTCACCACTGTGACAGCCACCTCCTGTACAGCTCCTGTCCTTGGTTTTCCCCAAAACGTACTTCAGGTGAATCCCCCTCATCCCACTGAGTTAAGCCAGTGGCAAAAGTACTGGGAAATCAGACTGTAAAAATATCTGAGGCACACTAACTACAGCACAAAGAATGGATTCTCAAAGGTTGAGGAAAGCTTCTGTGACTCTATCTCAGATTCCAGATAACCTGTAAACCTCCTGCATCTCAAAAGGAAAGCAAACTACAAACTTGGACTGGTATCTTTTCTGGGTGAAAACAGCTCAAGAGTTGCTTGTTCCCTCAGTAAAAATAATTTTAACAGAAAACATCCCTCTTGGCTATCAATAGGATGTAGAATTTGATGATATACTTCAACTGCTTCAATTACATTTTTCTGCATACATTTTCCTACAACTTTCATATGCAAACACCCACATATCCCTTACAACTATGTCTGTGTAAGCAACCACACGAAAACACTCTTCACTCAAAGTAATAACATACTCCAACCACCAAAATGTATATCAAAATGAACTAAGAATTTCAATACTAACTACAGTACCACCGCCCCCTAAAACTGAGAGTTTTGTTTCTGTGTCAGAAAAACCCAGAAATAACCTCTCATTTAACTTTGTTTTTAGAAGTAAATTATTTGGAATGTAGTAATTACATACCTTTTCACTGCTTATGCATCATGATGATGCATTCAGAAAGCAGCATTTAATTTTAGGATATGTGCGCATATATTGGCAAGGAAGTGGTTCTAGAATGAAACAACTTAATGAAAACAGGTTGCATATTTTCATTAAGACTGGAGCTGAGTACTCAGAAATACCACTTAGCTAAAAGTATCAGTAAAAAACCTGTGCTTTACTCATCCCTCAGACTTTGGCAAATACCCAGTAATGAAATAATTTTATGTTCCAAGACAATGAGGGTTGATAGTCAAAATTTTTTAAGAAAAAAATTAAATATACACCACCATTTTCTAATCGTACAACACAAAGCACAGATATATTAAGTAAAGCTTCTTGTTGACATTGAAAAGTGGAAGAAAACTTTGGAAAGCACAGTTGTGGTCAGATTTTAGAATAAATCAGGTGTTTATAAAAGAGAGATTAAAATTTATGTTCCATATGCTTCTGCTGGTTACCAAATGAACTGAATTGATTAAACTGCCATTCATCATTTAGTCTGGTTAGTGCTTCATTAGGCACAGATAGGCACAATATATCTTAGTCAAATACTTATAAACAGTACCAGCATCTCAGGTAAGGAAAAATTCAAGATTTTAGCCAGGAGCCATTTATTCAAGATGAGCAATAAAACAATTGAACTTCAACTAAAGAAAGAGGATTACAGTTCTATTCTTGCAACCAGAAAACAGGAATTTGATTAAACCAGCATATCATTGGAGAGTATATACAAATCTGCAGAGAATCTTCGTCTAGCTGTTTGAACTTAAATGCTGTAAGGGCAGCAGGAAGATTTTGCCAAATTTTGTATTGCTTTAGATTATTTATAAATTTGTCCACTTTTAGTGGTTCTGACACAAGTATGAGAAAAAAAAATCAAGTAAGAACAGCAAACAACACTGAAGAAAAATTTCCTGCTTGAAAAGAAGAATCCTATTATATCTTTTGGACTCTTTTGCAGCCTAGAATTCCATTTAGTCACAAGCTGAAATAAAAGAGTACTGGAGTTAAATGAACACCTAATACAAAAATCAAAAGGGTATGATAATCATTGGGGAGAGAAATATAAGCAGCCTTCAAGATCTGAGCTGGAAGACTGCTGTTCCCTTCAGCCCACTTTAAAATTAAGCTTTTGTTTCAAAGGTTATGATGTTCAGCAAATTGAGAGAAGTTTAATGAACACTAAAAAAAGGGAAAATAGTAATACAGAAAAAGTATGACATTGAACTAAGAAATGGATAGGAAATATCCAGAAAGCCATAATAGCACATAAAGGCTTCAAGATGGCTGGATGATATCTTAGATGTCATGGTGGTATCAGTGAATTGTAGGATCAGAGTAAGCAGCAACTTGAGTCTGTCATAGGATCCCTGCATTGCAAACTGTAACTGTGAACGAGAAAAGAAATAAAGCCTCTACAAGGCCTTGAAACCTTGCCTTGCTTTTGTAGACCTCACAGACTTTTAAACAGTTTAGAGATGTTTTTGAACACAGCAAAAACTATTTTCATCCCAAAAGAACTAGGTTTTGAAGAAAAATAAGAAAATTATGTCATTCTTGGCTTCAAGAAAAACCAAGGGACAGGGAAAATGTGATGACTCTGTATTATGCAAAATACAGGACAGGGAAGAACTGATCAGGATTTTAGTGGTTCCCAGAATGGTAGGTAGATCCAAAATAGTATAACCAGAAATAGCAGAATGCCTTTAGGAAATAGAAATTTTAGGGCGAGTGCTAGGGAAATATAATTAATAATTGTGCTGTACCCCAGCCTCCCAATGGACTTGAAGCACAGTTACAGTAATGTAAAACTAGACAAGCTGAAACACTTAAGAATATTCTTCAGGAAATAGACTTGCATTAACAGCAGAGTGGATAAGATGATCTCACACATGACTCCCATCTCTAGTTTCTATGATGCAAAGACTACTTCTTAAAATATAGAGGTTTTAAGGTGCGTGCATCTCCAAGGGTATGTTATTTAGGTAAATTTGTGAATGCTCAGCATACAATCACATTTTCAGGAAGCACTTATAATTTTTGATAAAAGAATATTACCCTAACAAATTCCAGTGTATTTAGTTCAAATTTTCCTACTCCCTTTATAGGACTTCTGAGTTGGGGTAAATAAGCCAAAAGATGCGATGTTGTTCAGAGATCTTTCCAATGCAATGGCATAGGATAAACTTGCAAAGTAAAAGTGACAGCCATTTAATGCTGAAATGGGTGGTTTACTCTCTGATGACAAAAAGCATGACTAAACCTATTGATATATTGATGAGACCATACGCGGCCATGCCATCTAATATTGCTCTCCTATTGTTCTGCTTAATTTCCTGGGACTCTGGCTGTCACTGTACAGCCTCATACAGAGTAAGAGTTACTGGCACAGTTGAATGGCTTTTCTTGCATTTGAATTGACATAGTAAACGAGCCTGTAAAAATGAAGTTGAACACCTCAGGAACCTTCTGTCTTTTTTTTTTCTTTCTGCAGCTTTTATAATTCAGAGGGGTATTCCCCCAAAATTAACTTGCTTACTAGTATCCACCAGTATTGGTTTTACATGTTTGGCTTAGAGATTCACATTCTTGTCTCTGAATCTCTAGCATATCTGTACTTGAATACTGAAAAAAAAAAAAAGAAAAAAAAAGCTTAACAGTTTTGGTAAGGCACAATATATAAAAGGGATGATTCCTTCAGTTAATATTATGATTTTTCTTGATGGAGTCATAAGAGAAACTAGAGACACACTCCAGAATGAGGAGCTGTTTCCAAACCAAGTTTTAATTTACATTTAATCAAGAATATAGAAACATACATTTTGAACTGTTGAATATTCTGTCTCAAACAGATCTGCTTTGTAGCAGGCTCAGTGGAGGTGATAATACTCAGCAAGGCCTTCACAGTGAAAAATTGTTCTGGGTCTTCACAAAATATTTCTATCTGGTCGTTAAGCATGTTTTCTGTTTGCAGGGTTTGGTTTCAGAGGGTGAAGGGATTTTATGACAACAAGTACTTGCTTTCAAAAATTTCCCAGTGAGATTTCTGAAACTCAAAGGAACAACAGAGTTTTCATTCACACTTCCCAAACTACACACTGTTAATAATGTTAAATATATCAGAATTAAAAAACAAACAAACTAACAAACAGAAACACAAACAAAATCCCACAAAATCCACACACACTCTCCTTCAAAATTATGCTGCTTTATTTTTTTATGGATTTGTCACCAAGATGTAATACTGGACCATCTTCCATAAAATCCTAGTAATATACACGTTGTAAGAACACAGAGATTTTTATCTTGTCTGATTTATTCGGGGAAAAAAAGGTCATGTTCCTTTATCATCCTGCTTATGAACACAACCATGAAAACAAATTTTGGGGAAAAGCAATGTAAAGCAAGAGACTTTTTTCTCCTTAGTTGGCAAAAATCTGATTTAGTTCTACAGGAGCAAACTGCCAGAATACTCACAAATGCTGAAGTTGGTTGGAATTTGTTTTTCATGGCCACTACTCTTAGATATATAAGAAATAACATCTGATGGACGACACAGTCTGATAAAAATACAGTGGCAATAAAGCAGATGGTAGTTCTCATGTGAGAAGTAATGAGTGAATAAAAATTTCCCTTTTATGATGAGAAAAAACATTAAAATTTGTGCAGGAAGCATAGGCAATGAATGAAAACTAATTTACTTGAGAGCATGATAGCTCAAGGTATTTCTTTACAGTCAGACTTGAAGTAATTGTAATTACAAGACAATAAAGTGGTCATGTTCTTGCCTGTGTCACATAAAAGCTCCAGATTTTTTTTTTTTTTGTAGCAATGCTCAGTTTCTATATTAATACTATATTCATGAAGGATTAAAATCCACATGATCCCTTCTTGTGGGATTCTTCCTATTGGACTCACTCATTCTGTAAAAGCAGAGTAAAAATAAGCTCAAGACAATACTCCTCAAACTTGAGCAACATTTTGCCAGGAGACACTTTCTTCTTGAACATGTTTCTCCTTTTCCGCATCCAGATACCTTTATAATGTACTTCCCTTACACACATGAAATTTATTTCTAGCAATGAAAAAGTAACAGCAAATCTGATGTTCCAAATGGATAAAAGCAGTTTTCAGATAGGAACTGAAATGCCCTTCCCACAACTGCAGACCCAGACAGTTCCTCACTTCCTCACACATAGCATTTCTATGAATCTGCACCTATAGAATTTTCCAATCAAAAGCTAATTCAGCTGATAAAACTTTTGAAGAATTAACTTCAGGCAAGTAAGAGAAATTCAGTTAACCATACCTTCATATTTACTGCGATATCACTTTAACACCCTAATCCTACACATTAGAATTTCTTTGCAGTGGAAGTCATAATCCTGAGGAACATCAATGGCAAAAGAGCTAATTTCCCCTATGCTGTTTTCCCTCTCAGGCCCCAAGAAGTATTTCTTCAGGGCATACTGGGACTACTGCTCTCACATTCCTCTCACTGAAAACTGTTTGCAGGAGAGACAGGATAAGGATGCCTTTGTAATGTCCCCTGTGTAAAAACCATAATTTGGTGCACTTGTGTCTGAGACAAAATCCATTTTTATGTAATAAATGTCTTAATTACGGTTGGCAGATCTTCATTGGTCAAATATTCATGAAAGCATGCATGGAATTACAGTGAGCTCTCAAATCCACACTCATAGCAGGCTATGTGTGAAAAGTAGCGTGTTCCTGAAAAATACCATTTATTTTTCTAATAACAGGATAGAAAAACTCCATATGAAGAGGTTTCCTTAAATTAAGCTAAGATTTGAAATCATATATAACAACCCAGAGGTAACAAAGTGAAGAGTGGCTTAAGAAGCAATTTTGTAACATTTTACAGACCTAGTTTTAATTTATTTATTCCACACTACTAAACATAGCTGATGCTAGTTAATAAAAGTGAATTTAAAATATATCCCAGCCTGTAACTTAGTTTGCCAGTACTGCGACTGAGTGTATTTTTTTAAAAAACAAAACAACAGGATATGCAAAAAAATTGCCAGCTGTTAGCAAACACAGTTTAAAGCCAGCTGCACTTCAAAATAAAATATCCCTCGTCACTTCTTGATGCAAGCAAACCAGATGTAGCAGCAGCACACGCATTACCAAAATCAAATGGATTTAATAGCCTGTTTAAACTGCTTCATTTACTAATATTATACTCTTCCTGTAAGGAACAAATAGAATAGGTTAATTTGGGGATTTTTCCCTATGTTTCTGTGTTACTTATATATGGGTTTTAGTAATCCATAAACCTTTTATGTGTTGAAGCCAATTTTCCTTGCATTGACTTTCAAAGGACTGTAAAATTCAAGGATTAGGACAAGTTACACCAGAGGCAATGCAAAACCATTTTCCTAGCTACTAGTAAGTCCTCATCAAGAGGGGAAAAAAAAAAAAAAGCTATATCAAAGGTTATCACAACTCTTTGATGCAGTTGTGGGTCGTATAATACATTCACATAATGCTGCTGTATCAAATGCTGTCAGCAGTAAATCACAAAGCCCAACACACTGATTTCCATCACCAGCCTGACACCACTATTGCATGTACGTCTTCATTAATATTATTTTATTGCCAGTGGCTATTTAAAAAAGAATGCAGGAGAGTGTAACATTGCATGTGGATCATTAGCTTTTAGTTACTATTCTAATTCTCTACACCAGCAAATGAAGTGTAAAAATAGCCTGCAGCCTCTGCCACCTGCTTCCCAGCCACTGTCCAGTGGTTAATATTTGGACTCTTTTTTCATGCAGCTGGTCTTCTACTCAGTGGGAGCCTCACTTTCTGTTCCTGGGGAACCACCATGAAATGTCATTTATCATGGCTATAGAAAAAGCCCTGTGACTAATTTTTTTTCTTTTCTCTAGAGGAAACAGCTGTGCTTTTTACCTTAACATTATTTAAATATTTAGTGAAGTGGCTGCCTAGTTTTGTCATCATGTAGATCATCAATAACAACGCAGGAGAGCACACACTATCTGCCATAAGGACATAATGCCAGTAATTGCATAAAAATGCTAATGCTACAAACACACTTTTGATAACAAATTACCAAATTATCTTGGAATCTGATGGTACATAGGTTTCTCCATGTCTCCCTTCCTCCCACTCTGGAAAGCCACTAAATGGCTTTAATGTAATTATGGCTCAGCTCTGCACAGCCATTGTGTACGCACAGCCCCGAGCCTGCCTGTGCTCCAGCAGAGCTCACTGCTGGATGTGCCAAGCTAGCACAAGTGACCTCAGCACTCAGCTACACCTCCCACAACCACACTGCAAGTGCTGTCTCGGATAACCCAGCAAAGCACACAAGCAAAAATCTAAAGCTCCTCTGTCACACACAGTACACATTTGCTCTCATCTGAATTCTGATGTGGCAGATGCTGAGCCTCTGCAAAAACTGCTGCCATGTGAAAGAAACTGTATTACCAGGTCCCTTTTCTCTAAGTTCTTCATGGTTCTTCAGTTTGTACAGGGCAGAAAAAATACTGTAAGGGCTACAAATTGAATTCAAGAGGAATATGACATTGTTTTTCATTTGAAACAGAACACACCACCTCTGTCATTGTCTTTCATTTGAAACAGAACACACCACCTCTGTCCCCAAGCACCTGGATTATTTTTTAGGCCTACATGAAATGTTCTGTGCAAGATTACATCATTTACTGATATTACTGAAGATGTAAATATTAGGTTCTTCCCCAAAACCCTTGTGTCATTTTTGTCAGGAAACGTAATAATGACCTGGATTGCTGAAGGAGCATTTTAAGTCCTTCCTTGATCTTCCCTGCTGCCCATGTAATTTGAATATAAACATATGATTATGAAGGATGTTCTCAGTCTGCAGGTATAGTAAATTTAAAATGCTTTTAATTACTCCATTACTTAATCTATATTATAGGAACAGCACATATTTTGATTGGACATTCTAATAGCTCTTATTAAAATCATCATCAGGAGGAATGCTAAAAGATCTGTTTTTGACAAGCTGTTGAACTTTAGAGTGAACGATTTTTATTTGTGAAAAAATTGTCAGCAATTATAAAAAATGTTTTTAAATCCGTTGTTCAGTTTCATAGTGCAGTGTTTTTTTGAATTGCAAAAAGCTACAAAAATAAATTTCCAAAGTTGCTTTTAACTTAAAAAAAAGCATTTTAAAGTGTTTTTTGAGCAGTTTGCCCTATCAAAGCATTAAAAATTTTCTTTAGCTGTTTCCATATATTCTCTTTGCAATTCACAAGTTGACTCATGTATGTGCAGACATACACAAATACGCGTGACTCAAGAGCTGAACAAGTGTAGAGGCAACTGTGAGAAGATGAGCAGAAAGGACAATTTATCTCTCCCAGCTATTTGCATCCTCTGAGTCAGTTGTCCTGCCTCAGGCCAAGCAAGCTGAGCTTCTCGCTGAGAGTGTCTGAGGTATTACTTGGAACAGAGGTGACTGCAAAACATCAGGAGCAGATGGGCTGCAGAGGTTGCATGCGACCTGTGAAGACACCAGGCTAAACCTGGTATTTAGGAAAACAGGACAGTTTTAGGATAGATGAGAAACTGAGACGCAGAAGGAAATTATTTTAGACCTGTGAAGTGGAGAATGGTCTGAGGAAAACCAGACAGTTGATACAGACGATGCTGCCTTTGCCTCTCTGGCACACTTGTAATATCACACTGTTCACATCTGGAGTTTTCTCACCTCTCTTGCCTCTTGGTTCACCTTCCCTTAGAGCTCCTGGAACTGCAACAGCCAGGGCCCAGTTATACTAACCATCCACTTCAGTATTAGATATTCTACTATTTATATTCTGTAACCCCTTCTTGGGAAACAATCCTGTGACTTCTAAATCATGTCCCCAGGAGTCAAGATTTTCAGGAAAACCTTAGTTTTCACCCCATAATCTCTGATTTCAGCTACAGGACTAAACATAAGTTAGTTGTGCTTAGTTCCCTTCCCCAGTAAAAAAAATTCCTGCTACTATTATTGTTTCAAAAACAATCCTAGGTCTTAAGTTGCAGTATTACACTGCAAGATTACTGTAAAAATATTATTCACACACCATATGAAAACATGAGGTGATTTTAACCTTATTTTACAGTAATTCCTAGATTTTAATATAATCATAATTCTAACTTTGGGTTGCCTGTATTAAAGAAAGATATTTCAATGAACTGCAAAAAAAATTACTGTACTTTTCTGAAAATTCCTCAGTATAATTTTTTCTCAAATGAATGAGTTGTAAAGGTTTAAAAAGTCAAATATGCATAAAAAAAACCAAAAGCAAATCAACCAATCAATCAAACAAACAAAAAAACTCGAAGCAAGCAAGCAATCAAATCAAAACAAAACCCAAACATATTCCAGAGCCTCTTCCTATTTTTATAGGGAAGAGGATTTTTTCCCCATATTTCAGAATTTGCACAGATTACAGAGATCCTGTCACCTCAAAACCTACAGAATAAACAGAGAACCTCCAGTTTGGTTTTTAACAGCCCAAAAACCAAATACCTTCCTTGTTCCTTGTTCAACACAGGACTAAATGATGTCACCAAAAACAAGCAAGGTGATATATATTGTACAAATCAAACTACTCTTCGAAACTTGCAAGTCTAAATAAAATCTGTTGGTTTGAAAGAAAACTATTCAACGATATTTACTGCTACCAAGTACAGGAGATTAAGAACAGATTCTGCTCACAACCAGAGAATTCTGGTTTTCTCCTTGGTACAAGTGGGCATGGTGAAAGTCTATCTTTTGCAAAACAAGTGTCATATCATATGAAAGGACCACACTAAGACCACAAGACTCAAGCAATAACTCTCTCTCTCTCCAGCACCAATGGTTGCTGAGCCAAGAGCAGGTATCAGCTGCCAGCCAGAGGGGTGCCAAGAGGGGATTCCTTCAGGGAGATCCTGCAGGAACAACATGTATCACTACACATATGGTTTTTAACCTGTACCAAAAATCTCACCATATATTTGGTTCACATGTCTAAAAAAATCAAGAGCTAAAGCATCTGCAGAGTCTTGTCATCTACACTTACCACATGTCAAGGCAGGTGGAATATTCTGTTGATCCCAGAAGGACATCTGGAGGCCTGTACCATAGGGTTACCACTTCATTGGAATATGTATGACTAGGAACTGATTTAGCTCTTGCAAGACCTGTGGGGTAAACACAAATAAATTAATGTAAACAAAGCAAAGAAATAGTTTGCTGTACAGTTACAATCTAAAAGGATATATGAGCACATATCACATAAGGGGACAGCATGTTGCAAGACTATTTTTCTTCTACAACTGGAGTATATTACTTAATTGTAGTATCTATTGCTAAGTACCTGGCTAAACAGAGCTGTAAATACTATGAAGGGATAATAAAATATGCTTTTCATAATGGCAACCACAGACCCAGGAGAGATGCAAAGATATACTGTGGTATACCTAAATAAAAGACAAAGATTTTAATTGCCATTAACTGCTCATCCTCAGGCATCAATAGTCTTCCATTTCAGTGCTGTTTAGAAAAAGAAAATGAAAAGGAAACTCCCAGACAAATGATGCCACAGATGAGATTTGGCTTTTTAGGGAAGCCTAAGGAAACCTCCCACAGCTTATACTGCAAAGCCCAGCCTGCTTATTCAAGTTTACATTTGAAAGCTGTAGACACACTTACACGTTACCATTCAAATAAGTATTAATATTGTAGTAATACAGCAGAAAATGGTATGCCAAAAATTCCTCTCTCTCAAGAATTGTGTATTGGCAGTGCTCCAATTTCAGAAACCATTTCAATGAAATCTGTGGCCTAGTAGAGATATAATATTTACAATATTGTCTTTTAAGCTTGTCAGTCATTTAAAATAATTCACATTACTACAAAAACTATGTAAAAGAGAGATCATCATATGCTAAACCCAGAAGTTTACAAGTATGTTTCTCCTATAGAGGACTCTCTCCTCCAGAAAATGGAAAGAGATCTTCAGGGCTAAGGTGAGTATTCCCATCATGGGCCTGCAAATGCTTTTTCCAAATGATCTGATCCTAACTACCGTGCTGAGAACTTCCACTCCCTTGCTGGGAACACAGGACATGCACAAGTAATGGAAATCAGGAGAATGCAGCGCTAGGTGCTTTTCTGTGTTTTCCTGAACTACTGATTTTCCTTTCAGAAAACAAATGGAATTACTATAACAGAAGGTCATATTTTACACCTTACAGAAACAGAGAAGCAAAGGCATACACTAGGAAAGAAATAAGCAACGTAAGAATTCCCAAAAGAGTGCAAATGAGAGTCCTTTGCCCCTTTATTCTTAATACACTAGAAAAGCTATTTAAGAACATTTACTCTCAGTGAATATATCTCCATAGCAATGATGGCCCATCTTGCCAGCAGATTACATTATCAGCTGATTATAGCAATTACACCAGTGTAGGGGAATAACTTGAATAGTATGCCATGATTTCTTCTTTTAAAAATTACATTTGAAACATGAATATCTTTTTTTTTAAGTTTTCAGACCTCCTTTATTTTTTAAGGTTTGTGCACATGTCCATCAGCTTGATGAACAACCTGGCTTACAAAGACAACCCAGGGTTGGCCAGGTACAGCCCCAAAGAGGCTAGAGGAGAGGTCACATTGTGTGTTTCATGCCTCCAGATTAATATTTTTGCTTCTAGGAAACCAGAAACCACTAAAAGCTCTAACTGGCGAGCAGTTCTTATTCTTGGCACACAGAACCATTAACAAGCCTGAATTTCTGTGCATCTATATTCCATGTGACTAAACTGAAACAGCATTCCATGAATTTGTGGATATGGACCTACTACTACTATCAAGCAATATAAAAATTATGAAAGGATTTGAGAAGTCTGGATGGTGAATGACTGCATCCTTTTTTGCCTGTCTTGAGCCTTCCCCACTAGTCTTGTCTGAGGAAGACTGAATTTGGTTGCCAATTCTAATCTTCTACCAAGCTTTCATAGGAGAAGAAACATAATCAAGCAGGGGAAAGGCTTCTTGAAGGAGCCTGCAACATCATGTATTTTGGGGAAAGCTGTCAAAAAACTTCAGAGCTTGTGGGATGACAGACTCAGATTTCTGTGACACAAAGCCATTGATCCACACATTCCAGAAATCTCCCACGTAGAGAGGACTGAGCACCCAATTTGCCATATCAGAGATCCTGTTGCAAATAATAACACCATAACCATGTTTGCCAGCCAGTTTCTGCCACTGTACTGACCAGGATGGAGCTTTGCAAGTGCTATGGTCAGGCAAGCACACCCTTCCTCCTCTCCTGTGACTGTTCAGCGTGGAACCAGTTCTCCCCTCCTGCTGGGAATGCCACCCATGCTGTTTCCTCAGTATACTGCTTCTACATCTCCTCTACCTCTAATCCATTCCAGGTTAATGAAAATCCATCTGATTTTCAAAGAATGGTCCTTTTGGGCTAGTTGGACAGCCTGTTAGACAACCAAATGTTTTTCTTTAATCCATTCTTCACTCCCAAAGCACTATGAAAGTTTCATTTGAGGTTAGCTGCTGCACCTGGTTTCTCAGTTGTAAGAGAAACATTAATGTTCCTGTTTAAACAAATGTTTAAGCAAAATCTTAATTTGTAAAAACAGGCTGAGGCCATACATTGGTATCAGACAGCACCACCACGTTAAGAGGTGTCCTTGTTTGAGTTAAACCATAACAAAAGTTTTGAGTACAGGCCACATGCTTTAAATTACAGCCAACTGGTTTCCTGGTTGGCCACATATACTGCTTTGGAAACTAAACGGAAAAATGGAAAGCAGGAGTGAACAACCAAGGGAAATACTCGCAAAAGCTAAAATTTGGAAGGGGAGAATTTGGCACTGTCCCACTGTTCAATCAGGCACTCACTCCCCCTGTGCAGGACTGACAGGTCCTGAGTCAGGTTAATGCCTCAGAGGAGCTGCTTTCTCGCAGGGAGGGAGAAACCTTTGCTTTTTCTGAATAATGCTTTGCATAAAGAATGCATTTGCAATAATGAACACTTTCACTCAAAGACTCAAAATTAATGCAAATGTGTCTTATCGCACATGAGACATGAAAAAATACTCTCATCTTTCAGATATATTTACATTATAAAAAGAATGGTATCAATATATATATGTGAAACACCAACAAGATACTGCATTTCTTGTTTTGATGGTCCAGATGCAGAGAGATGACAGTTACCAGGTTTTTTCAGATATCCTTCCGCAAGAAAATTTGCTACATATTTTATAACCCTTTGCACATCCAAATATGCTTACTCATGCAAAATTTATTTAAGCACATCCTTCAACTGAAAGAAAACTGAAGGGTAGGATTAATTAGCACAGCATGTTCGATCACTTTCTTTAAGGCTTCCCTGTCTGTTTCCATGGTTACACTACAGGAAGAATGACAATCTCATTTTAAAAAAACAGAGCTTATAGGGGATCATCAAAACTTCAAACCTTAATGGCCCGTGTGCATAAAAGCCAAAAGGTAAATGGCAGATCACCAGGTGAGTACCCAATATTTACATATTGCTGCCTGAGCACTCTTTTAGCCTGGGAAGGTGGAGGAAGGACCTCCCTACAAGCAGTGAACTCCCCTCCGATTCCTGTGTCTTACAAAAGATAAAAGGTCAACACATGTCCTGCTGTTGGAGCCCTATTTTGAGAGAAGGAATCCAAGCATAAGGCCCAGTCATTAAAAATAAGGTCGTGTCAGACACACTGGGGAATTTGTGTGTAATTATGGGAAGGACATACACTCTTCAGTGTTCTCCAGGCACTGACTTCTATGACCATTATTTATTCAAAATGGAAGAAGAAACTGTGCTGATGTATTACATACTGCAAGGCTTGCACAACATCATGGAGCTGCACTGTGACACAAACCACAACTTAATTTTAACTCATTCATTAAACAACAGCTCAGGATACTCTGGGAAGCCCTCTATTTAAAATACAGAGTGAATTATCTATGCCTGTGTATGTTTTAATGCAGAAAATCACCTGCTGCCTCCTACTCTGAACTTAAAAAAAAAAAGTGAGAAATTTTCTTCCCTGGGTAAACACAATTGACTCTGCTTCATCTGGCTGTATCTTAGACTCAGAGGACATATCTGATTTTACCCAGGATCAGTTATTGACAAAACATATTGCACTGATTCATCACTGTAATTTTTATATTGTATTTGGCTTTTACAAGAGGCTGTAGCTACATCCAGGCTCGAGACCTATCCAATACACACACCTTTGGCTACATGAGCACAAATATTAATATTTGATATCTCCCTAGCTGCAGGATAGCTTTCTAGTCAACTTCATATGACAATCGGGAAGCCTTTGTTCACAGCAAATATGCTTCTGCAAATGAGAAAACCAGTCACATCTGCAAAAACAAAGGCTTACCAACCATGTGTATGGTTTGCCTTTCTATTATACCTTAAATTTATTGAGCAGTTTATTATTTTGATTTAGCTATATTTAAAAGGGCTCTAGCAAGCATACTAGAAAATAAAATGGTTTCCTTGTTGCTTTTCCTTGGTTCAGACTCTTGATGTGCTTCCCTTTTTAGCTTCCTGATTTGTTTATTTAACAATTACTTAGTTTGAGGTAAATTGAACTGTAGGCTTATTGAACTGTAACTGAGTCTGTAATAATACTAACATTTTGCTAATGTATTCTGTTGTAGATCATGAACTGTCAACTTAACCTATTTACTCACCTACTTGTTTTCCAACAGAAGCACATTTATTCAGTGAATACCTGAGTGACAACAAAAAAACCAAAAAAGTAAAATGGGTGGAGACACTGACACTGCTTCAGTAAGCAGTCAGCACTCTAACCCAGAAGCCACTCTTGGCAATCAAAAGTGTCCTGCAGCCTTTAGGTCCCTCTGCTGTTTAGCTGAATACATCTGTCTCACACATGCAACTTTACATCTGAATTAAATTCCTCTCAAGTAAGATAAATTACCTACAGTATCCTATGTCCTGGTCCTAATATAGTCATTAGCTTATGATAGTGCTGTTCATTTATAAAAGTTACTCACTATCAGGGAAAGACTAATTAGGATCTCAAATTAGTATTCCCCAAATGCACTTGAGCAATGACTAGTCTTCCAAACTGGAGCGCAGGAGTCAGTTTTCAACAGACAGAGAGAAGTAAGTAAGACAAAAGGCATGTGTGCCTCTCAGCCTGTCTGGTTTTTCCAGCTGTTATCAGCTGTTCTAATAAAAGATTATTTTTCCCTACAGGTCTTATCTCGTGCATGTCTTCAGACAATCACTTACAGTAACAGAGATGATTATTCTACTCTGTGAATAGGACTCAACCGTCAATTGACAAACACAAGTCACAGAATGGGGAGACACAGAAATAGTTTTCCTGCTACCAGAATTAATGACTCCAGCACATACGAAAAGTGTTTGTCTCTTTCCAACAAATCCACATCATCTTTTTCATTATAACCTCTGTCCTCTGCCCCCTGTGCCACCCAAAGAATCACAGAGAATAGAAAAGAGGGACGCAAGAAAGAGCTCAGCTCTTGGCTGTATATTATAAGATCCCGTTGGTTAATTTGTTTGAAAGATATTGTAGCTATAAAGCTTTTTATTTCTTTGCTTTAAAATCCTTATAAATAATTTCTGATATGCTTTGAAAAAAGCACACTGATTTTGAACACGTACCATGAATGACAAATTTGTTGTCTATGAGCAGGAAAAAAACACACTAAAAACTGGGTACTATTCAAAAAGTGCTACAGAAATACAAAAGAAATATACATTCCACTTTTGACACCAAGAAAATGTATCTACCCCCATGGCACTCTGGGTCAGCATGAATATGTTAAAAGTGCCTCTACTAGTCTGGAGGTAGAAAAGTAACAGTGTGGGCAGGAATAAAAAAAGGAAACAAACTGCATCAACATTATTAACACTCACACAGATGTAAAAGCTAACAGGAGTCAAGGACAGTGAGCAATTTCACACCAACAGAAAGAAAGACCTGGAAAGAAAAGACCTGGATTCCTTATGGACATGGTATACATGCCCATAACAGCCTTAACAGCTGATTGATTTAAATCTTGCTTTCCAGATTCTGGATTTTTACTTAACAAGTTGTTGTTTCACAAGAAGTCTATGAGAAGATGATGCCCCCTACTCCTGTAAATGTCCCAGAAGGAACACACCACTTTGCTAATAAGGCTGTAAGTGAAAATGTCAGACTTACTCATTCCACAGTGAAGTTATTAGGTTTGAAGCAAAGAGTTAACAATTGTTAAACAGATGGTTTTAAATTGGGAAGATCTGCAGAGTGCAGGGAGGAAGTTTAGAAAGGACAAACAGGCAGAAAATAATTCTTCACTGAAAATGAGAGTTAATACATCTCAGGATATTTTAACATTCTTTGGGAAAAGAGAGAAAATAGGGAAGCAGCTATGAATGAATGACCCTAATCAATACTGGATAATTATTTGTGTAATAGTAATAATTTATATGCGGAATTTTAAGACATGACTAATGAACTTGCTGAAGACAAGAAAGGTAACAGACCACTTTGACACAGTTTTGAGGTATAAATATTTCATTGCCATTAGGATTTTTCCCTAACAAATCAAAGGAAGCCAGAAAAGAAAAAAAAAAGATTCAGTGAGAATCTCTCAACACGGGAGTACAGTGTTGTATGGAGACAAACTGAGAGCTATGGATGTCCTATTTGGTGAAATATAATAGTCCATCAAGCACCAAACACAGAAGCTAACAACCTACTGCAGGCTATTGTGTTTGATGCTAACAATTTACTGTGATCTCTACCTTTACAACTAAAAGCAGGACTGCAGGGGTCATTTCTGGATGACTCCATCTGGCATTCAAGTAAAAATTAACCAACCATTTTCAGCTGGTACCTGGATAACTTATCATTTGAGAGGTACTTGACGTATGGCATGAGACAGGTTAAATACAACACAGCAGTAAAGAAATAAATATGCTTCCTCTGTGGTCCCCAAGACTAATCTGTTTTAGAAAATGACCACGTAGACAAACTGCCTCCCCCTCTACCCAGGTGCAAAGAGGACTGAACACATACCAGATGCAAGTCAATTGTATATAGAGTCATCAGCACCATTTAAATCCTTCTAGTTTCACGTTGTATTAAACCTGACAGCTGAAGAACTGTTTAATAAGCACAGTTTGGTGCTACCATAGTGATTCACAGTCATCCAAATAGAAACATAGAAGCTAAGTTTCACTGACAGTTTTATGTTCAAACATCTAATCCCCATTGTTTACCCTCAGGTAATTTTGTTTCTTAGCTGACCATACCACACTGGCAGTGACAAGGTGATGCCATGGCCACTTGCAGTAGGGAGGTGTTGCTCTCTCCACCTCTTGAAGGGGTTCACAACTCAGTGAAGTGAACCCATGCTGTGCTGGACAAAAGGCAACAATAGTAGCATGGTTACTGGGATGTTACTCTATGGGGTGATTTATTCCAGTGGTATCAGTTTTGCTGGTTCATCTTTTCCCATATAGCTGTAAAATATCTGGAGAACTTCAGTGAAGAGCATATCTCAAGTCTTGGTCAGCTATTAAAAGCCCAATCAAGTAGCTGCAAATTTATTTGAATTTGTCTAGAATAAGTAGTTTAACAAGAACAGGGCTACATGGAAAAGCAAGTATTTGAACAATATTAACATCTATAGACAAACAGTATTTTTGAAAACCAGATTTAACAAGTATTTTATTTATAAATCAAGCAACGCTGCCATTTGACATTAAGCTGAAGGAGTGGAATCTGTGAACTTAAAAAAACATCACCCTATGGGTGCTGAAACCACCAATTCTTACAATACAAGGTCTGACTTACGTATCAATAACACAGTTCCGTGGTTAGTACCCACCAGATCCTGGCCCCTGTACTGCAGGTGGGTTTGATGTGCCTCCTTTCCAGCCAAGGCGTCACCTGAGCACACATTCCTGTGCTGCAGAACGCAGCTGCCCTTGGTGCCTCATCCAGCCTCAGCTTATGAACCAGGCTGCCCTGCCTGGCACTAACAGCCCTCTAGAGCTCCTGGAGTTTAATCCAGGCTGCTCCCAGTACCCAAGTCAGACTATTTATAGATAAGACAAATATTTATCTGACTTTTGTCATTGCTATAATGTGATACCTCACAACTTATATATTCCCTTAGTAGGTAAAACACTGTCTTGGAGTTTTATCAAAGAAATCCAGTACATTTTGCATGTGTTATCACATCAGTATATACATTCACATACTAGGTAACACCCACAGCATCTAAAGCCTCATCTGACTGCACAGATTTAAGTCAGAGAAAAATTATCTGAAAACAGACATTGGTGCAAAGCTAACAAAACTGAAAAAAAATTCCTCGATTATATAAAAGCTTTTTTAAATACAAAGAGCAAAATAACTACAAAAAACCTTGAAGATTTCATTAATTTTCAAAATTGTTCCCACTTTGCTTTCAAGAGTGAAACCATTAAGAAAATCTGTATAAGTACTGTTGCTTCTATAAAGCAATATTACAAAGCAACATCTAACAACAGAAATCTCTTGAGTCTCAGATTCACCTGTTCAATTGAATTGCTCCTCAAAACTCGTTTAATGTATATGTCATCTTAAATCATCTGAATCACAAATCTTAGAAGAAAATTTTATGTGAGAGACATTCCAATATGCTTAGGTCTAAATGATTATTTGACTTTGCATCAGTAATAAGGCATCCATATTCCTGCAGAGCCACCTAACCAGTTCTTAATGTAATTTTGTCAAAGAAAAAGCAGAAATGAAAACAGACAGTTCCATTTATAAAAAACTTACATTAGAAGGGTATTAGGCTATTCCTTAACAGTTCAATTCTGGAAATATGTAGTTAAAAAACAACTGCTCCTAATGCAGCATCTTTCTCTAAAGTGTTAATGAACACTAAAATGCCCCTGCCAGAACGGCAAAGCTGGAGCTATACAGCCCAATCTAGTCCTTTATGTACAGATGTAAGCCCACCAGGTCAGTAGGACTGCAAAACCCTGCATTGTAACTAACAAAACAAGTGAAAATGTCTTTGTACTGAAACCAGGCCATTTTTTATCTATTCTTTAATTTAACTTGAGGGTACAATGGATGTACTTCTGAATGCAGTGCTCAATACAAATCACTTGCAGATTGCAAGCAAAGGATCCCTAATAGTATTCTGACCCCTGACAAAATGCTACTGTCATACTGTTACTGAAGCATTCCATGCTTTATTTAAACCATTCACTCTATCAAGCTTGCATGTATGAACCAATTGTTAGCAAGCTTTTCTCATTTAATATCACATCCTGCAACCTGTGTAGGAGAGCTGGTGGTAATCCTGAATGCTGTAAGACAGAATTGGCAAACTGCCAAAAATTAAAAAAGCTAACATTAGGCATTTGTGTTTATAAAGTACAATTCAGTGATCTGCTGCCTTTTTTTCTTATCCCTCCTCCCATCTCTTCTTGATTTATTTAGGTTTTTTTCTAAGGTCTACAGACAGGTCAGAGCTGAACCAAATTTCCAGCCTGCTTGAAAAGTCGAGAAATTACTTTAAAAACATTGCAATGACATATCCTTAAAAGCAAACATAGTCATAAGAACAAATAAATTTGATGCCCAAGTGACTCAAAACTTGCTGCAGTAAGAAGGATATGAATATGTTCTTGGCTGTGGGTGGGAATAAAACAGATTACATCTGAAAATCTCCTCCTACCTAATTTCCAATGATCACATCAAAAAATTGCTGTACTATTTGACATATTATAAGCCATAAAAGCTAAAGGTGGGACAATCAACCTTGGAGAAGAGCTTGAGGACCTCTAACAAGGTGAAGATCTAACCTGCCATTCTCCCTACCATGTAAATCAAAAGTTACTCAGGACCATTTTCTCCCCATGCAAAGTGGTTGTTAATGTTCCCTCATCACCCAGACATAAAGCTGCTGATTCCTGATCTCCCACTTTTAAGTTTTTGAACTTTGGCTCTTTCAAATTATAAGATTAAAGTGTCAAGCAAAGTATGGTTTTGTGTAATATACATAAGGGTAGCTGCTTAGAGTTATAATTTATTTGTATAGTTTTTGGAAATGGAAATCACTGGAGAAATGTTAAGTATTGCTAAGACAAGCACTGCCTGATCACTTCTGGCTATCATCAGAGCTAACTGATGCAGGGGAAACTCTCATCTTAATGCAAGTAGCACTGCAAGCATGATTTTAATTTATATCAGGACAAATTATGCATCTATGAATATATTAATACAAGCAGCACTGTGTCTTTCACAAGGAATGAAAAAATTCATGCATAAATTATTAAGAATTACCTAGATAAAAAGTGACTGCGTTGCAGAAAGGTAAGGTTTTAAACTGTCTGGGACAAAACAAATGATGTTATAAATTACAGAGCCATCATTTCTTTAAAATGCAACCTCAATTATGGAATTATTTCAGACCGTGTTAAAGGCACATTTCTCTTAATGAACTGCCAGTTCTGTTCACGTTAATCTTTTTCTTTGCATATCAATATTTTTGTTCTGACTGATGATGAATTTTTTCTTCTTTAATCCACACCTTTCCCAGTTAACCTTTCGTATCTACATAGCTGATTATTTCCTGTGTAAAATAAATCTGCATAACTATTAACACACGAATGATATTAAAATAATTTTAAAACTTGGCATAATTTTCTCACTATATAATACAGTATGTTCTCTTAAATAAAGAAACATAAAACAAAATCATAATCAGACCAAGAAAGCAAAGATTGAGTACTATGGGAGCTACTTGGAAGCCTATATAGAAAAGCTTTACCATGAGCAGTATCTTTTTCTATAGTAATTTTTTCCTGTAACTGCTGTAACAGAAACAAGCAAAGAAGTTTCAAAACAATAAACTTTGAATGAAATTTTGATATTTTAAATACAGATGCTTGTAACCACGATTATCAAAAGGATATGGACTAAGGCTATGACAGAAGCAAGAGGTGTAGAAAGAGAAAATGCTCTCATACAAAATTGAGAGAACATCACCAAATGACTGAATAAGGCTTTTTTCATATAAAACAATATTTGCTTTAAATATATCTACAGATTCATATGGATGGATGGATCTGTTTTGTACAGACAGCAGATCACAGTTCTCCACGTCTTCTGTACCATTGTCATATAACAGTCTAGTTCACACTCAGGTGGGCAATACAAGGCAATAAAAAAAAAGCCATGGTTCTCATAATAACACAGCATTGAAATTGCTGCAGTACAGATGACATCCAAATCCCATGTTCTTCTTAAGTACAAAACATTGAAACAGATTTTTCATCACAGTTGTTTTAATGGTGTCATAACTAACTTCCTTTATTACCCTTAATGGATAATTAAGATGCTTTCCTCCTATTTAAAGGCTTGATATAACTCTCACTTGTAACAATAGAGAATTGGATTGAGTCCTAAGTAACCTGAGATGCGTTTAACAGGGGACCCATTTAGTGAATCACACCAATCTTCAGGTCCTTCATGCTTTTTAAAAAATAAAACATTTTCCTTTTCAGTCAATAATCCTACAGTGCTTCTCAGTGGGAAGATCTTAAGTTACAGAATCTGCTTTAGTAAAAGCTGAAAAGACTAGTATTTAAAGAATTTTAATTTCAATTGTTAAAAAGCAATCAGTGAAGACTGGCACAGACAAAAATTCAGTATGTGGCTCCGCTCTGTATTAACAATTGGCAGAGAGAAGTTTATACCTTAGTTGAATACAAAACCTCCCTACAGTTTTTGCAATTGCTGTCTCCAGATAGTAAATCCACATCAAATCTATTCTTTCTTAACAGACTATGAAAGTCAATTTCTGCCCATAAGGGATTCTTCCTGCGTTGACTCTCACATGATAATTTTTTGTATAGATTTTACTGGAACCTCAATAAAACCAACAGATCTATGAAGTAAATTAGATGGAGGTCCATGATGAGAAAGACAAACCAAATAAACATGAGAAGAAAAAAACATTTCCAGCAGCAATAGACCACACCTTCTCCTACATCTTCACCTCTGAAACAATTCTTTAATCCAAACACCAGAACTTGTACTGCTGCTGCTTGAAATTTTCTGCCACCATCTCCCTTCCCATTTCACCACAGATCTGGGCTTGACAACAGAAGGTCACAAGCACAGCAAATGAAGCCCTTGCTCCTGGGAGGGAAAGGGAGGAACGCAGCTTTGGCTACCCTCTGACAGCAGCCAGTTAGACCATCAGAAACTGAGAAGGAAGGTCTGGGGGTGGAGGGAAAGCCTGTCATTCTGGTAAAGCAAAATAAGTATGGTAGCTTGCCACAGGTCTCTGGGTGCACAGTGCCCACAGCTTTTGCAGCCTACAGCATCTATCTTTCCCTCAAGAAAAAATATTTGAAGGTATTATAGCTATCTATCAGCTCTGCTCCTAAGCTCTGGCCTGACTTTGACCAGCTGCACAAAGTGTGGACAGCAAGGGCTTTCTACCCTGGCTCAGTAGCAGGCGATGGAGGCTATTCCAGGACAAACACACATGGTCTGCTCTGCTGCTCCAGCCCCAACCACCACTGTAAACAGCAACAGCAGCTTCTGCTCTCCATGGAAAATGAGTATTTACAGCTCATTACAAAAATAACTGTGCTTTATGAAGACTTGGAAGCTGATTCAGGTTTGAGTGGTTTGGGGTTCATTTGCCAGGTTCCCACTTCCTTTATTTCAACTTCCTCACGACACTGTCGCTGAAGTCATCCTCATTTCTTGATATTTAATACAACTAGAGTACTCAAAAAAGCCCATTACTGTCCTTCCTAAGGGACACGAGAATCAATTCTTCAGATTTCAAAGGCTGTTACCAAAAAGGAACAGGCTGCACCTGGGGTAACAGCAACCTCCCACAGGAATATGGGAGAGAAATGTCTATTCTTTCCATGTTCAACTCAGACAGGGTGTTAGAGGGGCAGCCTCTGATAACCAATACCCAGACAGCTCCAGCCTTTCTCTAGAGCCTGCAGAAGGGCTGCTGTGGAGGAGAGGAGCTGTACTGGGCCAGCTGCCCCAGGGGTGACCAGGCTGCTCCTACGACTCACCCTAAATGGCTGTGGTGTTCCTTAGGCTCACTTAAAGCCAGGCAACCAAAGGGAGCCAGCCTACATAGAGGTACTCTCTCAGAGGAGTTTTGCTAACAATTTCATCAAGCTTCACCGACAATATAATATCAGCTCTTTGAGGACTGAGACAACTCCTTGTATCAGCATCTTCAAGAACTGATACTCTGTGGAACATTTACACAGGAAAAACAAAGCAGTTATCCATGCAAGCAATCTTTTATGCTATTCAACTTTTCATATAAATTTTATACAGTACATTAGAAAGAAATCCTTATGGGATTCTTACTGTGAAGAAAAAAATTTTCTTTTTTTAACATGTCAACATAGTTTTAGCAATTTTAACAGTAAGTTATACAGGAATAACCTTGTCCCTCATGACATACTCCTGTCATGCTCTCCACAGAAAAATCTATATGGAAATGCATGGAACCATCCTCTCTAATACTCAGCTGCAGTTTTAAACTGAAGCTCCATTGAGTATAATTCCCTTTATTATAATCCTGAAGTCTCTTTGCTCCTGCTATCTATTATTAATCATTCTATGTATCTAGAAGGATGCATGATTGAATCACACTGACTTGATTCTTTCTTTTACTACATCAGAAGGCTTTATATTAACAAAACTCCAAAACCTTAAGGCAGGACTTTCACCATAATACAGACATCCTGCAGATCCTTACTCATCCAAAGAGATCCCCAAAGACAACAAAAAGCAGTCAGGAAAAGCTTCAGGGTCAGTGCTATTTGAGAGACTAAATTAAAGACATTTTCATGATGATGTCATGCTGTTTTTTCTCTCCAAAGCCTATTCCCACAGATGAAAAAGAGCAACTCTTGTACTGCAGAAACAAGCATTAAAGCAGTAAAGCACTAAGTTCCTGATGCTCCTTGTCACTCACCTTGTAACACTACAATTTGTTGGTAGTGTTACTGCAGCCTGGAAATTTTTTTAAAGGACTAAAATTACCAAGAACTGGGGCGGGGATTGGGAGGGACGGGAAACATCTATTCAAGTATTTTCTAAATTTTTCAATTTAGAAAATTATCAATCATCAAGTTTTCCTGTTCTTGCAAATTATACTCAAGCGAACAAAACTTCTAGACCTGTTGTTCCATACTTTGAAATGGTACTTTGCACATGTGTGCCTGCTATGTAGGTACTTAAACTATGCAGGTGCCTGCGCAGTTTATATACCATGTCTTGGAGCCATAGCACAGAGAAAAAGGCAGTATACATACTAAAAAGAATGGCATCCAATTAAAAGATTTGATTACACAGAAGGTCCTTGCACTTGCAATAACTACACAATCCAAACCAGAGACCAAACAGGTCTTCAAACTTCACATTCATCCACTTCATGCAGCTCACTTCTGTTGCAGGTCTAACAGAAGAGATTAAAGGGAAAGGCAGCTGCAGGGAAGATTCACAAAGAATTCCCTGAGAAACAAACCCCAGCAGCAGGTTGATCATCTCAGAGGTGAGGCAGGCCAAGGGCCCTACTAGTGACTTGGCCAGTTTCTCCCACAGCCTCAGAAGTGCTTTTACTGGGTCACATGCTAGTCAAGTCTAAATGTTTTGTTCTCGACAAAACGACCTGATGATACTCTCAGTGCATTGTAAGGTGATGTCACCTCAAAGCTATGTAAATCTGTTATCTCGAAATATCTAATAACAAGAATAACTATGTATTTTTCAAACCAGAAAGTAAAAAACTATTTTAACTAAAGGATATGTAAGAGTAATTGTGCTATGATCTGATTAAGGGTCCACATTGTTCCTGGGAGGTGTCAGAATATTAGACTGGTAGTGTCTCTTTTCAGAGAATAAGAAACAAGGCATGAAAAGAGTAAATACTTCCTGGAAAGTCCCA
The DNA here is from genome assembly GCA_013396875.1 of Vireo altiloquus. Classification (NCBI taxonomy): domain Eukaryota; kingdom Metazoa; phylum Chordata; class Aves; order Passeriformes; family Vireonidae; genus Vireo; species Vireo altiloquus. Next base: position 971,715 of record VZRF01002384.1, read on the forward strand.
CACAGAAGGTGGAACCGACCTACTACCTGATTATTGTCAGCTATTTAGGGACTTGATGCTGGAGTTTATTAAGTATGATAATCTGCATGCAAACACAACTGATTAGCCAATCTTGATTTATATCAGCATATACAATAACTAAATACCAATATCCAATCATTAGGAAAAAAACCAAAACAAGAGTCACAGAACCACACAAGAAGGAGAATTTTCCTAGTTCAATCTGCCAGATTGCTAAAGGCTTATTCCAGTAAGGGAAGTAAGCAGATTTCATAACATGTCTGGGCTGCTCCAGTGCCGAAGTACTTTTGTACTAAACATTTATTTCCTTATAGCCAGCTGTGTTTCAGCTTATGACCATTATCCCTCATCCTTCCACTGTGCACCTCAGTAAAGAGCACTGTCATGCTATGCATCACCATCCTCTTGGTAACCAACTCTTAAGGTATTGAGAGACTGCAGAGCTGCTCATTTCATTACAGAAGGCAATCCTGTGGATGAAACATGATTTATCTTGACTAAAACTGGCAAATACTTTCTTTGCATCTATAGAAGCTACTTCCAAGAAGCCCCACTCCATTATTTCCTCAGGGATAGTGGTGGACCAAGCTGCAGTACTCCAGACCTTTCTTCTTGCCCTTGCAAATGGGTAAAACAATAACCTTTCTCCAGTTATTGGAAACTTCCCTCAACCTACAGTCTTTCAAAGATCATGGAGAGTAGCCTGACAATGACATCATCATTTGGCTTTCCCAGTACCCTCAGGTGCACGGTGTGATTCTTGGGTTTGTCTTGGGCAGGGCCAGGATTTGGACTCTATGATGCTTACGGGTCCCTTCCAACTCTGGAGATTCTATGATCTCACACAGGTCTTGAATTCTCAGAAGATACCCAAGATCAGTCATATTCCACTCACCCCCTCCCTCCCTCAACCACATCTCTGAGAACAAAGGCTGTGAGATCTTATTAATGAACACTAAGACAAGGAAGGGACAGAGCACCTCAGCCTTATCATGGTCTGCTTTGACTTACACCACCCACTCAGCATGGAACCTACATTTTCTACAGCCACTTATTGCTTTACTCCATCACACTCTTCCAGCATTTCACCTCTGCCTCCTCAATACCCTGTTGTTGCCAATCTCCTCCCTTACCTGGACGCATTTTCTTCCCAGACACTTTAATCTACTCACGTAGCTCCTGGGGCCCTTCTGCCTGTGGCCACTCAGAAGCACCCTCACATAGAGTCAAAGATAATATGCGTGGCACAGCTTGTCTTGTCCTCTGGTCCTTTCACCTGTATTTGCTTCTACACCCCAAATCCTCCTTCCAACCCTTCTTGTAGACAGGTGTCACGTTTGCTAACCTACAATCACCTGGGACCTCCCCAACTAACCAGGACTGATGATAAATTTTGGAGAGTGGCTTGATGAGCTCTTCTGCCAGCTCCTTCAATATCCTCACGTGAATCCCACAGGCTTGTGAGTGTCTGAGCGGTACAGGAGGTCACTAACTACTTCCTTCTGCATTGCAGGGCCTCTGCTGTGCTTCCTGTCCATGTCTACCAGCTCAGCTGCCCCTGAGGATTACTAGTCTTTCTGTTGAAGACTGAGGCAAAATTCTTACGGTGTTACTCATTAGAGGTTTAAAATATTTTATTTCTATTTAAGACTGATATATGCAGGGGGGGAAATAAATAAACTCATAGAGAGGTCGCCCAATTCACACCACAGGATCAAAAATAATTCTCGCACTTCATTCCATAGGAATTCCTAATACACTTTACTTTCCTCCGGAATTTTAATTAGATTTTAAAAAGAATGCAGGTATGGTATTCAAGGACTATTTTTCATAGCAACAATTACTCAAGATGCAGTCTCCCCTATTACATCTCCTCAAGAAAGCCATTTTTTATAGCTCATCCATTTTTAATTTGATAAAGCCTCTATATTCTGTTCTCCCTTTTCATTTGACCGCTCAGTCTTCTCATAAATGTTCATTTCCTAGCAGCTAGAGCACAATGAACAGAAAAGCAAACTGCTGTTCATCTGAACAAAGACACTCCCACACAGTGCAGTATCTATGTCTGGGAGCCCTGCTATAGAAAAACACATGCCTACAGTTATTCAAAGATTCCACTTCAGCCGCAGTGCAATGCACTGGCAGACATGAATAGCCTTTCTTTCTTTTACCTTGTTTATTCAAGAACTATGATCCACTAGCCTGCTTTTGAGTATTTGATATCCTACAGTGAAAAGATTAAATAAGTCTGACGCCAAATGAAAAACTTCAGACGTTATGTTGATTTTTTTGGTAAACTTATGAAACTAAAATCTGAAGGTCTTGTCCTTAGAGACTAAAAGGCCTTTGCTCTAGGATTTTATATTTATTATGCTAGCAAAGTCAATCCTATCTCTGACAGAAACTGATTTCTTGATAGGTTCTCTCCTGCCTTGAGTGCATTTGAAAGCAAAGCAACCATCTTTCTAATTTCCATACTGCTCCTCATGTAGTTAATCAAGTATACAATCTAAACCGACTTCCTTTCCAAGCACATTATTGCAAATCAGTCATTTGTGGGAGAAAAACATAAAGAGAAATAGGACTGTATTTTACATCTTGTTTAAGAAGAGTCTTTCATCCTGGGAAGGTGGAAGATGGGCTATTACAATACAGCATTTAAATAAGTAAATATGCACAGGGCACACAGAGAGCACTGGTGTGCTCTCATTTCTCATGCTTCGTGTGAAAGAGGTCATGACCCTTCAGACTTTAACCTCATCACTTCTAATTTTTCATCTTGGTTCTCGGAAGAGAAATTTAACCCATCTGGTTTTCAGTTTTATGAGGTCATGAGCCATGAAAGAAAATCTAGCTTTAAAAAAAAAGGAGATATATAATCTTCTCTCTGTGTATAAGAGAACATTATGCAGATGTTTCTGTTATGTTGGGACAAACTTAAAAGAGAAAAAATATCCTCTGCACAATATTACACATTCATGTGTCTACCACTGTGTATTTCTGGTTGTACTTACACATTTCTAGTCCCTCTATTGAAACCACACACAACAGTCAATGTTAGACTCCTGCCAACACAAAGCTGTGAAAATCTTGCCTTTGATGTCATCACTGGGATATTTAGCCTGGGATATGTTAGCACTGGGATACTGGTGTTACGATGAGGCAGTAAGTCCATCAGAAATGAAAGATAGTTACATTTCCTACTACAGCAGGGCACGAACAAGCATCCCAGCCTGTCCACTGCTCTATGGCAACACCAAGCAACACTGCCAGACAGAGCCAACTTATGTCTGACTTGGACATTTCATCGATCAGTTCACACTCTCAGCAATGTATTTAATAGTGCTGGTGAAAGGCACGTTGGTTTCTTTTCTCTTAAAAACACAGCTGAGAAGTCTGCAGCCTCCTGCTCCCCTGCCACACAAGCCACGGCGCTTCAGCAACCCACCCCCACACCATTGGAAACATTTTACACACAAAAGAGTTTGTGACATTTTTTATGGTTTCCAGCATCCACTGAAGCTAGAGAACCAACAATTCAACCATTACAATCTCCTGAAAGACTTTTAACATGGGGATACTTGGGAGTCAGATTAGTTCATAGTATTCTATACACATAAATGACAGAACAAAACTATTAGACAGCACAACACCTTCAACAGAGGGTTAACTCATATTTCACTACAAGAACACTGAACGATGCACCTGTTTCATGAACTTAACAGATGAAAGCTCATAGTAAAATGCAACATGCAGGAATGGTTTTTTAAGCATATATTTCAAAAAACAGCAAGTTTTGAAAAATTACAACAAAAAATCATGTGTAAACCAGGAAACAATTGCTTCTAATACTATTTCTCTAATTGCCTTACAATCCAAAGGCAAATCAAGTTCTTGTGGATTGTGTCCACCTTAAGTCTCGATCCCTTCTCCAGCATAGCAAATACACACTGAGCTGTTAATTGCAGTAACGCTAATTAAAAGACAAAACCTCATGACTACATTAACAGTGAAATTGCCAATTAACACACAAGGTTTCCTCATTACTGCTGCTGCATGAAATGTGAAGCATGATGTGGATAGCAGTCATAAAAATAAAAGACATTTTTAAAAAGCCAGTAGGTCACATTTTCAGCTTACTTCAGAAGTCCTGCTGGAATCAGTAACTGAGAAGCTGACCTACAGGAAAGAAAGAAATTCCTACAACCTTTTGTGAAAACCACTAAAGAAAAATATTGCCATTTTCCACATCTGCATTCACAATGGTTTTCAGAGGAAAGAATACTTGCCTTGGTGTAGCCACTAGAAAATGGCTTAAAAATTTAAAAACAGGTCAAAGGCTAAGATTCCAGTGGATAATTTATCCTGACTTTATACTCCACAAAAGGCTTCCCCATAAAGAACTAATGGATACTGAAAGCAGTCCAGATGATTCTAGCATCCTTTATTCTACAGAAGGAACACTTACTCTTGTGTCCTTCAATCTCTTTCAATGCCCATGTAATGAAAGTTAATCCAAATCTCCACAACCCTAGAGCTGCTTCCGTAAAGTGATTGTGCTTTTCATACAGCCTGTATTTCCTCAGGTCTCTCTCTACTTTTTTTCTTTTCCTTTTAAAGGTTTTTAATTCTAATTCGGAGGTCTCATGGTAAATAAAATGGAAATACTTTCAGCATTATCTTCCTTGAGAGAACCGGAGTAGGTATTTGTTTTTCACTCACTCCCTTTTAATCAAGCATTTTGTTGACCATAGTCAATTTCTTCACTCAGGAGAAAAATGTGCAATTATCTACAATGAAGAAGGTGTGTCTAAGGAATAGGGTGGGGGGGGAAGAGAAATCAATGGAACCATCTGTCTGACATTCCTACAACATTATAAGAGACTTGTAATTAACTGCTTGCCTACCAAAGTCTGCCAGCTTTAACTCCCCCGTGTCACTGATCAGAAGATTCTGTGGTTTCAGGTCCCTGTGCAAAATGTAACGCTGGTGGATGTAAGACAGTCCTCGCAGCAACTGAAATAAAAATAACTGAAAAAGAGGGGGACAAAAAATGACCTCTGTTAATATTTTGCATATAACCACAGGTGATTTCTTCACTATATGCAGGGTGCTTGCACATTGCGGTAACATTGTGTCAGAATTCCTCCCAAAATGGCTGATTCCCACCCAAATTTAACATAATGAAATTTCCATCTGAAAAATACTTACTTTGCAAGGTCTAAACCTAGCCTTCAAGTCCTACTATATCATAGATACTATTTGCCCGCTTTAAAAAGAACCAGAGTAATACAACCATGTGCAAAAGGCTTGGTTTCTACCAAATTATAATTATATTCCATTTACCCATATGGCCTTAGAGATTAGGTGGTAGCCTGAAGACAGATGTGTATCTTCACTAATTATAGGAAACAACAGTACAGGGTGGATAGGGATGGGGAGATAAGGCTGGGGGATGGGACAGCGAAGCTAAAACAAAGAAGAAATTAATAGTAAAACAATAATGTCTATGTACCCAAGGAAATCTGCAAGTACAATAGATTTTATCCTTCAAAGTTTATTTGAATGGGAGTTTCTTATGTATTTTTCATTAGGATATAATACCTCTCACTGAACGTAAAGATTTCAAAGACTTTTGAAACCTACTTGCAATAGTCTTTAAGGTAAATTTAGATAAAAACCTAACTCACCCTCTCCTGGTTTCTTAGAGTCCTTCCCTGGACTCTATAAATGCTTACCCCTAAAACTAAGCATTACTACTGTGGATTTTATAATTTACTATTATGAACAAAGAGCTGGATGAAGATCATCTTTTGTCCTCCCCTTTGCATCTCCCCCACGCATCATTCTCCCGCATCCTTACAGAGACTTGCTGTGAAAGGCTGTGCTACCCGTCACGGGTTTTGTCAGTACAAAGGGTGAATGAATTCCCAGGAGCTTTCTTTGCGGCTATGAAGAACCTATCCCTTCCTATTGCCTGAAATATTTTAAGAAATATTTCAGTTTCTACATGGGAACACAAAAATCCCCCCCAAAGCTAAAAATGGGGGATTCAAGAGCAGATATGGACTTTGTGCCTCATAGCTCAGAGGACAGTGAAACGTGCTCTCTAGGAAGATGTGGAAACCACACCAAAGATTTGGGAAAAGTCAACTCAGGCACACGAGAATTTCTAATTAACTTGCAACACAAGCATCCTATTTAGTGATTACTGAAGTGAAGAGACATTATAAAAAGGGTTACAAAATCTGATTATAGAAGAGAATAAAGGCTGACATGAAAGAAACAGAAATGTCATGTTACTGAAGTTGAAATGAATTAAATTGCATTTCATTTTTTCCCTGAGTGCAGACACAATCCACTCTGTGTTCAGCTATTTAGCCAGGGCACAAAGAGCTGTATCAATCACCTTCTTGCCAGGGCTGGGTCTAACAGTGTGCTGAGGAGCTAAGAGCTAAGAGCAAAATATAGAAACAAAGAATAGGAGGACAGTCATAAGTAACATGCATATTTCTTTTTAAATTGTGGTTAAAGTGGAATTCATGGTACATAAGAACTACTGTAATAAGAGTAAGAAGCAGAAATGTCTTTCGTTACAGCCTGAAAATATCAATTAAATTCCATTAAATTACTTCAAAAAAATATATTTTTTTAAATAAACAGATGGGCAAACCAGCCATTTTTCTAGGCTAAATCAATGGCATTTAATATCAAACATTATTTTTAAATATGCAAAGAAATTTCAAGTATCATAGTAGCTTACAGCACTGTAATCTTTGTAATAACTCAAAATATATTTATTAATGTCTTTCAATTGGCTTTAGTGCAAAGAGTCAAGTGCTTTGACATGATGTGCTAAAAAAATGCCCAACAGCTTCACAGCTAAACAGAACAAACATCTGCTCCTGAGGACAGCTTTGGAATGTAGTTTTATTCCGAACTTGTAGACATGCTGTACTCATTAAGTACTTCCACAAAACTTAATTAATTCACTCACACCTCCTTGGAGGAAGATCATGAAAGAGAAGGGGGAAAGAAAACCTGCCTGAATTCATTACAGGGTAAACTCAGATATTGTTTTTCTGCTTTCTCTTTTTCTCTTCCCCTTTGTTTTTATTTGACAATATTTGCTGGCCAGCCTTCGCGTACGAAGATCCGGGGGAGGCCTCTTTCCTTTCAGACCTCCCAGCCTGTGCACTGGATTTTTTAGGTGAGACACAGGGCGCGCAGATCTGAGCCCACCCTTTAATCCCGAGGTTCTTCTGCCGGGCCAAAGCGATTCTGGACAGTGGCAGCTGAGGTCCTCCTCAGGACGTAGGCAGATTGCCCCCTTGCAGGGCTAACGAGCTCTGCCTGCCCGGGGAGCATCCTAGCCGGGAATCGAACCCAGGCCCCAGCAATTGCTATGCCTGGATGCTTAACCACTACACCACCAGGGCTCCCTGACAATATTAAATGTGAAAAGATTTACATGAACACAAGCCTAACGTTTGGCAGCAAAGCATTCTGCAAACCACAGGCACAATGTGATTGACTGGGATGAGAAAACACCAAGGGAGGCCTCTCCATTCCCAACGGTTCCCCACAATAAGAAAGGATGAACTGGAAAAGCCTATTTTTGATTCCTTACAAAGCACTTCTGCCCTCTCTTTCTTTCCTGATCTTGAGGAAAGCCTTCTCTGAGAAACTCATTCTCTGTCCAGACTATCTGCATTACCTTCCCAAGGACGAAAATTAATCCTAGGTGAGGTACCATCAATCCTTACCCATATTCCCAATCTGAAAGCAACATACTCCCTTTCATGGTCATACTTTCCTCTCACTTGCTCCTTCCTCCACCTTACTCAATTCCAATCACCATGGAAGCTCAGCCTGGGGCTTTTGCAGCAGGTTTTGAATAAGCAACAGAACTGCCACTTCCCAAGGCCCCAGGATGGCAGCCCTGCAGACCAGAGAACAACTCTAAAAGGAGTCAGTGGCAAATTCAATATGTATTTCAACAGGTTGGTTGTGATGATAAAAACAACACAGATTTGTAGCTCTTTAGCTTTCATGTTGGTAATTTTAATATCTGCATGGTCATACACAAGGCTGTATAGGTACTGAATAACCTGCAATAAACAAACTAAGACATCATTAACTAAGAAATCATTCGTGTACAGTTTCCAGCTTATTAGTAAGAACAAAGGTTTTGGTAATAAAATAAGCTCATGTTATTGTGTTGAGAGTTGAAAAAGACAGAAAACAGGACAGGGACTTGTCCCTAGAAGTCAGGTTTTCAGCAAAGCTTAACGTTAGGAAGTTCAACATGTTATGTTCAGACAAAAAACCCTAACACTTGTGGCTTCAAGTCTTGCTTATTTATTATAGCCATTAGAAAATACCTTTTTTCCCTGACTGCTATGTAGCTCCCACTTAAATGAGCAACATATTTTAATGAAGACTGTTCATCATCAGCAAGAAAAATGCACCAGGTCAAAGCTAATTCAGGGTTAATGGACTGTCATATTACAAGAACATTAGTAGTTCTTAAAACTTAGAAGAGGAAGCCCTCAACTCCACAAAGGGGTGAATTAGAACCTACGTAGTCCTTCAAGTGTAATTCCTGGATAGCCATTTGAGCTAAATGCAACATTTGACAAAATGCCAGTAGTAGTTTTAAAATGCTACATTTTCTGAGAGACTTGTAGCTGTGTGGAAGAACAGCCCAGCTTTCCTGGTGTTTTCATGAGTCTGGGTGAGTGTACAACCTCGAGCCTCCCATGCAGGCAGCCAATGGCTGCCTGGTGGCCCATGTGCTGCAGAATGCTTTACTGTCTGCTGGCCACTGAACACTGACACGCTGAGCCATGCAAAACACCTCTAAAGGGTGGGAGTGAGAGCAGACAACACTGACTGACTTAGATGCAGAAAGCTCTTTTCTGTCTAGTGATAAAGGGGAACACTCATATACAAGTCATCAGCTGCCCTCCATTCCCAGGGATGGTAGAGAGTTTCTGGCAAAGGATATTGGGGTAAGTGAAAAGCAGAAATTCACAACATGCCAGGGGAGATTCTCCAGAAAATGAACTATTTCCACACAGTCTCTGCTGAGGCACTGAGGACCCCAATGACAGAAAGGATGCTTGCCAAGAGGACAGAATAATGATGCCTGTGGGGGGCTTTTTTAAGTCTTTCTGTGATGGCACAGAGGGATTTCTAAACTATTTTCTGCATTTCACTCCCTTAATTCATGTTGTATCATGGGAATAGAGGATTTGGCCCTAGATACAGAAGTAGAAAGCTACACAGAACTAGAAAGCTACAAAAAACCTTTTAGTTTACAGGAGATGCACAAAACCCTTGGTTCTGCTCTCTTGGCAGCGAAAGACTGCAAAAAAGGCTAAGATAATCTGGACCAGGAGTTAACATTATTTCAGAAGAAAGCTGAAAGCAAGCCTGAATTAATGTATCTTTCCTTTAGCAAGCTCATACTGCTCTATTAGTTACTTTTGAAAAATAATACACAATACCACACAAGCTTTATTATCACCCATCACTGATTACACAAATGCTCCTGCTTGCTCAATGTACCAGAGCACGCTGTCTGGGTATCACACAATCATCTGAATTCCCAAGTATGTATTCAGCATCAATCAAATCATATTTAGTCTTAATAGGCCATCTAAAAATACTAGAGAAAGAAAACAAATTTGGGACATCCCATCTCATGCTTGCAACCACTGAAGTTCTCCCTGTCATCCAGAGGATAGAAGTATAGGCTTCTGTAAATTACTGGCTGTTTAAAAAGGCAAAAGGAGGTAATAAATCACTACAGTGCCATCTCACAGCCTTGGAAATAAACACAATCAAACACATTACTCAATTCCATTTGGATTCACTAGACTGTTTGGGAGTTTTAGAACTACCTGTTTTAAAACATTTACATGAGAAAAAACTACCTGGTAATATTAAATATCACAGAAGCATTGAGAAATATCCCTCTGTGACTTCTGCTAGCATGTCAAAAGCTCATCAAGCACCACCTTTTTTATCACTCTTGGTTTGCTATTCATTTCCCTCTTCTCAACCAGGATAATAACCACGAGATAAAATCCAACTTTTCACTTCCAACTATGTCCTGGGGAAATACTGTACTTTTTAGGTCAAAGCTTTGTAGGCTCTGTTGCTTAAATTGTCAGAAGAAGTTCCAGGAACAAAGTATTGACTTCAGACAAATTTACATCCCTATAAATAAGGAAAATCTGAATAAAAAATTATTAGCTATTCCAATCTGCCAGACTTTCAGGATCATAATAAGCTTTATCTCACTAAAAGGTTTCTCCTATCTAACTTCCCTGGAACCAACAGAGTTCTTTCCAAATGAATTTTAAAGTAATCCACTCAAAAATGCATTTATAAGGGCTTCTAACTTGCTCCTGAATTCCTTACACAAGAGTCCTACCAAAGGCAATGTCACAGAAATACATATGATACAGCCACTGGGAATGTGCATTGCATCATCACTTAAAAGAAATATGTGTACAGATTTTTCCACTTATTTGCAGCAGAACTGCAAAGGAAAGAGATTGGAATGTGTTCATTTGCTAACTTCTATTCTCTTTGATGCCCTTTTAATCATTTTTTTCCCCTTTGGGTACTACTACAGTCATTTGCAGTGAGGAAGGTGTGCTTAATTAACTGAGTATAAAGACACTCCCTTATGATCAGTTATAGTCGTCTGCTAATGTTCAGTAAGCAGAAGACTCAGATTTTTTTCTTCTGAACGGCAAAAGTAAAAATAAATTCAATATAATTGAATCTGCTTTTTCATATTTCATCAACTCACTTCCATGCTGAACCAGGTCAGAGTGGTAATTTTTTCCTCACAGACTTAAAAAATTTTAAAGTGCTTTCTTTCTCCCTGAAATATATGTTTTCTTACCATATGTGAATCATGAAGATCATACAGACAATAAATTACAAGTGCACTTATGAAAGTGACATTCTTCTAGCATGATTTTTAACATATTAATAAAGATTCTGCATTAACTGTTCACAGTTGTGCATATTATCAAATTATTAAGTGACAAGACTGACATGAAGCAGAGTGAAATGCTGATGCCATATTTAATGACTGATAACTAAAAAGTCTAATTTAAATAATCAATTCTCAATGCCATGTGTAAAAGACAACCTTAATTTGGCATAACATTATTCTGTCTGCTGCACACCTGCTTGTTCACTGAACGAGGAATGAAAAATAGCAACTTCTCAACCAGGTTAAACAGCATCGCTTCTTACTTAATAAAGCTGCTGAAATACACTTTTAATTCAACTTCACATCAGCAGCATGACTGATTTTAATGATTAGGAGAGAGATTTCAAAAGCATGACATTAGTTAGATTTGCTTCCAGCAACAATGGATAAAGTCAGAAGGACCACCACAGCAGGTTTTCACCTCAAAGACTGTTTTCTGCAAATTCCAGTGAGTGGATGACATGAAAATTCATCACAGCTGGATCTATTCCCACGTTTCAACTGCCCACTTCCTGTGCACTTAGGTCTATAGCACTCAACCTCCTGGTTGGACATCCCTAGTTGCACAGAGGGATGCAGGACTGGCCATGGAACCCAACGAATGGAAAAAGGGGGAACACAAACCGCCTGCCCAGGCCACAGATATTGATACAATCACACAAAGGAAAGAAAACAGAAACATGCTAGGAAAGTCTACACTGTCAACAGAACTGCAACCTAAAAGCAACCAAAGCAATTTTATCCTACTTTTCAGACACTATGGTTTTCTAACAAGCACACGGGTTTGTATCTTACTAATAATAAGTGTTGCTACTGCTTAGCAAGAGCCAGTATGCAACACTCTGCTACTGCCAAAGCTCAAGCAGCTTCACTTAAGGGCAGTAAGCCTCATATGGATAGGACACAGGAACTGCCCTAATCCTTGCATGTCCTGAATGCTTCCCTCCCCTTTGTGCTTCAGATCGTCCTAAAGCTGTAATCAGTTCAGTGATAAATATTAATATTTACAGAAGAAATCAGATGACAATTACCCTGTGGCTTTGACTCAGATTATTAATTTTCACATTAGTCATTAAACACCAAAATTACTCATCTGACAAAAACAGATTCAACTTTAAAAACTGCAACCATTAGTAAAGGACAATGTTCTCAGTGCTGCAGCACATAGAGGTATACATGAATACCATAAATGACTAAGTGTCAGAGACTTCAGATAATATCATAACAATCACTGTATTTCAACATTTTCAGTTCAATGTGGTGGAGACCAGCATTAAACCCTTGGTTTAATAAATCAAGTATTTTTAGCATATCTGGGTTTTTTTTAACTATATAGTTGCTATAAAGTTGATTGACTCCTTCTTGAGCATTTAGCACAGAAAAATGTTGCAGTATCCCATTATGTGTCGCTAATATCTATGATATTCCTTTAAAAATATTTTTTAAAAGTTGTAAGACAAGCTAATTATATTTTTTTGCTGAAACACAAGCATGTTTTTACAGAGATCATTGGGCTGCCCTAGGAAATTTAGTACCCAAATTCCAATCCACATTTTGCCATATACCCTGGCTGAGTATTACAGTGATAAATCACATTTTAAAAGGTTGTGGCGGGAGTAGGGCTTAGTTGAGGTTTTGCTTCAAAAATATCCATCCATTATGCACAAAAGACTGCTGTTCCCGGCTTCCTAGAGAAAGGAAGGCTCAAAATTGAGATGAGTAAGAGCTGAAGTCTTGAAGGCTCCTGGGAGAAGGCTAAATATTCTTGTTCCCTTCATGCAAAGCTCAACAGGAGGGTCTGCCTATTTCTTCTTATCACTTTCTGGCCCTAGGAAGAGAAAAGGTGCCCAGGGAAAAGAACAAATCAGTGCAGCAATATTAGATAGAATAAGAACAAACTGGAAGTTCCTTCCCCCTCTGGTCACAGCAGACTACAGGAGGCTTCCAAGCTGCCTGAAGTAAAAGATTTTGAAAGTGATTAAGAGACAGGGACAGCTTTTTCCTGGTTGTGAACCCTTTGTCATTCAGGCTGGTGTTGCACAGATTAAGGAACAGTGGGTCAGAGGCAAGTGCCTTTTTATATTGCCAAAGATGGGCTTTTTTCTGTCAAATGCTCACATAAATCGATATTACCTCTAACACTGCAAGTCGAAGAAAAAAGGAAGAGAGAAAAAATTCATGATGCTTTTCTCAAAAGACTACAGCTATCTCAAGGCAGCATCACTAATTAAGAAGCAAATCAGCTTTCATTAATAGATTTATTTTTAAGGCAGGGATGCAAACAAGCAGTGCAGGCGTGACAGATGCAAGCCTTTGCTCCACTTACTCTACCAGTAATAGGAGCTACAGTAAACAAACTCAACTATAAAATAAATGCATCAAGGCATAAAGATGAATTTATGTGCATTACTGGGAATGTAATAATATGAAGTGAAAGACAGTTAAAATAAAGGTGATGTTTCAAAGATTAGAAGAAGCTAAGTACAGTTACATTTTCACAGGACATGCTGAAATGCACAAATAAAAAGATACTTAAAAATTAAATTATGAATTTACAAAACCAGAGCCTTTTATGAACAGCTGCAAACAAAGGCTCAGGAGAACCAAGGAGGTAAGACAAAAGACTGGTGGAAATAGCCCTGTACCAGACCAAAAGGGACATAAATCAGAATGAAGATCATAAAAAAAAAAAATCACTGGTAGGGTCAGCTAGTTGCTCTGACCCATTACAATTCCTGCTGTAGCAAGCAATCCAGATGTTCCAATTGAGCATGGACTATCTCTAAAGGCTACGACAGCTGTAGGGAAGAAAGCCAGGAGTACAGATTTCAGTCTGGGCCAGGAGGAACAGCACAGGGAGAGTCAGGAGCAAATCTTGTACCTCAGTTTGCCACAGCACATTTTGCATCTTGGCAAGCCCCACACGGTACACAAATAAATCAATTCCTATTTCCAGTCATGGACAAGGCTGCAGCAGCAGTAGCTTCCAGCAAAAACATAATTATATGTAGGGCCATGTATTTAAGATTTATTGCTTGCCTTTAGTTGTGGAAAAATTGAGAAAGACATCTTTAAAACCAGACAAGAGAAGATGAGTCTACGCCTACTACACAGGGACTTATTCACTGATTACCTTTTTTCTCAACATCTCCAACATCGCACACAGTATATTAATATACAGTTATAAATAAATGGTAGACATGCAAGCTTGTTAGCTACCAAAGGTGTAAATTATTGTGTATTTGGAGCTCATGTATTTTGCAGAATATATGGACTGAAACAACTGCTTTATGACAATTTCTCTTCCAGCTGAAGAAGATGTTTCAGGTATCTAACCACGTTTATGTCATCAGGATAACTGGTTTAACATTATCAGGGATAGGGATTTTTAAGACAACATCTCAGCTTCACACACAAATTCCTTGAAGGTAATTTAAAGCCTGATGTAATTTGTAAGACTTGTGCCTCCACCCATGAATTATAAAATCCTGAAATCATTATTTGTCAATACACACATACCAATAAAAATGCTAAACCTAATATTTGGGAAGCAGTATCATTTTATTCACCTAAGCATACTGTCCCCAGACTTCTACAACTGCCAGCTGAGACATTCTTCTTTATAATTCCACATCTTATAATATCCTGCTTAGTCTTTATTTAAAATAGTTAAGTGACAGCAAACAGCCTATTTAAAACCACAAAGAAAGGCAATGTCAAACACAACACCTGAGGGGACAGCAATATGTGTGTCCATCAAAATAATCTGGATTTTTATTCTATTTACAATTTTTCATTTAAAAGTAAGCCTGAGGGAACAAGCATTGTCTTCAGCTTGCAAATACGAAAAAAATCAGAAATATAATTAGGCTGAAGACATCCTACAGAAACCAAGATGTAAGTAAATAATGATTTTGCTTTTGCCTTCCTATAAAATACTGTTTTACAGGAACTACTATACATATTCTTTGGAAAAAGAAAGATGTATGATTATGAGGGTTTGTATTTATACTAACTGGCAACAAGCCAAAAAGGAATATCCATCAACAGGCAATACTTTCCTCAAGAACAAAATTAAATGGCAGGGGGTCTTTTGTCATACTGGGAGAGCATCAATGGCTTAATCCCACAGGTTAGCCTCCAGAGAGCCGAGACTAATTTATTGCTACTGGAATATAATTGCTCAATTGGAAGATTTTAAAGCGGCTTTCGGGATCACACAACCACTGATTCTGAACAAACACTGTTTAAAAGTCTGACTAAAAGTGAAATTACTGAAGTACCTCTAGAAAGTAGGGGCTGGCAGGGAGAGAAGACTAATAAATATGGCTCATCTTAACCCTGAGAAATCAGCTGTGGATCCAAACAGACAACTTTGTCCAGAAGCTAAAACCAAAACAGGTGGCAAAGTCTCAGCTCCCCAATTGCATAAGTCAACAAAATGAGTACAAAGCATTAAAATGAAATGGTTATGAAACAACCATCTTACCTCCTCTGAAACAAAAGAGCAGCGCAAACTTTTAGTTTGGCATGCTGGTGAAAGTCAGGGAATTTTTAGCTTATGTGACTAGGTTTCTGTCCTCCCAGCTGAAGAAATCACTCTCTTGGGCTATTTTTAACTCAGCTTTGAGAGCAGGTATTGCACTGAAAATCCCAAGCAGGCTGATTCATTCACTCAAATGGTAGGACCTCAAATTGTCATGCCTGTTTTAAAAATTACTGTGTGATTAAGGCTAGCCTTTGCTGCCGGCCTGGCAAGAGAGCCTACTAAATATATATAACTGATTTTCATCAATATTATTTAAGAGAAAACAAAGGCTAATTGTTCAGTAGGATTGCTTGTGTTTCATCTGCTGATTGAAGTTTCATCTGCTCCAACTTCCAAATTTTTTTTTTTCATACCCCACCCCCCTGCCCTGAGCTTACTTTTATTAATAATCCATTGGGACTTCAAAACATTTGAACCAGCAGTACATGAGGATTCTACACTTAGCTAGTCAAAGAAATATTTCTAATGTGTCTATAAGCTTCAAAAATGTTGCTGAGCACTGTTTGATGGTATATATAGCCACAGGAATACATGCAGCAAAATCCGAAAGGGAAATGCTGCTGCTGCAGCTCCCTCTGAGGCTCCTGTTTTGAAGAACAGGTGTCTCAGAATGTAGTGCAATGATGCAGTAGCAAGCCCAAGTATCTGTCTATATCCATCCTGCTCAAAAACAAGCTCACTGGGTCCTGATATGATGAAATAAAAGTACAATTATGTGAATTATGATGTCTTTTTTAGCAGGGAACAATTACAGCCACAAGAACTACTGCGTATCAGACCTTCAGTTACACAGCACCGCAGCCTTGCAGTAAGACTTACAAATCTGAAGCAGCACAAAGAACATTCAAAACCAGTCTTCATTTGTCCCGAAACTCAGAGAAATGAATGTAAAAGTATCCATACCAGGAAATGAAACACAACCCCCATGTTTTAACAAGCACATCCAAACTCTGCTTAGGAAACTGAGCACTGAAGAAAGCTGAGAAGTTCTAGGGGTCGAAAAGCAGGTCCTACCTCACCCTCTTTACTGCCACACTCATGGAGGCCCTGTGAAGCTGGTAATTGTCCTAGGTTACAGTGTAAGTTGTGCCCAAAAGTATGTATTCTATCACCATCTTCCTGAGCTGTTGAAACCAGGTGGGGCAGTGCTCCCTGCCTCCTCCCTCTGGATTATCTCCTGTTAATGGCCCATCAGTGCCTTGCCCATGACTCACAGATAACTCCTGGTAATGGCCCACCAGTGCCTTATCTCAGGACTCACCATCCCATTGTGAGATGCTCCACTGAGAAGGAGGAACCAAGCATTCCATCCTGAAATAAACTGAGATTTCAAACACCATAGATAGCCTTTCCCACTGGATTTTCTAGAGGACAAGAGCTACATAGCTACCACTGGACCTTCTGAGGATGACCAGACCTTTCTCCAGGATCACTGCTCCAACAGAACTACATCCATCACTTCAGGAGGACTGCAGCCACCATCTTATCGGACTGCCACTGCTACCCTGGCTAACAGGGTGTCGGGTCGTACCTGACTCTGCCAGTTTAAACCAGTGTTTTTCTGCCTTGTTTTACACATATATATATTATAGAGACATATATATCTATTAGTAAAGAACTGTTATTCCTATTCCCCATATCTTTGCCTGAAAGCCCCTTAATTTTAACATTATAACAATTGGGAGGGAAGGGGGTTGCATCTTCCATTCCAAGGGAGGCTCCTGCCCTCCTTAGCAGACACCTGTCTTTGAAACCAAGACAGTAATGGGAGGAGACCCACAGGCTTTCCCTGTCCATGCCAGTGAAATGCCTGAGTGACAGACATTACAAGGATGCTATCTTGCAGCATACACACTGTGTACTTTCAAAAAGAACTTTCTAATTTTTTTTCTTTTTTGGCCAAATACATACACTAAGGCGGAATTTCCCTTATTTTTTTTTAGATGGCAGTAATTCTCATCTAAATTCATATGTTGTGGATGCCACTTTTCATTCAAAGAACATAGAAAATTAATGGAGCCACATGATGTGCAACAAGGATCAGCTACTGCAGAAGAAAAAAATACTTCCTCTTTTTAAAATATATATTTTTTAAACCAAACAGGCCTTCTGACTTTCCCAGAAAAGAGACAGAGTTTTCACGAACTTCTGCATTTCAGTCAGTTAAATATTGGAATAAAGTTCACAGTATGACAAATGAAGACTTAAACACTTCCAAACTAGAACAACAATGGGAATGATGTCAAAGTGCAAGACAAGTGTAACAAATATCATCTGAGTTATCTATACACACACGACACATTCTGCATGTCTGGTTGGCTTCCATTTGAGGCTAAAATCATTTGGTTGACTTCCCAAATAGTAACTGGATCAAGTCTCTACTCATCTATCTTTCCATTAAATCCTGCTAATAAATTATCTCCTTCCTGCGTGATGATTCTCAGTACCTACCTTAGAAAGAAAAAAAATTTCCAAAGTGAGATCAGCTATGAATTTTGCAAGTGAGCAAAAGTTAGGGTAGATTTTATATGTTCATATAAAAAGCAGTACATTTAGCTAATACAATTAATTACAGTTCCCTCAAACTTGGTGAACCCACACTGACTTACCTAACTGCAGATCTAGCACTGACAGCCTAAAGCATGTTTACCCAGGGGATTTAAGGCAGTATTGTCTTAACAACAAATATTCGGATGGAGGGGAGGGATTACCAACACTGTTAACAGCATTCACTAATATATTTTGACTCTGAGTCAATTTTACAAACTTCAGAGATTCTATTGTGGGAATGCTCAGACACTCAAATACTTGAATTTTTAATTATTTTTAAAGAAAACAAATATTTAAAAATACAGTTCATATGCCAGCCATTTCCCCTTTAGCTAGCAATCAGTGTCTATAAAACAACTGACATGACATTTTTTGCAAAGTTACTGCTACTGCATTTGCCTTGAATGTGTGCTCTTTTTGACTCTTACCTTCACATTCTCTGGATGAAGCCCTCCAGGGTGTTTGTCCATGTACTGACATAAATCAGTGTGCTACAAGAAAGTCAGATGGAGAAAACTGTATTAATATCTGTATGACTGCAGCAATAAATACCTCACTACTTAGGACTGGACAGAACAAATGGAAAATAAGATTTTTTTTTTTCAGCCACACATGTGCAAACACACACATGTACCTTTACATTCATTTTATTTAACAGCTTTGATAACTGATATGAATAGTCAACAAATGCAATTATTTTTTTTTTCCTAACACCCTGCATTTGGTAGATCAATTACCTGAATTTTAATATAATTCTAAAACTTGTAAGGACAGTATCACCATCAACACCAGAAAGATAATATCTAGACAGGAGAAAAAGAACAAAAAGGGAGAATCTCACATTCAACTCTCATTGTTCACATTAAAGCATCACCTTTTAAATATAATTTTATAGTGATTCCAGATTAAGATGACTTAAAGGTTTAGAAAGTAAAGCTGAAAGGCACTGCATATCAGAGTACTGAATGATACTTTCCAGCGAAAACAAAGCACATATTATGGACATGTACAGCCATTAAATACAGACATTTTAGAAAAGAGCTTCATGAAAAATTCAAATCTAAGTTTCCACTGCATTTTCTATATTCACTTCATTCACCTATACTTCCTGCAAACATAGCATAAAATCTCTTCAGAAAAAAAATAAGGTTTGCAATTCATAGATTAATGTTATTTTTAATAAATAAATATTTATAGCCTTTACTATGGAAACACTTTTCTCTGAATTCTTCTCTTGCATTTCTACACTTCAGCAGCATGGTTTCAGTCAAGTGGCATGTTGCTTCTCTGATGTGCTTGCACAAATCAGCTTCCGGAATTATGTTCAGAATAAAAAAAAGCAAAAATATGCACTTGATTAACCAGAAAATACTCAGAGACAGACTCTGCCTTCCACATCTGGTTTCTGAACACATCTGGTAAAAATCATCCAACATTCCTTGAAAAGCTACTTGGCAATACCTGCCTCACATACACAGCAGCCCAACTAAATACAGACAGTTTTCAAAGTAAGAGTTTTGGACAAAAGTTGCCTTCCACATAGCAGAATGGTCTCTCTGCAACATTTCCCAAGCCAGGAGGCATTCTTTAGTTCTCTCTTGCAGATTTATAGAGATACATAGGAGAGTTCACACACAAGACACAAAATTCGTTCTAGCCACCACTATCCTGCATAATCACTTATGAAATGAAGAACTACAAAAACACACTGTGCATGTAGAATTAACATTGCAAAGACAGAAGATGCACAGGATGATTAGGCTCTGCATTAGCACAACTATTTTCAGGAATTCTTACATGGCTTCAATAGAGTGAGCGCCCTGACTGCAGGAAATTGCTTGAATCCCAAAATGAACAGCATGTGTATCACAAGGGCAGAGGGCACAAAAACAGGCAAACCACACTAAATACAACAAAACAGAGATTATTCCAAAATGCAAGATATGGCCTGCAATTCTTCAATTTATAGTTTACAGATTAGTGAATGCATTTACAAAGAAAATTTAAAGATAAATTAAAAATATTCTACCAGTTAATTGTTAGTGTCAAAGTGCATTTTGCATAAAGGCTCTTAAGTTTAAAGACTTCTTCCTCATTTCTGTAACATCCTTACCCTTAAGGTACATATTCCTCTTCCATTCTCCCAGTTAGTTTTCTGGGACTGCATAAATAAACCATGCCACAAATGGACCAGTCACCCTTCAGTATGCATCACCACATCACACATTTTTGTCTTGTTTACTGCATCAACACCAAGCAAACATGCTTAAACAAAGTCATCTGCTGATCTCATCATTTGTTTTAATAAACTAAAAGGTTTTGAGTACTAATCCCAGCACAAGAGTCTGCCTTAATATCAACTGAAATACCATTACTACAGGTGATGGCTGGTGTCAAATAAGAAATTTGTGGGAATCCACTCATTTTAATGGGTTATCTGTTATTGAAGAGAAATGCCAGTCTTTGAATAGTGCTAGCACCTGAAGTGTTCAAGAGAAGTTTAAACAAAAGCCAAAAATTTCACTTCAGAAAGCCCATTAGGGTGGCCAGGGAAGCACTGTCCCATCCTCACACACAGCCATTGCAGCCCCTGAGCACGGCATGCTCCCTCATGTGGGCTGGCTCAAGGAATTATCATTTCCCCAGAGTTCAGTCCTTCAGCCTTGGTGAGCGACAGATAACCTGGTAGGTGGGAAGTTTACTGCCTCCTTCATCTTCTATTGATTTCTATGATTTGCAACTGGTCAGCTGACAGAAACCAGATCAGAGGAAGACAAACCCAATGTCACTTCTGAAGGTCCCCTTCCTGAAGCCCCACCACACTAGCCACCCACTAACTGCAAATTTTTATTCACCAAAAGTTTTTCATCCTATTCAGAGTCACAACACTAGTAATAGCAATGTTATATGTTTTATTTCCAATATATTTGAAATAAATGGTGAAAATAACCCCATTTTCTTTTATTTCAGTTACTATTTGGATGCATTTTCTTCATACAGAAACATCAATGACACTCGTGTTTGTGTTATCCATCATCATTCCTCCTACCCCAAGGAACTACAACTGGGAGCCTGATACAACCTTCTGCCTTTAGTTTAACCATCAAAAGCTTCAAAAACTAACTGAACACATCTACCCAAAATTCAGTGTAAGCAGCAATTTTCTCAGAATCCTGGAAACCTTACAGAGTCAATTGTGCTGCAGTCTTTCGGCATTTATTTTTTTCCCTACACACACACTACAGATGCACAGGAATCTCTACCAAACCTTCATTCAAATGGGGAAGAGAAATTGAATGTCTTTTCTGTTCAAATCTTTCAACAATTTGCTTTCATAAAACTGAGAGTCCTTCTCATAAAAGTAACTAAACATTATGGTAAGAACTGTGGAAGCAACTTAAAATGTTAGAGTACATTGCTCCCCACTTTAAAAAAAAAGAAGGTGGCAGCAAAGCAAAGGCAGCATCAGCTGCTCCTCTTTTCCCAAGGTAGGGACTGAATGCACATTGAATTAAACATTAGTACAGCCAGGAAAACTGACAGTGCTGCAGAGACAGCTCTTTCTAAACCTGTTTTCCCTTTTGGCAGCCAAACTGTCTGCTCCAGTGCTTGTGTGCGCAACTGACATTGAAGAACACAACATGAATGCAAGTTTCACAAAAGCATTAGGAAAGAAAACAAGAGAGCAAGCTGGATGAAAGCAGTTTGCCAGTGGTATTCCATGAAATTTGTACCATATAGATGAATGGAGTCTTTTTCTCCACGCCGTATTTCAAGGTGGAAAATAACATGCTTTCCCAAGCGGAAGAGTGGCTGCAAATACTGCCTGCCCATACTCTGATACTAGGATCTCTGCTGCGGTCACCACCCTGATCTAATAACATATACACCCTGAAGGAAAATTCAAGATGCAACTACATATCGGCAGTAACATAAAACTATACTGAAACAAGGTACAAAGACAAGAAACAGACCAACCAATACACCTTTTACAGTCCGTTCTGCACTGCCTCAGAGGGTGAGGCCACCTCAGAGAGAAGCAGGATACACCGAGAATGCAGTAGAGACTTACAAGTAATTGCACACATTCTGATCCCAAGTGGACCTGGCTAGACCAATTCTGATTCGAGCTCGCTTTTAACAGCTCTATCAACCATACTGTTGATCCCCAACACACATAAATCACCAAAGTAATACCATGCTGACAGAACGTTTGATATTTTAGTTAAAGTTCAAAATCCCATTAGTTCCTGCTCTTTACACTCCGCCAGTTTACCCACGCCTATATGAACAAATAATCTATTAGCACTCCTCTGCTCATAATAGCCACACAAAAACCAATAAATAGAGCTAAATCAAGTTTCTATAAAGAAGAACTCAAACGTTAGGAAAGTTCAGAATTGATGGGGTTTATCCAACCTTCTATTTGTTTCCCCATTAAATGTATATTATAATTCTAAAAGGTGTAATGCAATCACATGCTTTTTTTCCTTCCCAGGATTAGACATACTCATTGAACAGAATAGGAGACACTCAATTAAAAACTAACTGTGCTGTTTTATGGTTAGGGTTTTTTTTCCTATTCTCAAATAGATTGCAGTGTCTGGCTTTTTTTACTACTCTGAAAACAGAAATAATCTCGCAGGTTTTTCTACCCTGCTTATTGCTATGCTATTGACACACTTTACAAACAGAATAATTTCAAAGCAATGCAAGGGACATAAGGCATTATTTCCTTTTATCGGACAGGGAACTGAAGCAAAGACAAAAAAAGTCCTAAGAATCACTGATCTGGGCAATTCTATTCAAAAAACTTTGGTTTTAACTTTTCAGAGTATTTGGCAGCATTTAGCCTTCTGTGTTTTGACTGACTGTGATGGTAATGAAAGATATTCTGGTCTTCACATGCATCCTTCACCCACACACACCCTCTTCCTATCCTCTGTCTCTGATGGACAAGGTGGTTTGTCCTAAGCTAGAACACCAGGTAGGCATTGCAAAAGGAATTGTCTGGATGCCTGCATTCCAGAGATGGGGAAGCTGATATCTTGTTATTGACTTTGGTGCACACTGGCTTGAAAAAGAGTATAAAATGTATTGGTTATATTTAAATACATATTAACAATAAATCTAACCATGATCATCCACCTAATCATTGTGTCCTTCTCATGCCTGGCTGAAAGCCTTGGCTCAACTACTCTGCATTACTGGCTTCAGTCACAGCTGTAAATGTGTGATGCTTTTGCTAAGGAGACTGAGAACCTCACGCTGAATAGCAGAAATCTGTCCTATTGGAATGGTGATGACAGCAATTTCTGCTGGTGATGACAATTCCCAATACGGCAGGGATGGAGCCCAGTTCTCTACAGCAGTATTACCTGACTTGTTTTGAAATGACACTTCAAATGAGGCAGGAACCTCAGAAGACACCCTAGCTCCCACATTCACAAGATATGACAGAAATTCAACAACAACCTTCATCACACAATCCTCTGCAGAGCTGCACTAGAGGCATTTCCACAAGGATGAAAAAAGGACATTGCCCAGGCCATCTTTATCTTGGCGTCCTCCAAATTTAAGAGCTTCACTTTGCCACTTCACTAACAAAACAATGTTTTGTGCAAAACTTGTTATGCTTTAAGTGAATATCTTGATCTCTCCTCCCACTACTGCCTTCCCCAGAAACAATTTCACTTCCTCGGAATTGAATAGCTGCAATATTTGAAGTGAGAAGCTAAAGACAAGTCTTTGAGATGAGAGGGGGAATCTTCAAAGACATAGCTCTTAAGTACAATGTATGATTTTTCTGAAGCTTATCACTTGACCAAATTTGGGGCAATTTTCAAGATAATAGGCCAGCGCTACCCACAGCACAAAGGCTACCCATCCCCTAAATGCCAAATCCATACAATACAGCCTGAGTATTTACAACAATTATCCTCCAGATACAGGTTCAAGATATGCTGGCCATTTTGCCTGAAAGTAAAAGCAGATATAGACAACCTGAGGCAGACTTTGGCACTTTTTGCCTTCAAATAATTGTATTTACAATAAAAATTGTATTTGCTGTGTGCCAGAAGATCATTGCTCCAGGGCTGCATCTTGACTTCAGGGCAGTGGCACACACAGCTACATCTTGAGAAGGGCCTGAGCACCC
Source organism: Vireo altiloquus (assembly GCA_013396875.1). NCBI lineage: Eukaryota > Metazoa > Chordata > Aves > Passeriformes > Vireonidae > Vireo > Vireo altiloquus. The sequence continues at coordinate 996,012 of VZRF01002384.1, forward strand.
TTTTTGTTACCTTTCTCAGTACATTGAAACACAAACCCTTTCAGTGCATATCTCAAGTAACCAGGCCTCCATTAGGAAACCCCTGACCATTCCTGAGCTAGATGACACAATTTCTAGATAGACCAGAGACTGCACACCTAGGACAGAGGATTAAAAACTCATGCTCAGCAATGCTGGTTCAGCTAGTCTCACTTCCAAACTGAATGGAGAAGCACATCACCCAATGCCCATTTTTGACCCAAACTTTAATTAATTGCAAATATTTTCCTCCCTGTGACGAAGACAAATATAACTCCTACAGGTAGCTGAAAATGAGAGAGATATTAAGTTACTTTTCCAATATAACCACTCATAGTCTAAACAAAAATCAACCAAGTTGTACAAGGATTAAAAAAAAAAAATACAGAAATGCACACTTGGTCAAACCCTCTCTGTAATATTTTTTACTCATTTTTCTGCCATACCATCAACTACCATGACAACTCTACAAAAAGTATGCCTTACTTATGAAATACTGTCTTCCAGACTCACATGAAGAAATGAATTCATAGTTGGGGTTTTGATTTAAAGTTAGGGCAGTGTATAATTGTATGAAGGTCATTTTTATTCAGCAAGACTCTGGTTTATATAAGTAGACACACATGTTTATGTTTGTGAGCATACTGTGTATAAGAATCTGCCGAAGGGAAAAGAATTCTGGCTGATATTTATACAGCTGAAGCAAGGTTTATATACATTACATCCTAGTTCTGGAAAAGAGAGAGTATGCAAACAGAGGGGAAAAAAGGCAAATGTTGATGGTGCAAACTCTTCCCCTCTCCTCTTGAAGGAATTCTAATTATGAATAGATGAGTAAACCACAAGCTAGAAAATGTCCTCAGATATGCTTAGTGCTTCACTTTAACATCAACTGTTTTGCTCAACTATCTTGCTCAGAAATCAGAGAGTCTGCTACCAAACACAAACATGTTCAGACAAAGCGCAGGACGCTTCCTTTCAAAGGCACGGCCAGTGACATGAAATGATCTCTACTTTGCCCACCCCTTCCCATAATAATAACGTGACTGTCATTCTCTTCTAATTAAATCAGTCACTTATACTTCCCATGCAATACATTCTCTTTCCCTCCTCTTCCTCAGTCATGATAAATCTCCATGTGACTTAGACGTCCCATAATTCTGCCTAATTGGTTTCAGCTGTCATTTTTGAAGCTGAAACGCAGGGAGAGCCCGGGGCTTGTGAATGGAACAGGAAGCACTTCCAACTGCATTCCCATCATGTAAAACCAGCAGTGTGAAAGAGCCGTCCCATTAAAACAAAAACGGGAGTATTTGGCTGCCGGCGATGCCATCGTGCAGCAGACAGATTGTGCTGCTCCACACAACGAGGCTGAGGCAATGAGGCTGTTGTGAGCCATTCCTCTCTGCTCAAAGGAGAGCACACATCATTTATGCCCTAGCAGCTTTCCTGACTAAAATACTTTCCCTTTTGTCACCAACAAATTCTTAAACCGATAATATAATTGACCAATAAAAGCACGGGCACCAGGAATGTTTGAAGTGACAGGATAACAAAAAAAGTTAATTCCTTTTAAATGGCATGTATCCTCCAACCTAAGTACTCTGCAGATTACTGCGCCACAGTTTAAACTTATTTCATGTCACTGGTATTTTCAAAAGTGTCACAGACTCTCATTTTCATGTATTTCTGTGGCTTTCTATAATTCAATCTCTTCCCTATATGAGATGACACAGTGTTAGCCATGCTAACAAAAAATACCCTACAAGGTATCTCTGGGTGATACCTAAGCAACATCCAGCAAAACAGCAGCAGGCAACAGCACCAGCTGGGCTGAGCAGCAGGGGAAAGATATGTATTAGGGATTCAAGAAAGAAAAAACTGCCCCACCAGACACTCTTAATGAAAACAATTCTGGTAACAGATGTTTTTAGTGCCTTGGATTTCTCTCACACTGTCAAGAAAGATAAGTATACTTCAAAATACATGTACAATACTATCACAGAAAAGGAGGCTAGGTGGTGGGGGAGTACATAACACAAATAGAAACCTATCTGAAAATCCCAGAGAAAAAAAGGCATGCACGGTTGTCGGATTTTTTGCTGTTACTGGAAAAGATAAATTTATTTATGGATACAAAGCCCCTGTTCATTTCACAGAGAATAATCTGGTTCCTTACAGACAAATGAAACACACACCACTACGGAAAGAATTGCTGAATGAACTGAGATCTTCAACAAAATACAGTTTTCTAAAGATGCTAGTTTATCCTCCTCTTTATTCTCTGTCCACCTTAATAATTCTATCAGCTTTGTGTTTTTACTAAATCAAGTTAAGGAGACAAAACCCACTTAATTTAGTGAGATTTTTGAACAAAAGAATGACATTGAAAAAATCTGTAGGAATTCCTGTTTACTATGGAATTCTATCTAATCATTTACTATGCTCAAAGCATAGCATCAAATCATCAGCTTGTGCAGACTGTGATGGACTTAAGAGACCCCAAAATCAACAGAGCTGGGACAACTTTTGCAAGCTCATACATGTGCCCACAAGGATGTGCATGTGCATTTTTTCTCTAATTTGTTATGTCACTGAGCTTCCACAACACTGACCATGATATGTGCATATAAAGAACAAACAAACAAAAATAAAAATTAAAAAAAATGAAGATACAAGAAGTTTCTTGTTAGAACATGGAAGATATTGATAAGATCATGGTGAGAGTACTTGCTCCAGGACCACGTAAGATGAACACATACATGGCAGGGAAGCAGACAATCCACATACAGCCACACTAGTCAAGTATCCACACTAATATTGGCATGGTACTGACCATGGACAATTCAGTTTTATCTACACAAGCACAGCTGGCACAAGAGCCCTTCCTATGGTGGTGTGCTTGGCTGCAAAAAAAAAGGCCATCTTTAGAGCAGGAAACAACCAGTGCAAAGACTTTCTTTAAAAGCTTCCACATCTATGTAGGTGTCTCTTCACACTGGCTGAGTGATTTTTTCCTGTCATGCATCTTAATCCTAACTGCCCATGCATGATTGTAAGATTAAAAAAAAAAATTGTAGGGAAAAACTCAGTTCAGACTGCAAGCAACACAAGAGAAAAATGATGCTTCCATGGATTAGATCCTCTTTACTCAAAGTAGTAAAACAGAAAAAATTATTAGGGCTTGTTAACTTTCAATAGCTGCCTCTGTTTATTACTCAAGCTTGATTCTTGATTTCTCCTATTCACCATTTCTTAATTAGCTTTTACATCATAAAACTATAACGATATCTGCAATTATTGACTTATTCATTCTGACTTCAGAATTTTTACTACTATTATTTTTCCAAAACTGCTCACTCCAAGTTTCTGTTTTTAAAGATTGCATAGATGTGTTTTTCTCAATATGACTAAATTAGTATAAAGCTACATACATACTCTGTTCAGAAAGGAAAAATCTATTTTTAAGATTTAGAATTATGGTAATCATCACTCTCTAAACAGTAAGTTTTGGATTGGTGACTTGTTTGTTTGTTTTTTTCAATCTACACTGAATAAATCAGAGCTTCACATTTTAAGAGGCGTTAAATGAGTTACAACTCATATAATTAAAGAGAGCATGAGAAAAAAAGTTTAATTAGACTGGACAGTCTCTGGTGCAAGTTGAGATACTGTCAGGTTCCACCTCAGATGGACCTATACAATGCCAGTTTATGATTGAAATCAAAAGATAAAGAATATGTGGGATGCCACCAGAACTACTGATGGTAGAGCTGTGCACAAATCTATAACATAGAAATAATTTATTACTAAAGAAAAGCAATACAAACAAACAAAAAGCCTACAACTATTCTTTTTAAGAATTTTTTTAAACTTTGTTTAAAGTAGTAAAATAAACTAATATATTTTTTCTTAAGTTCCTGACACAGGAAAGCAATAGCGTATTAACTTCACTGAAAGACTAAAAGTGTTCATATTTCACTGATGAAAATTATGATGCAGAAAGATACACATAGAAAGGACTTCAAAAAGAAAAAATAATAATCTTACCTACACCTATTATCAAGGACATAATTCTGTTGATTATTTGCCTAAATTGTTCTTTAAAAACTGACAGTATTAGACAAACCACCACCCCATAGTAGCTTCTTTAGTGCTTTATTATTGTTGCCATGAAAGAGGCATCCCTGGAGTTTAATCTTTCTCTTCCTTATCGTAATTTCAGATTTCCTTTTTTATCCTCTTTACCATTCACATAGAAATAGGTCACTGACTTTCTCTATGATATATTTAAAGGTTGTAAATGTCTCATCCTTTTTTTATCCCGAACTCCTAAGAGCCCTACTTACTTAGACTTTTTCTTAGAAGGCTTTATTCTCGATGTTTACTCATTCTTGTCTTTTGCCCCTCGGGTCTCCAGCTGACTGATGCCTTTCTTGCGTGTACAAATTTACCCTTTAGGATGGTGGGTTTACCTGTACTGAGTGTCATCACTGGCATGTCTACTATCCACATGCATCTTACTACATGTATGTGTTTTTGATGGACTGCAATGACACTGGAGTTTTTATCTGTAATTTAGGAAAAATTGGGTCTGTCAGAAGGTAGAATATTTCATGTGATTTCCAGTATTCCATCTGTCAGCTCGACTCTGGATCTTTCTACACTTTGGTTTTGTTGTGAGTATTGGTTTGGTTTTTTTTAATACTTACACTGAATGCAATTGTTAATATTTAATTAAAATAAGAATAAATAATAGATGCTAATTATTAAATGGCACACAACACACTGCAAATCTAACCAATATTTACCAACCATTAGTAAATTGTACAAAAATTTGTCATTCAGATACATACAGCCTTCTAGCCTGCTGGATGGCAAATTTTGATTAATTTTATTAATACATCTATTCATCAGCATGTGCCCTCCATATGAAGTCTACACAACATTTGGAAATCTTGCAAAGACAGGATCACAGAATCCCAGAATATGCTGAGTTGGAAGGGACCCACAAGGACCATCAAGTCCAACTCCTGTCCCTGGACAGCACCATCCCCAGGAGCCCCACTATGTACCCAAGAATACTGCACAAGTAACATCTGTCCTTGCTAGACCTGTGCAAACTTCGTAGCCTAGCAGGAGTATTTTTATTTAAATTTAAATATAATTTTTCGTTCCTTCTTTCCTACCGATTCCCATGTCTGGTACAGTCTTTACCTCAGCAAAGCACAAACAATTTCCATCAGAAACCCCATCCCTCCCTCCTGAAGCTTATTTTGTTTGCATTTCCAGCCTATACTTGGACGTCAGCAGCACCTGTTCCTGATCTGCTCATTAAAACTAGAAAAACAAGGCTTTCCCAAGAGCAGTATTCCCTTACTGCCTCTGCTCAATAGTACAGGATTTCCTTTCTCTCTGTTTACTCTCAGCCTTGTTCTGTCATCTTTTTGATTGCAATTTAAGCAACGCAACTTGTGGCAAACCTGGGGAACGAGGCAGGGTTAAACTGCAGGGGAATGGCTCCTTCTCTGGTCGAGGTAAATACCAAATTCCACTGCTCCCATGCTGGGAGCCCTCAGTGACTCTGCTCTTCCCCAGAGAGGACAAGCACATTCACAGTCTGCCAAGAGGTGCCTGGAGGCACCGGGCTTGCTGCAGAGCTTCTCCAGATTTCACTTCTTGTCCACAGCTGGACAGGTACCTTGATTTCAAACGGGAAGAAAATCACCCGTCACTTCACTTTCACATCAAAATAATGTAATTCAGGCTCCAAATAAGTTTCAGTCAAGGATTAGAAGACTCTTCCTTCCTTCTTGTGACCAGTTTCTCCCTAGGTATTACACACCACTGAAGGATCCTAATGATAAGAGCTCAAAATCAGCTCTGAGACACTACTGATTTCCCCTGCTCTCTCACCCGCTAAAAAAATGTGACTTTTTTGGTTTGTTTTCACAATCAATCAATGCCATCCTACCTTTCGTTTCAACACTTGTTCCATAATAAAACAAATTAAAATGGAAAACCAGTAATAGTGTTCAATCCAAATTATCAAAAGTTTTAAGAAATTGAAATTTTTCAATGGAAAATTTTTTGGTCCTTGCAGGTGATGAATTTTGCTCATTTTCTTGCATAATATTTTGTAAGTATTATGTAAGATAAATGTCCCAATATAAATTCAAAATCTCAACTGTGTAATTCTTAATTCTGATAGAGTATATATGTCAATTTTCAATGAGCTTTAAAATGAGAAACTCAAACCTGTTTTTTTCTTACAGGAAATGGGAGGGAAATGTAACTAATGAACTTTATTAAGTAAACTCATTGTATAACAACCTATTTTAGCTGCTGTAATGAAGCAACAAGAATTAAACTTTCTTCTTTAATGGAAAGTAATTTTTAGAAGCAAAAACATACACAAATATTAAAATAGGCAAGGCAATTGAAAATGCTTTGATTTAAATTATGTTATTAGATTACTCTGGAGCTTCTTCATTGTTGAGGCAGACATAATATTGCTCATTACTCATCCTTCCAATTATAAGTATCTGTTCTTGTTGCAAACCTAGTTCATAAATATTGAAAGCATGATGTAAAGTATCGCTATACAAGCTCACTTTTACATGCCAGGAATAGCTGCTGGTTCATTTATTGATAATAATATACTTAAATAATTATGCATAACACTAAAAACCTCATTATCATTCTACCAAGCCTGTAGCAAATATGTTTTGCTTAGGATTGCATTTGAGCAATTAAACGTTTCTAAATTCAGTCATCTTCCTTTTAAATAAACAAGTGAAGCAACAAACGGTATCAGATAATGATCATTTTAGAGCAAACAGATGTGAACCCATCTTCAAAGACCTCTCAGTATGTCTGAGATCTCACCTGTAAAATTCACCACCTCCTTGGGCAAAGCTGGGGATATCAGTGACACTGCACTAAAGGCACCATTCCCATAACATTGCCTAAACAGAGCCTGGCGAGGAAGGGAACAAAACCTACGTGAACAGTCACACTCCACTCAAATGTAAAGCTGAATGGACCTCTTACTTTGGGAAGTCACTGCAGTCCCAGACAGCATATGCAAAGTGTGTCAAAATTTCATTTTCATGTCTTGTTTAGCACATCCCAGTTAACTATACAGAAATCATTTTCTTTACCATCTATACATGAAAGACTATCAGCCATTCAGGTTTCATAGAGGAAATTCCAAGCAGCTCATTCTCAAAACTCCCCAGGTAATAAGCAATGGCTCTCAGTCCTCCAGTGATAAAACTGAGCTCTAAGAACACTTTGCAATACACTGACTTAGGAGTTAACAACTCAAAGAAATTATGCCTGAGTAATGAGGTAAACTATTTTTGACTAAGTTCTTTCATTCAAAAGGAGTAAGTTCCCTTTCTCTTCTTCCACATAAATGTACAGCTACACATTCACCACCAAAATGTTTATATGGAGAATAAATTTCTCCTGATCTTCAACTGTCAGACAGAATTTTTAAAGATTGACTTTTCTTGGCTTTGCAGACCACCAAGATTATAAGTTTAAAAACTCTGTCATGTTTTCATCTGACAGATATACATATTGAAAAAAAAAGCTAATTTGAGGGATGCAGAGAATGTAATGACTGCCATGTTCCCTTACAGAAGCTATTCTGCTCTCAGCATTTAACTTATTACTGTAATGCATTTTGCAATGAAAGGTGCTACATGAAATAAAATTTCATTCTACTCTTTCAGGGTCAATGCTGAAACCAAACACCTCTGATAACCTCAGTCATTTCACTGGTATTATTTTCCCAATGGAATCATCACCAACCTAGCAACTCAAAGTTTCCATTTTCTGTGAAATCACAGATCACTAAGTGCTCATTCCTAATTTAGTCATGATATCTCACTCAAATGTCTTTTATTATGTTTGAAAAGGTCAATAGTGATCAATGGCAATAGTGCATCAGTTCCATGATATCACTTTAGGAAATAAATCAAATTCAATCCCTTCTAGGTTAGGATTCAGTCATTCAGAAATGTACACCACCATGTAATTTTAATCACATGAATATTTTGACTTCTTTCAGTGCAAATTACTCATATGATTGAGCTAAACCACGTACAGGTGTTAAAATAACAACAAACCAGACATTACAGATGCAGAGCTCAGTAACATCAATAGCACAGCTAGATTGCATACTCAACAAGCCAAAATTTGTACATTTAAATGGGCAACTTAATTTTTGCCTCTGCACATTCATATTATGCACTGAATGGAAGCTTTTTAACAAAAGGAACAAATGAGAGCATTGCAGTCATGCAATTAAAACCTGTATCCTGCACACCCACAAGAATTTAATTCAGGTTATGTGGGCATTCTCAAGCATTATCAGAAAACATTAGCTATTTGATCAGACTATAACTTTAAATTATCTAACAATGAAAACAGACTTACATTAACATTACATTGTTAAGAAATTCTGTCATCTCAAGGCACAGGAGCATGTTACCATGTCATTATTATTCAGTCTCTTTGGAGTGAATAAACTATCCTTCCCTTCTTCCTGAGCACCACCTTGAGAGACTGCCTACAAGCCTAAACACTAAAATATTATTATTAAAAGAATATATTCAGTTGCTAGAAACCATTACCAAATGAGATTCTGAAACAGTCTCAAGAGCCACCAAACACCATGGGAACTAAAAAGGTGCAACCACCAGCAGGGTTGGTCACTTGCTAAAAAACAGCTAAGTGAATCCAGAAGAATATGCTACTACATGAAGCCAAATCTGTGTCTGTACTTATCATGGACAGTACCATGATGTAACATGTGTCTGGGAGCCAGAGTCTTAAACAACCCATATTAAACAACCTGTCTAAACAATCTTACTGGATATAAAATCCAGAAATTTGCATCAGTGTAATAAGCAAAATGTAAAATCTAGAAATTTGAAATTAGTAAAACAGGCAAAACCATCTATTTTTAGGGAGGAACATATTCTCTACATCGAATTTCTCGCAGTTCTGAAGAATACAGCTGAATACAGCTGAATACAGCTAAATACAGCTGCTGATAAATGGGACTGCAAAATGTATTCATGTAAGGATATGCAAATAAGTACACTGACCATTACATAAAATTAAGTATCAAGGCTTTTCCTATGCTAATTCGGTGTGTAAGTCAGGAGCAGGAGAATCACTGATCTCAACAAAAGGAATTAAACTTTTATTACTGTTCCAACACCTGAGGTAAATGCACAGTATCAAATGCTCTGCAGGCTGCTGCAGCTGAACACCCACACCTTCACAGTGTAGCACTTTTACATAAATACACAAGGTGAACAGCTTCTCCAGATGAGATTCTGGGACGCTGTGAGCATTATCATGTAAAAATTAAGGCCTACCCCCAAAAAATAAACAAAACAATTCCATCTTTCTTGAGCAGAGATGTATTTAGAGAAATACTAGCAACCCCTGTACTTTATAAATGCAGTGTCTTACAGACTACAACATAATAATTGATATTACACTGAAAACCTAACGATCTCTAAACTCATTTGTTTCTTTTAAATTACATGTTCTTGGGCCCATCTGTGAAAACTGGGAGGTTAATTATGATAGTACATTGCATAATTCCACAGCTAAATGCTAAAGTAGTTCTACATAAATGCCATATGTTTGTCTTAGAGAAAGTAAAAAGATTAATTAGGAGGCCAAGGCCAGTACTTTGGTAAGTAATACTCTCAGCACAATTAGATCCTTACACTGCCTACCATGTAAATTGAAGTTTTAATTAATAGGTAAAGCATTAGTCATGGCAAAATTAAAAAAAAATTACAAATTCTAAATTGCATGCACCAGACTTATTTTTACTGACATGACTTATAAAAAGACACTCTGCACAAGCCAATCACAAAAAAACCCCATTCAAAGTTGATATATGCTTTTCATCAATGAGCTACCTGTTAAGCACTGCAGTCCTGTTCTTTCCTACATTATTATCACCTGTTTAAAGTTATCTGATCACATCAATAAAGAAAAAGCTCCAATAAACAAACTATAACTAGGAAGCAGAATAAGTTTGGAAAATCAACTCAAAAGCATAAGGTCCTTCAAAAGCCTTAGCAACCACGTCTCTACCTCTGAATCTGGTTTAACCTAGCTTTCCACTTTTAGCCCACTCCACTACAGAGCATCATCTCTTAAAGCCATCACTCTCCTGAACAAAGTAAAGGGTTATTTTGGCCTGATTCATAGGTCACTGATGGTAAAGAAAGCATTTCCATGAAATTCAATACATTCTGGACCATATCTAGAACATATAGTCAGTTTACTTACCACATATTCAAATACAAGTGTCAAGGTCTCCTTGGTGTGAATGATGTCATGAAGCAGCACAATGTTTGCATGTTTCAGTCCTTTCAAAAGAGAAGCTGAAAAACAAAACATACATGTTTTCTTAAAAAGGATCCAAATATTTTGTGTTGATTGGCTTTCTTTTTTTAGTAGAGCTTCATAACCTGACAACCAATAGTTGTACTTGTATGCTGATGAGTTGCACACATCCAGTTTTTTAAGATCACACCTTCCCATTCAATACTATTTTCTACACCTTGCTGGTCAAACTCAGGCTCACTCTGAGGCCAAAATGAGCTGGAGCAAGAGATGCTTTCTTTACACAGCCTCCTCTAAGTGAATCACTCATGTCTGAGCAACCAGACACCAAGAACACTCCTACATTCGAAGATTTTCTTTTTGTCTCAGACAAAAGTCAAGCATGTCTTTTCAAAACATAATCTTTCCTATCCAACACAACAGAGTTGCTGTCTAAATTAAGTGCAGCATCTGTCCTAAGAATAAGGTTTTAAGCAGCAATTCTGCTTTCTCTCAAACCTAACAGAGATTTAATGGAATCATTTGTATTAGTCCATGAGAATAAATGGTATTTTCTCACTATATTTTTTAATGCTACTAGCTCATGTTTTCAGAAAAGACAAAGACTTATCTAAGTGAACTTTCAGGTAATTTCCTTCACGAATTTTTTTTACAACATAATACATATTTAATGTTCATTCCATATTACATATTTAATGTTCCACAAGACATGACATATTTTAGCAATATATGCTGACAAGCCATGTGTTGTTACCAATGTCATTCAGTTGTCGGTGCCTTGTCATCTCATGCATACATCTGAGCAGGACTATGAGTCACCCTAGCAAGTAAATAATAGACACAAAGACATGCAAATGAGTGGCATATTTCTAAACTGAATAATGTGGAACATTTTTCTGTCACCCTTCTACTTTTGTCAAAGAAAATAAATTAAAGACCAAATGTGTGTCTCAATCCTTTACTGTGCAAAATGGAAATTAAAAAGCTTCCACAGCACTATTACCCCTTGCTGTCCTATTCAGGGTTTTTCATCAGGCTGAAGTAACTCTAGGAGTCATGTGGTTTTGAATTAAGAAAAATATATATCATCTTTCATACTGGTCCTCAGGAGATCAATCTGACAAGTTAATCACTTTAGGAAGCAACCCAAAAGCAACATGGCATCTGTTTGCATCAGTATTCCTCCACAAACATCCTTAGCATTGAAACTTTGGAGTTCATCCTAGGCAGAAGGCAGATAGCAAAGAGGAAAATACCATAAAGCTGCTTCAAAGTGATTATCATCACAGACACATGATGACAGGACTGCAGACCTGCAAGGAAGCTCTATGATCAAGAATGAGGCAACCCTACAACCTGGATGAAGAGTTGAGAAGAAAAATCTCAAAAGAGCTTGCTTTGGCCTGCACTCCACAGCTCATGTTATTTAGAGAGCCAGCACAGAAGAATCTTTCCTGTACTCTGATTTTGTTGCCACTGAGCTGTAAAACAGCTACTGCAATCACAAATAAGAATTTTAAACATTTGATCAGGGCATGTCTAGCAACTTTTAACATTCCACAAATTAAATAGAGACCTTTTTTTGGAAAGGAAGAGCTGTGTGCAATTTTCATGGAATCCTCATCTTAGAACTTGACAATTTCTTGGAACTAAAGCTCAGAGAGATTTGGATATGTTGGGGTTTTCTTAAAGACAATGATGATAAATTGCTACTGGAAAAAGGTATGAATACAAATAAAAGATAAAGAATGACTTGAATGTTTTGAAAGGTACCTTCTAGCAGAAACAAGAACTTTTAACCTGGGGAAACCCTGAGAAGAGTTCACTTGAAATAACAGGTTTTACCAACTCTTTCCTCAAACCCAATTGAACGACCATACATCCACAGACTGTGGGAACAAAAAACCTGCCTCCTAGCAGAGCCTGTGTTGAACTGTAATAGTATTTATGACCTCTGTCAGCTTTTGCTGTTCAGATCATCACCTGAGGCCTTTAATTCCTCTAGCTGGCCATTACTTTGTTGCTAGAATCTCTATATGGGTCATTAAAGTTTAAACAGTACATCGAAAGCAGCTTACCTCGAGGTCTTTGCAAATACTGTCTTTCCCCTTTGGTCCCCTCCCCCTCTTATTTAGCTTCTCTAATATCCAGTTCTCCCCTTTTACAGCCTCAATAATCAGCATCTGCCATATATTACAATAACTACAAAATATCATCTGCAGGGTGAAATTTCTGTCTTCTCCATTAGTCCAACTGAAACACAGTATGTAATATAGCACAGAGAGCAAAATCATCTTAATTGCACTACTTTTACAATGCAGAAATAAGCAATAACACTATCAATTTATATTGCGAGAAAGCAAATATAACTGGTGAAAATAAGAAAATTACTCCTTGTGCCCTTCTATCAGGACTTACCAATAAGATTGCCTTGTGAAAACAAGTGTCTTGTGAAAACACTGTTTTGTTTCTTAAAAAAAATAGGGGAGGAATTAAAAAGAGGAAAAAACAGTTGTCTGAAAGAGGAAAGCTGTTTCTTCTTCCACAGAGTACTTCAAAAACAAAATGAAATATGAACCATCGTATAGAGTTTTTTTTTTCCAGTAAAACAGCTTTTCAGAACAAATGACCTATACACCTCTTCTTTTGGGAAAGGTTTTACTCAAAGGGGATAGAACTTTGGATGAACTCCACTAATTCAAAGACAAAACCCAGAAATTCACATCCAAAAAAATAAAAGAGTCCAGAGAATCTGTCAGCATCAACTTGAGACAAGGCTGACTTTACCTTTGAAGCTGCCAATGCAGCTGCTACTGGAGCTCAGTGAGAAGTCAGGTGCTGCTGTGCCTGGTGTTACTTCTAGAACAAAATAATTCTGTCAGAGAAGACCATCTCCTTCCAGTGATTATCACCCACAGATTTCACACAGAGTTGTTTTCTTTTAAGATAAAAAGACTAAAATGCTGTTGATAAAGCATTGCAACAACTCACAAAAGTGGGATAAATATACTAGTATTTACGTATTTTTAATGTAATCTTAACGTATTTTTAACAAAAAAATTATACAATGCAGTTTCAAAAGTACTGGCACCCTTTTTTTACCCTCGGTATGAAATGTAACATAAACAGATGGCAGCACTTTTAATTAATTTCTCCAAAGAGTTTTGAGGAGGAGCAGCAGCAAGGCATGTTAAAATGCATTTTTAAAACAATTTGGACAAAGTCTTTTATGGGTTTGAATGGCCAGGTACTAGTTCTGCCACCTGTGTTTGCACAGTCCCACACAGCAAATTTTAACAGTAAAAACCAAGGAAGGCAAATTGTTGACATACTTTAACAATTAACAACATCCCAGATGATAATTTCTGTGACTTTTACACAAGCTCATGATCTGAGTTGCTAAATGTACCAACACTCCACACTTTCCATCAAGGGCTAATAACCATATTTGCATACTTAAAGGAAGCACATTGCATTTGCTTGAATAACCATCACAGACTTCGCCTCCAACAAGGGGATGCTCTCATCTATTATGAGCTTCTGGCAAGCTGCCATATCACTTGTGTTGGTCAAGGAGGTTTTTGCTGTTCCCAGATGAGCTGGATTCTAAAGTACACTCACTCCACGAGCAAGGCAAGCCAGATGGACTGCAGCCAACTCTTACCCAAAACCTGAGTAGCATCAGTAAATCTGTGCTTTGCTCCCTGTGGGGTTTACGGCATCAGCTCAAGCCTGACACTCCATTAACAAAGCCTTGTGACTTTTAGATCAGCCTCAGCTTGGAAATGTTTTGAAAAAGGCTATTCCCATATCTCATAAAGTAACATTTCACAGCTGTATGATAAATTCAACAAAAGTAACTATTACTATTGACTGCCAGGTCACATGGAAGGACTTCTCACTAGCAAAGATAGTAGTTTTGGACATGGTAAGTACATTAAGCTCAAACATTAATTATGGTCCTTTGATCATCCATTCAGTCTTTCAGTTCCTGACTATCATTTTATTTTCACTTCGTGAAAAATCACAAATCTCCACTGTGGCCCTAGACAGAAGAATAACCTATGATTTTCAAATTGGCTGGTATTTCAGTGACATGGAAGCTTTTGTCAGCAGTGGCAGAGCTCAGCCTCATGCTGCTCATATGCACCATAATGTACAACTGCTGCTGATGTTCTCTCATATTTCTGCAAAGGCTGTGACACTCTTGACATTTTCCTAAAAAGTATAACTATAAAAATACCTGCTTTCCTCAGTAGCTGGGGTGTCCTCTAGGATTACCATGCACCACTGCTAACTATTGCTCATGCTGCTACTCACATGCAGTGCTCACCCTTTGTCACTGACACTCCAGGAGGATTTCTCTCATCAGGAGACTTTTGAAGACTGCACACCATGGAAACTTACACTTCTCTAATACTGTTAATGCAACTGTGCATCTTTGCTGCCTTGTTGGATTTCTGGGATGCCAAAGCACACACATTCTAATCAGTAACACAAATCTTTGAAAAGCAAGTAAGCTGCTGTGCTTCAGAGCCAAACAACTTTAAAATTCTGCAGCTTGTCACACTCTGCAGACACAACGGTGCTCTCTGTCAGAGTGCCAGCTTCCTTGCATACACACTTGGGCTCAGTCTCTGAGCTCTCCTGGAAGGTGTCTTTAGTGAGAAAACATTCATGAAGTTTTTTCTTACAATCATGTGTACTGAACAAACACACTCAAATGTGTCTTACTGCCTGCACAAACTACAGTTTGGCTTCTCTCTCAGCAACTTATGTTTCAATCTATACATCTTTCACAGCAATTTTAAAATTTGGCCTGAGACCACAGCATCCCTTATGCTTCTCATCCACTTCCCACACAGGAGGGAAGCAAAATGTTACTTAGAATTCTACCACAGAGACAGGAATTCAACACTGTCAGTTTTGCAGCAATAAATGTGCAGTAATTTCCTCCTCAGAAATGCAGTCCCCAAATCTACACTTTGCTATTTTCCAGTTCACCCATCTGAAATTATTTACTATGAGCAAATAGCTTTGCTTTCCTAGAACCCTAACATAACAAAATTCAATTCAGTGAAATCTGTACATCCTAGGTAAGACCACACTGACCAGAAACTTCCCACCTTCTAACCATGGGATATATTCTGCAGAATGATCATTATTTATAGCACATATGTAATCCCAAGTAATTTATATTAGAGCTGTATACCTATAAATGCACAGAATTGGTCAGCTTCCACTCTGATCTTAGTGAACAATGCAATAAAGATATATGTCACTCTTCAGCTTGGAAAACTTTCTAGGAGGAAGTTTCATAACAAACTGCAAAAGAATTTGTGAGCTACAGAAAGCAGAAAAAGCAGAACAGAAAACTTTAGATGGGTTATTACATAAGCTTACCTCAATTACCTTCTTTACGGCTAATTCCAACCTCATGAAAATCTCTTCTAGATTTAATAAATGGTCCTTATCCTAGTTTTCATTAAGTCAAAAAAATGACAGTCTGTCATTAAGGAAGCAAACAGTGCTTCATATGCTTGCAAGAAAGGACTTGGTAGTCCTTCAACTGCAGGTTGTTTTGCTGAAGGGACTACACGGATCAAATTAGCTTCATCTACCTCAGCCTCAGTTCAGGCTCACATGAGTAACTTGAACTTTTCAACAAATATTTCTTTCATTTGCAAAATTTCTACTTGCTGCTCCTTCTTGAAAGTATAGTATGCTATTAGAGAAGAAATACAGGAAAAGGGAGTGTGTAATATCACACAGGCACCTTCAAAGGTTCTTGTTACAGCTGTAGTCCCCTAAGCAAAAGGCAAGTCACAAACCTGCTAAAATCTCTTTGCCTATTGAACTGGAACAAAACACTGGAAGGACTGATCCAATAAGCTCTGAAAAGCACCACAATATATTATTCTAACAGTCATACAGAAGACTGCTGCCAGATGAAATGAATGTCTCTTTCATTACATTCTAGATATAAATTTATGCATTGTGTATTGTTCCCAATGCTCTTCCAATACAAGTACAGATGGAGGTTAAAAATAACGAGACATCATCCTATTAAAGCCAGACTCTTTTGGAAAGCAATTGCAATATGCTACTCCTATCTTGTAGCAGCCAGTCATATTTTGCCTTCCCTATCGATTTCAGTATTCAAGAGGAGGAAATTGTGTAAACCAAAAATATGCAGCGTGTACAGAAAACAACTCTATAATGCAGGTAGCATGTGAAAGCAGGAAGTTTTTTATTACTTTTTTATGCGTACATAGCATGACCAGGACTAATAACACAATCTATTTATAAAACCATCACTGGCTGTGTTTAGCCTTGTCATCATGATGAATTTCAGACACTGTCTTCACATAAATATCTATCTACCTTAGGATTACTTTGGAAGTTTTTAGCCTAAGCAGTTCCTCCCATCTCCCAAAAAACAGGCTTTAGCAACAACTTCTGTAACCCACTGAGTAACTTTCCCTTTGGAAAAAAACAAACCCTTCAACTCCATGTTTTGGAGTAGAGACTCAAAATCTGGGAACAAAGAGGCCTTTACAATAGAAATACACACTTTGCCATCTCCATGAAAATACTCTAACATTGGTCAAGTTAAAGCTTTGGAAACTGTCTCTTTGGGACAGCCTATCAGCAGTGTAAAAGGAAGGGGGAATACCAAAAGGAGAGATGGCATGAGAGGCTGTGATCTACAGTGGAAGATAGGACAGCTGGGTAAGGAGAAAGAAAAGCCAGAAGACAAAGGAACATCCTTCACAGGTGGAATAACACAGGAAGTGGAAAGCAAGAGCACGTAGACAAGACAGAAAAGGGACAGGATGCAGAGCATGGGGTGGGCACTCACATTTTGAGGGACACACACAAGAGCCTGCAGACATTAGCACATATTCTCCACTGATATCCATACTGATATCCACTGCTTTCAGCAGGAATCAATGAAATCTGTCAGTTTTCCTTATTCTCCTGCAATTTCAGCCTACAGAGAGAAGCGCCCTTCAAACTACCAGTTAACATTCCAGTTCAAGCAGGATGTGTTCATATGAGAGCTAGCAAATATAATGAAACATTGGAGTGCAGACACAACACCAGAAAATGGAATATAGATTTCCACTAGCTTTTTCAAACACTTGGAGCATTACTTAAACAAAAATCCAAATTAAAATAAAGAATGCCAGGCCAAGTGCTCAAAACAGAGATGGACTACAATTACAGTGGCTGCTGCAATGCGAACTCCGAGACACACATTCCTGATGTCACTACCATGAGGTAAGCCAGAGTTTCAGTTCACAGCTGCTTCACATCTATCTTGCATTTATCTCACACTTCGACAACCTGCAAATTCACAGCCTAACTTATCCTGCAGTGGCCACCTTGTGTGCTTGTACCCATTAACTGTCCTCAGGTCTTTAATTTTTTTTCACAGACAGAATAAGCAGTGGAAGGAATAAGCCCATTCATCAGAGAAGCTGAAAATTCCACCAGGTCCAAGTCAGAAGAAAGTCAGCCTGATCGCTACCCTTACCTTACCACTGACTAAGCATCACTTTAAGTCAATCAAGCTGATAACATTACCAAATTCCTCATTTTCTGAACATTTCAACTTTTGATCTTCATTCACACTTACCAGAACCACAGAGTGCGTACAATTATTACAGAACCTCAAGCAACCCTGTACACTGATATTACCCAATGCTATGCAAGTACTTTGAGAGTCATCTCAAAATCATCTCAATCTAAAAGGATTCTTGACAAGATGAACAAATATTTAAGTAGTCAGAGTAGAGTGATGAGTGTTCTAGAAATTTTCAAAACCATCTGTGTTTTAGTAAGGCACAGTAGGTGCCTATAGCTAAAGCCACCCATCAAGAACATTAAATTAAATTAATCGATCATCATCTGACACAGGCAGAGATCACACAGCAGGAGAAAACATGGTGCTGCTGTGTAATTAAGGAAAGAATAGTACAAGAAGAGAGACCAAATTAAGTTTTCACAGGTAAACTTAATTCTGACAACTTCTGAATGATTGACTTTGCAAGCATAATGAAGATACTCTGCTGTAAAGAGAATATCTACAGTATTAGTATTACATTGTCCAAATGAGGGAGCAAATAACCAGCACTGAACCTCATGCTCTGCTGAAGTCAGTAAGCATTTTCTTACTCACTTTTACCAATGCATCAATATGACAAGAAATCACTTAACCTTATGTACCTGCAATGAATATTTTTTTTGTACACAGAAGACAAAAAGGCATCATAGGAAATAATTAAATTGCATTGACATGAAACTCAGTTGCCTACCAGCATACTTGAGCCACTACGTACAAATGAGGAATTCTACAGAAAAGCTATTTTAGAAAAAAATTACTTTTGCTCTATTTCTCAGTGGGCCATTTCCTCCAGAAAAAAAAAAAAAAAAAACCTGCACGAAAAGCAGACTCATTTGTCAGCACACACTTCAGGCGGCAGAAAAAAAAGGCTTGTGGCATATGTCTTGCTATTTTTCAAAAAGAGAGCGAGACAGGAGTCTTTAAAAGATCATGTCAATTTTCTTCTTCTGGGTGGGTGAGGCTCAACATGCCTCTTTGCCCGTAAGTGGAAAATAGACCTGGAATGCTCACAGCATTCTCATGTCTCATGTGCAATGGTTTAGATGTTAAAGAAAGGCAGACTCAGTAGAAAGTTAGCAAACAATTATTTTTACAACTATTTTAGTAAATAAAATCAATCACAGTAGAAATAAGGCATACTGTTCCGTAACTGTAAAGAGAAAAACGTGTACAGGAAAAGAACAAAGATTTCATAATAAAGCAAATTAAATCCAGTCACTGTGTAACTTACCTTAAAAAGCAACTCAAAATAATGAACTATTAGGGTCTTAAGCATCATTAGAATATGAATAATATCTAGAACATTTTAAAAACATTTTTAGGGATAGGAAATAACCTTAATTCAGCCTAGATCTCTTTGATGCCTTTTATAAGATTTGTAATTGATTTTTCTTTCCCATCCAAAAATATGCTAAGCATGCAGACTACAAAAAGGCAATTTTCCCTCAGGTAACTTGTAAACTAATTTCTACCAAAAAAAAAGCAATAAAGTGATGAAGCAAGCTTGCAGACACTATAGCAGCAAAACCCAGTGAAGGGTTTTGAAACCCAATTTTTTCCAGACTAAATTAGTTGAAAGACATTATATCAGCAATGGACAGCCATGGTTTACCATGACAAACAAAGCCTTTTGGTGCCAACACTGCTGGACTTCCACTTTGCAAGAACATAATCCGAAAATATGTTTTAAGTGTTCTTTTCACATGTAAAGGGCCTATCAATTCACAAGGAACAGATAAACTGTCCTCCTTCTACCTTTGCCCCGTGGTCTCCAGGTATTGTCTTGGTTTTCACTTCATCACTGAATTGTCATTTAATCTTGCAGTTCATAGCACCCATCAAATGTTAGTTGAATTTAAGATACAAGCAGTGGAAAGGAAGCAGAAAAACTGGGAGTCCCAGGATTTTTGCTTTATTCACCCCAGAATGTAACTATATCCAAATCAGTATGACTGCAAACTTTACAAATTTACATTTAAATGACAGTGAAGACCTGTTATTATCATGTCACTCTCTAGAGCTGCATGTGCTTAGTGAAAGGTTGGGGACATTGTTCAACTTGGAAATACGTTTTGTGCAGGACAAAAATGTTCATTTAGGAAAAGACAGAAGTCCTGTATGTTTCTTTAAAAAGCAGCTGGCCCTCATAGAGCCCAGAAGAGGTGCTAGAACAGAAAAGATGAGCTGAAGGAATGTCTCAGCTTCACAGAGCTGACAGCCATAGCTGACAGTGACAGGGTGATGCAAAAGTTAAGTGATGTGCAGAGGAGACCTAGTTGAGGTAAGTAGTCATTTCTATCCTCCTACTTTTGCTAAAAACATACCCATAATTTTCAAGAACAGATTCAAAATTACCTGTGTAGATGCATGATATGAATCAAACTATGGACCTAAATCATAGTGAAAGCCATTCTGAGCAATGATTTAACTAAAGCACTCCTAAGAAATGTGAGAAAACACATTAAAGGGATCTTTGAGCATAACCCATTAACACCACAGGTGGTAAGAATTTTTTTTTAAAGGCCATCTTAACAGCTTGTCTGTCTACTACATACAGACAGAAAACATCCAGCCCCCTTGAAAATATACTCAGTTCTTCAATCCTGTTGTGTCATTCATCAATTATAATTACAGCAATTTACTGTTTGCTTTTCCAGATAAAATTCTTTTTATAGAATCATAGTAATTAACAATGACAGTAGCAAAATTGATAGCCCCGCTACTTAAAGTACTTGTTCCTCTAAGCTGACACTACTGCCTTAACAGACTTTAAACAAATCTCATCTTTTCCAATTTGTGTCTAACAGAATTTGCTCCAGTCAAAACAGGTCAGCTCTTTTCCAAGAGAGAACAAATATGCTTTTTAATGTTGCTGACCTTTTTTTCAAACAGTTCTCTGAACTAATTCATTGAAAGGTGGCCTTCAAAAGTTAGACTTCAGGTCAAGGAAGTGCTTTTTCTAGTTTCTGTGAAAATCTGTCCAATTTCTCAAAGTTTACATCTAAGTCAATGCAAAATTGTACTTTAAAGCTAAACTTTAAGCAGGTAAAACCTCCCAGAGAATCCATCCGCCCCGAACATGCTTAAACATTCAGGTATTTTGCAGAAACAGAAGTCTGAGCCAACAAGTCCAGAATACAATGCCAGTTATAGACAGGACAGTGTCATCAGGAGAACAGTTCTAACAGTTTCCCCAAAATCGCAATCACAAACCTGGTTTTGGCTGAATGCGTCTCCAAGTCCTGTGCTCCACTACTGCTCCCCCTCTTCATCCCTGCTAATGACAAGAAGGGTGGGAAATGCTAGCCCTGTCCAATTAGATGCTCCATTCTCCATGCCACAGGCTCCTGGCTGAGGCCAGCAAAGTCATCAGCCCTTCCCATCTTCGTATTACTGCTTTCTACCCTGGTGCTGCTTCACAGGGCCCTGAATGTGCATTCTTCCAAACTCTCTGTGATAGCTGTGTGATCCTCACACCAACATCTATTCTTAACCTCCATTTCTCCTCGTTCTCCTCCCTACCGCTGCCCAGGTATGGACAGTGCCAAGCATTCAGTGGGGCAGTCTTCTCCAGGCTGCCAGAGCACGTCAGAAAGGGAAGCAAGAAGGCTAGAGGGAATACAGAAGGGAAAAGGGGACAAAAATGCATGGAAAATGCATGTAGCATTTATAACTCTGTCAATATGAGGAAAAAAAAATCCCAAACCAAAGCTAAATATAAAGGGAGGGGTTTATACCTGTGCAGTGAAAATTACCACCTAAAAAGTCAGTTTCACAAGGGGATTTTCATAGGTTCAGGACAAGCTAACATGCCAAAATCCAAGACCTTAAATCTTGGTTCATCATCCCACATAGTACATGAGCCTAGAGATAAAGGCAATTCTTTAGTTGTCTCTTTAAATCCTTCCTGCTTATTGGATTGCTAACCAAACACATGAGGCATAAAAGTTCTTGTTCCTGAGGAGAAACAAAACAGAAAGCAAGTAGGGCGCATTAAGCAGCAGGATTTAGAAGGAGCACAACAACATGTCTAGATTGTATTTCTCTGTAACTTCCATTTTCAATTAGAAAGACAAAGCAAATAAAATACTAACAGACTGAGTGGCTGAATTAGTAAGTGTAGCAAAACCTCCTCCTGATGAGCTCCTTTTTTACTTGCAAAAACCAAGCGAGGAGAAACATCAAACTTAGCTGTTAATTTGATTTGACCAAGCACAAACTGGACTAGACCACTCAGGGTACTAGTATGTTGCCGGTATGGGACCTGAACACTACAAAAGTATTGGATATAACCTCCTTATAAATGTAGCACTGTCACATGGTCAAAAATGAAATACCATCATCTCACCAACTGATCCCAAACAAACTTGTCCAACATAAACAAAAGGCTCTTCAGCGCAGTGCAACTGCATTGAAGTTTAAGTTCAGTGTAAGCAAAAATTTCAGGCACGTAAGACCAAGGTTCAGGAATATGGCAAAGCCATAATTGCTTTGAAGCAATTTCTGAACCTCTGAAAGTCTTTGGAACATTTTTTTCTCTAAAGAATCCTTTTCCAAGCACTGCTTGAAGATAGCTGATCTGCAACAGTATTTTGAGATACTGCAAAAGGGAAAACATATTTTTAGTTTCTACAACTAAAGTGAGAATATCTTAGTGTGCTGGAAAACACAGCTGAAGCACTGTAAAGTCCTTGGAGCTCTTTACCAATGATTTGCTTCCTCATCACCTCATGCCAAGTAAATTAAAGAATGACTTCAACTAAGCCACCAAATTTTTCTGGGCTAAGTTTTTCTCCCAAACGAACAGCCTCTGACCTAAAAACAGGTCACAGAAGTTAGGACAGAAGCAAGTACCCATAGGCACTAATCAATCTTTTTCCTCCTTTATCATGGCTAGTTAGTCTGTATGTCATATAAGACACTCTGGAACAGTAAACTGTACCTCTAAAGAAAATTGATAAATGAGAAATACTAAATCCCTGTTCCAACACATGCCAGAAGGCTTTGGTAAAAATCAAGACCTGATTATATTGAAAACTCTTGAGAGCACATTCCAGTTCAGATACTGATATTAAAACAGTGGCAGCCAAAGTGCTAGCATTCAAAAAGCTAAACATCCTCCCTAAATTCAAAACACGATTCAATATTCCAAATAGTACCAACCTTATGAAAGCAGAACAGAAATATTCCCAAACCAAAAGAAAAGATCAGTCGAGGAAACAGGCACAGGAACACAACTTATTTATTTCTAATTAAGGCTCAGCATCCCAGTGATGAGAGATCACAAACTCTGTGATGTCCATCAAAATGCCTCTCCTCCAGCTGGTTTGAACACTTACAAATGACAGTCTGATAATATTTGAAACAAACTGACAAGATCTCCACAAATAAGCAAACCTGGTCTGAGGCAGTAAAACACATTCCTCCCCCAAAGTTCTCTGACCACAATAAACTATATCTAAAATATTAAGAACCATTTACCTGGGAAGAAACTACAGTTGTGTATCCATATCTTGAAGGTATATTTAATATTAACTATACAATGAGTGCTACACGTCATAGGAAAGACAGAGGTGTCTTTGTCATTAAGGAGTGCATGATTATCTGCAGATATTTTTCCAACATTTTGTTGGGCTTTAACAAGTGCTGTCAATAAAACTTTGTCCTTGTACACGGTTTGGCTTTCATTTCACTTGAGGAGCTTTTATAAACTTGTTTACATAATTCTTAAAGATGTAGATTTATAACTGTCAATGACTTTACAAGGTTAATGGCCTCTGTAATTAAAACCAATGAGAAACTCAACTACTTTAAATTTATGCGCTTCAGTCAACCAGAAAAACAGCAAACTCTGCAAAGAACGTGGATGTATGAACCAGAGTAAAACTCACCTTTTGCTGACTGCTCGAAAGCAATGTACAGGAAGGGAGATACTTCTATTAATGATGCACTTAAGACTCTAGAGTACTTTGAAACGTAAAATTCTAGGAATAGAGATTAATGGAATTTCTAGTCTAGTTTCCAAATCTATATGCCTCTGAGACATACTTTTACTCCAGAGGAGTAATTTGAATTTAACGAACAACAAACATACATGCCAGAATAAAAGTTTGTATTGTATGATACTAAAGGCTCAAAAATACAAATGGTCTTTTCAGGAGCATATCTATTATTGAAGATAGTTTTAATTCACTTTAAAACTCACTTTCTTTTCTTTTTTATTTAGACCTCAAGCTTTTAATTAGTATATTTTTAATAAAATGAATTTAATCCATATCACGCCTCAACAATTTTATATTGAATTAATTGACATATATCAGCAAGTAAAAAGCTAGATGACACCATACTCTTTTTTTTTAAGGTCAAATAATCTGAAGCTGTAATAATTATAACCAAATTTCTTTGCGGAACTAAAACTTCTGCCGTCCAAATTTCACTAAAGAACTTGATTCAACAGCAGATCAGAAATTCAGTCTAGAAAATATTAAAGGGATAAAATCTCCTCATATTTAAGGGTTCTCCTCATATTTTTTAAGGTTCAAAGGTTTCCTATTGCCTTAGAGAGGTTAGAAGTTACTTTGTGTTCTTGGACTGTTGCTTTGTGTTCTTGGACTGTGATCAGGAGTTATTCATGTGTAATTGAATGTGACATTCTACCTTCTTGTCCACAGCCATAAAAATGAATGACAAACACGAATGCATGGGCTGATGGCAAGATTGGGACTGTTATGAATGCAATTCATAAGCCTCTTGGACTGCTGGCAGAAATCTGACAGAAAGGTGTTAAAGTCTTAAACACTCTATCCACAGATACATTTTTTAATAGGTTATTTAGTTTGACCTCCTTAGCACAAGAAACCATTTCCAAGCTCATAAATTTTACTGAGCAAATCTTTAGAAAGACATCCATTGTCTTGCAACAGCCCAGCAGCACAAGCGCCCCCAAACCTCATTCACATTTGGAAGAGTAGGAAGTCCATCTAATCCTTACACCGATAACTTAAGCAAAGCCTACTTAATCAGACTTTTAACAGAGACTATACATTGCTCCAAAACCTCTTCTTTTGCTTTTATATAGATTTGTACTAATTTGTGCAAGCAAGACAGAGCGACAGCAGCATACAGACACACATCAATGCGATCACTTGAATTTTGTTTGTGAGCCACAGCTACAGCACTTAGCTTCTCCACTGGCATGCAAAATAAAGCATTTTTGATTATGCAAATAGTTCTCTGCTTTGTGAATAGGGCCTCAAGTGATTCGAATGCTAATTCTGTTAGGAACCCTGATGCAAAGCCAGTATTTCAACCATGTCAGCTTTAAAACCAAGACTTTCTGAGAAACACGTAATTGTAAATTGAAAATATCTTTTAGAACTAGAAATACGTAAAGATAAAGTAACCTAGAGAAGTGGGAAAGTTCTTTACAGCTTTCTGTCAATGGGCTTGCAATCTTCTGGGTTTTGCTTTGAGTTAGGTGCCCCTTCAGGAAGTGGTAGTTTCCTAACAGCGACAATGTAGGCACTGCTGCACTGAGAAAAACAGAAATGAAACAACAAAAGGAAATTTTTATCTTGTCCAGAGAATAATGTGCTAAATAGCTAGAATTTATGTCTTCTTGTTTTCTTAACAGAACCTTCACACAACCAGTGAATGCCTGTATGAAAATGTTCTTGCCATTATTAAACACATTTTTTGAGTCCTCATAGCACATAAAAAAGCAAGCATGTGTCCTGGATTTCAAAGAAATAGGGGGAAAAGGAAGTGAGTGAGAATGTGTATGTAAAATGTGTAAAAAAGCTTTTCTTCTTAGTTTGCAAGCAGCTTTGATTTACTTTTTTATTCCCCAATTAGTTGCATTTAACCTACTACAGTACTTTGTCCTCTCAAATTCTAGGAGATAGGAGGGAAGGGAGAATGTTTTCAGCTGGAAGCCAGCCCCACTGGCACTGCCATCAGCCTGTGTGCAAAGCTACCTTGATGGCACACCAACGTTCCCACCGGCCTCTTGACTTTCTTGATTGCTTCTGCTCAGGGAAAACCAGCTGATAATTAAGGATAAGTAAAACCTGTGGATCTAATTACCTGAGCTGTACAACTAAGACAGGCCTCAAAGAACTAACCTGGAGCTTAGGTTGCCTACAGACAAAAAAAACGGTGTTAGGAAGCTTCCACATGAGGTCCGACGCAAAAAGGGAAATAATATAAATCACTGGTTACTGACAGTGCCAGTTTTGAGCATCTTCTCAAGGCAAAATCCACAGAACCCTTATTTGCATTAACCCCTTCCTAACACCCCAAAGTCAAAGAAAATTGGTCCATACCATTTCTGCACTGATCAAGGGAACCCTGAAACAAGCACCACAAAACACACATAACAAACAAGCTATAACAGATCAGAACAGATACAAATCACTGAGTTTAGCACACCTAAAACATCCTTATTTACAAGGCTTCATCCATTTATTTTGTTTCCAGTTCACTTTTTGACTGGCTCCAGCTAAATCTGCTGCCAGCTGACAAGCTGTGGAAGTTTATGGCAAGTGGCTCAGACCTCAAAAATTCAGAAATACACAGTTCCAGATTCGACAGCTGCATATCCCATAGTGATGACTTTTAGACTCCACTCTCATGGCTTGTGTTTTAATAAATGGGTCAGAGGTGGAGGGTCACATATCCTATTACCAGTCTCTGAACCATCCAGTTCCCCTTCATATCAGCAGAAAAATGCGACATATTATCAGCTTCTTTTTTAATATTGCTTACTGGGGGGGAACATTCTGAAGTAAAATAATGGGGATATTCATTTTCATTGCTTTGAAGAAGACAGTAAAGGTCGAGTTCTAATTTTGAAATGCTGCTCTCTTCATATTGCTTATAAAGCCTCAAAGCAGTAACTCCACCCATGCTGGAAGAAGAGACTCCATTATGAAGGAAGTTCTGTATAATTCCTGAATGATAATCTCCCACCTCTCCCAGCAAAAACTGCAAAATTGAACTGAAATGTTTGCAACACAGTCTTCAGACTATGGAAAAATACAAAAGAGAACAAAGAGCAGTGCTGTCTCCCGAAGGAATGGTCTCACCCAGACAACTGTGCCTACAGCATCTGACAGCAGGTAGACCAAAGAAAAAAATGAGCCTGTGAAGAAACAGAAAAAAGGAATATTTTTTTTTCTCACATATATTACTTTAAAATAAGATGTATTTGCTACCACATTTTTCACTGTTTTGATTATAATCAATCTTTCCCTTCCTATGAGGAAGGTATTAGTTCTTATTAATGACTATGGTAGTTGCTGCCATGTTTCATGCCAGTACAAACATGGAGGCTGCTGAAAATATTTCTCAACTATTGCAAAGTTTAGAAACAATTCATGCTTAAAATTTACAGCAAATTTCTGTGATCTAAACATAGCATTTTACCATAATTGAATTTTTTACTTCTCTGTATACATGGCATATTTAATGAATAATTGAATCATTACCACAAAAGATGGGAATGAAAAGCAGCAAAACAAAATACTGCAGTAGTCTCATCCTCTCAGGCTGCCCGTCTTCTCAACTAGCAAGTCTCTACTTATGTCATGGCCCCATCATTTGAAAATAAGTGTCATTTTCCCTTTGATATAGGAGTGATTTGTTAAGACATTAAAACAGAATAGTATCTCGTATCTGTAAAGAGACTGAAGGTGCCTTATTTTATTAGAAGGTTACAAACTTGAAATAAACTAGTGGATTTTTCTCAAAGGAAGAAAAAGTATTTATTATACCGTGGACAAAAGCATTGAAAACAAAGGCATTGTTGTGGATCCAGCAGTAGCACATGCACATCTCCATTCTCACATTCATGTCTGAAGAACCAAGACAGTTTTTAAATAATTTATACACATCAGGAGAATTAGGATAATTCATTCATGAACTTTCTGTGTTAAAAACACAAAAAGCTGTTCTGATGATGTTTATGAATGATGACTGAATTCAGCAGCAAAAAGATGGCCAAGTGTCTCAGACATGACTTTTGATGCAAATGGACAACTTTCACAGGAAGCATTTTTACTTTATCGAGACCTTGGTACATGTCCAATTCACGTTAGACATTCTCTGGGTTGATCAAAGACAGTATGTGACTCTTCATAAAGGATTTTGTTCTTTGGGGGACAGGGTTAATTGTTTTTCTAAGTCTTAAACAGAAGACACATGAACACACAATACACATATGCACCCATACACTTCTTCCCATATACGTAGTGGTGTATCTCCTTCAAGGGGGAGAGCTGCAACACAAGGAAACCAACCCCCTAAAGTCCTTATTTTGTAATTTACCCAAAGCTGAAACCAATTCCGCAGAGATACAACAGCCATCTTCCAGTTTTACGTGTTAAAAAGACCATGGATAAAACTGAAGCTGACTGAACTGGTTCAAACACTGAGTTGCCACCTCGCTTCAGTATTTTCAAAATCCAGGACACAGCAGTAGAAAAACACACAGAGATCTTAACAAAGACAAATGTCTTTGTGCAGATTTGAAGTCACCACTTTCATCATAAGGCTAAATGATATTGGTGTCTAGATTATCCCTTCTGCAAAAGAGAGATACAATAAAGAAAAAACAATTAGAAGAACTAGTGAGGTTCAGGAGACATTTCTTTGCCTCAACATCAGAGATATCAAATTTTTATTTCACCAGGTGGTCACAGAAGATACTGGCACTTGGATGGGTGCATGAGGGTCTCCAAGCAGTTCCAGCTGAGACATGCCATCACATGCTAGCATCTCCACTCATACTAAGAAGCTGGTTTCTGTACCACCTATTCAATCCACTCCAGTTGGATATGGTCACCAGTTAAAAAATAATGCTACTTGGAGAAGGATTAACTTAGCTCTACTTTTTTTGGTGGCAGAATGTGCTGTAAGAGGACATTAAATTTGCATACGGCATAAAAAGCCAGATTCTCAACAACTTCCACTCAAACAAGAAAGCCATGAGGGCTACATAAGGGTTCTGTATAACTTACAGATGCATATTATCATTATATATGAAGAAAGGATTGCCATCCTTCTTGTATCCTCCATACTCTGTAATTGTCATGTGTTTTCTACCCTTCCTGTCACACTATCAGGGACAGCGACAGCAGCAGACCAGAATCTATAAGGCAGCAGTTCCAATTCCTGCATTAAATAGGAAAGAGAAGAAACAGGTTTTGAGCAGAAGAAAACTGCTCTGAGCAGAAAGCCCCAGGGACAAAAAGCCAAGTCAGAGAGCCCTGAAACTCAGGTCAGAGGAAACTGCAAGCAAAAGCCATACTGAGAAGGGTTCAACATCACTTGTGAACTAATGGATTTGCGACCTTCCAGCACTGGAACTAGCACAAGATCCCTTATCCAACACTTTCCATGTGAGCAATGAGGATGCAGAGACAACTTCTTCAATGGAAGTAGGGCAGAGCCTGAAAGGTCTGCCATTAAGCTAACATAACAAGGATGAGGAAAGAATTCTTGATAGCAAAATGATCATATTAAAAAAAAAAAAATCCTCAGTGTGTCACCCCATTCTTTTCTTGCTTGAACTGTGCTCAAGAACAAAAGCCAGAAGAAGGTCACAGCTTGAACATCAAAAGTACTGAATGAAGATTCAATTGATACAGTCACGCTCCATCTCAGCAGGGCAAAGACAAAATGTTGGAGGGGGAATGGGAGGAGGACATAGGAGACTGAATATTCTGTGGAACAAATTTAGCTCTATGAAACAGGATAATTTGGAATTTGCATTTGTACTTCTCAGAAAAGCATTACACTTCTCCTACATGACGGGAGCTCATTATAGAGTTTAAAATTTATAACATGATTCTCAAAGGGAAACACCATAATTTATGCCATATTTATGTAATCCCAGCTCTCCTGAAGGTTTCCTAATTGAGAAAACCGCTAATTTGTTAGACAGTTAAAAAAAACCCTCGGAAGTAAAAAAAGTAAAGACTATGCTCAGTCTGCGAATAGCAAGGTACAACGAAACAAACAGGACAGACTTTTTTAAAATCTCTTCCATTTCTGATCACTCTACATTGACATAAGCTTTCATTTGGCCCACCAAAATGAAGTAAGTAGCACGGTGCAATTTGGACACGCTGAAAATCAGGATAAAATAACATCATAACTTGCACTATATATGAGACTAGAAAACTATCAGCTCTCCTATGTTCATCTTAGATGACAAGGAATTCAGTTCACCTGCTTCAGCAAGCCAGTCCAACTGCTTTCAGGGAAAAGCAAATGAGTGCTGTCAGAAAAAAAATTAGCAGCCAGTCAGGGTTGGAGAGAACAGCAGGAGGGAAAGCAGAGTAAAGATGAAAGCTCCTGCTGCTTCCGAGCTCCGTATCACATTGCCAAAGATCTAACACACTTCTCTTAGACACACACAACGGCACATGCAGGAGAAAGCACACATGAAACATAGCTGAAAATCTGAGCTATCAAAAAAACATTCAGAAAAAAACTGCAGAAATTAAAGGCAATTTTTCTATTATTCATGTTCAAGACTAAACAGTATACACTTCTCTACAACATGAGAGGGTATTTAATAAGTAACTCCCGAAAGTCTTGGAAATTTTAAAGATTTACTTTATTTCATTAAAAAGGTCCCAGGAACATCCTTTTCCAAATGTACTGTAGTTTTTGAAGCCCAGCCTGTCTTAATTTGGGAACCTTGTATTCCTCTTTTATCTCAAGGAAACCCACAGTTTAGGTAAGGCCACAGGATGACCATAAGAGAAAGAGCCCATACAGAGAAATAAAAATTGCTGGAGTTTCTTTACTTTTGAATGCTTTTTGACCTTAAATACCCAATGACACAACGTCCCAGAGGTTCTTGGCTTGCGTGTTTTATTTTTAACAACACTGAAAAACAAAGCTGTTACGACTCCAAGCTCAACTGGCTTTGCAGGGACTTTACAGTTAATTGAGCTGTAGCTATTTAGCCTGCAGTAGGCACCAGCTCTGCCAGCTCTGTAGGCAATGAAAAAGTTCCCCAAGCTTCAGCCAATCTACTGTCCTTTTCTTTTTTTTACTTAAATGCTCCAAAGCAATGTGGCTTTTGGGGAGAGTGAGCTTACCCTCAGACTCTAAAAACACAGACACAAACCCCCTGTAGTAACTCTTGTGACATGCATGCTGAGAATAGCTACATCTCCATAATCCTAAACATAATCTCTTGAAGTTCCCTGAGGCTTGTTGAGACTGATACATGTGAAGCTTTTAGGCATTACAGTTATGGAAATTTAAATTCCTTGACTGGACTTTGTGAAGGAAATCTGAAAGTCCTCTAAACTCTTATCACTCAAAAGAAAGAAGTTGTTAAGCTTCCTTATTTTAAAAAAAAAAAAAAAACAACCAAAAAACACCCAAACCAACCCTGAATAAAATAAATAGGTTTACATTATGTAGGTGGATGATTTAACTTCCAACTAAAAAAAAAATATTCTTTACTGGAAGATGAAGACAGGATTTTCACTGCAATTTTCATGTTTACCTTCTACCAGTAGATCAACCAATGACTCTTAAAAAAAGATAGGCAGAGGTTGTTTCACTGTGCCCTTGACCTATGGCATACAACCTTGCAGACCTACTCCAATACAGTGAATAAGAGGCTTATCACCATGAGTCATCTAAATAGTGCCATGAGATCATTTGTTGACTTCAGTGTTGTAAAGACTATTAGGCTACATATCAGCCAAAAATCACTCAGCTGGGAAGCGCATGCAATAACAAAGGTCATAATTCAGGATGAGGACGCAAGAATTATTGGGATTTTACTTACTGGGTCAAAATACAATTTTCTGGAGCTCTTCCTTAGATGGTACAGGTACAGAATCTGCTATTTCTCTAGGATAATATGAAAACACAGCTGCTTTACATCACTTGCAGCATTGTTAATATAAATCACTGTTTTCCATTGTACACCAATTAGGAACCCTGGGCAATAAATTACACATTCACTTAGGTAAGAGCTCTTGGCAAACTCCTGCTCTTCCTTGTATTCCTTTCTTAGTAGTTATTCCACTTTGATTTTCCACAGATAAAAGTTTTGTGAAGATTTATGCCCTCCAGCCTGACAATTTCAGAAAGGGAGGCCTCAGAAAACCTCCCAGCCTTGAAGAGGCTGTCTAGTATAAATATATGTCCTGGGAAATTATATATTTTATATTATATGTAATATAAATCTGGGGAGTACATGTGAACTCTCATTTCTTTCTTAGAGACTCTTTCAGGTTTCATTTTTTGTTTCTCTTATAATCATAGAATGGCCTGGGTTGAAAGAGACCTTAAAGATCACTATGTTCCAACCCCCTGCCATGGGTAGGGACACCTTTCACTAGACCAGTGCTCAGAGCCTCATTCAACCTGGCCTTGAACATTTCCAGGGATGGGACAGCCACAATTTCTCTGGGTAGCCTGTTCCAGTACCTCACAACCCTTACAGTAAAGCGATTCCTGTTGATATCTACTCTCTAACAGTTTAAAGCCATTTCCCCTTGTCCTGTCACTACATGCTCTTGTTAAAAGTCCCTCTCTGTCTTCCTTGTAGGCTCCCTTCAGGTAGTGGAAGGCTGCAATTAGGTAACTCCTAAGCCTGAATAAATCCAATTTTCTCAGCCTTTCCTCACAGGAAAGGTGCTCTATCCCTCTAGTCAACTTGGTGGCCTCCTCTTGACTCACTCCTACCGCACAGTGAGATAAGGATGGAAGAGGCCTGAAATGCTGCAGACTTCTGAAGATGCTCTGTGGCCAAGAGTCAAGCATCTCTCTTCCATGCTCTGTACTGGCACTCAGATGAACTAAGTTTTCTCCCTCCACTCACAAAATAAACTTATTCAATATGCACAATAAACTGCTCTTTAAAAATTAAAAACATTCATTAAGCAATTCCTGTATTCTTTGTAACTTTATAATGCAAGACAGCAGACTGCTTCCAAAGCCCTTATTTCTGCATGCTGCTATCCATACGTGGCATTAAAACCACAGCCTTTAACAGTGAAGTAGATGGAAAATTATTATCTGAGAAAATGCCAAATCAAAGATGTAGAGACTGTCTATCACCTGAGCACTTTTAAATGTGACACACAAATTGGTACAAATACATATAAACTACAGCATATAAATACAACAATTAATAAAAAGAAAAATAAACTGAAAGTTGCCCAATCATAGCATTTAAATGACAAAGTACAAAAATGCCTACAAAACTGGATGATGCTTTGAAACACCATCTAGACCTATGGGAAATGAAACATTACCATATATCAAAACACTGGAATATTTCCAAGGTTGGAAAATGAAAAACAAATGCAAAAAAGTTTTCATGATTGGGATGGAGAAGAAAGAATTTTGTTACCCAAGAAAAGAACACAGTGTTCTATCAGAAGCAAGGTGCTGATAAAGCCAAGGGATGTTTGTTCATATATACCTCCAAAAAGCAAAACTTTTGTCATGCTGGATATAAGCAATATTATTACCCAAAATGAAAAAAAGATAACTACAGAACTGTAAATCAAGCTGCTCCCAGAATTAGAATCTACCACACAGTTCAGTATTTAGCCTAGAGAAACATATGATATCACAGGAAATTAAGGGAATGAAATGTCTGAGGTAAAATTTAAGGTCAATATAAACTTTTCTCCTGGCTGCCATGGGTTTAATAATACTTCACGTCTGATGCTGAACCATCTCTTAACAGTTGATAATGAGCATTACAGTAAAAGAATAAACCACAACTGCACTAACACAGAGAACAAATAATTTGCTAATCTCTATACTACCAAGTTTATTTTAAATGAGAAAAGAGCATGTAAATGACTTTCAGACTCCACAGTGTCTCAGATACCACTGTTGCAGGCACATTTAGCCCACAACAGCAATATGGTGGCCTGAATCCCTTACATATCTGTTATCAGAAAATCTCATGGATTTATCCCACCCAGGTATATACACCCAATCAGTTGTGATTTTTTCTCCTTTTCTCTGTGGTGGTTTTTTTCCCTCAGGCTCTTCAAAAGCAAATTAGATTATGTCAGACTAAGTGAGTTAAATGCAAAGGGAAACATCCTGTAAACTGCATACAATAAGCTGGTACATCTGACTCAGGCCAAATTGAAAGAACATTTAGCACAGGCTACTTCTAAATTTTGTTCTAGAAATTCAATAGAGAGCTGAACAGCACTGATAAATATGCCACATTCACCTATTTTCATTCAAACCTATGTAACTTTGATGGTAGAAGACAGAAATTCCTATCTGCTTTAAAAGCAGACTTTATAAGCTCTAATTGAAGTTTCAGCTAAACCTCCCTCAGGCCTTAAAATTAACTATGATTTTCTTTAGGCAGCTTTACTGGGTTTTTTTTGGTTGGGCTTTTTTTTTTCATTTTCCTTCCACTTTTTGTTTCAACTAAGTTAGCGCTTGTCCCTATAGTCACACATTCCATATTTATATGCTTCACTTTCCCACTTCTCTTAGTCTTTTTCCTTTGTAGCTTTGTTTTACTTTGAGCTTCATTCTGCTGCTGTCACAACAGTAACAATATGCTTCCCTGTACACAGACAGCTACAACATTCCCTCAGCATGACCACTGCATAGCATTTCAGCCTGTAACTTCCCCCTAATTAACATCACACAGCATCCCTCTCAGGAGCACTGAGCAGGAATGTTATTTACTCTCACTGCTTTACTCAAGAAGCCATGAGAAATGTTAAACAATTTTCTAACCGTAATTTTAATTTACAACTAACTGGACTTCTGCCTGAATTTGCCTTGCATTGGTGCAAAATTAGAAAATAAGGAATAAATCAAGATGAAACCTTCCTGGTTTTGCCATTATGAGAGAGTTTGGAATGAAACGCCCTCCAACAGACCGCTGGCTCATACCACTATATATGCATTTTTCCATTAGGGGAACACTATTCCTCAGATAACTGAAATTAGAAGTTGATCTCATCTTCAGTGGTATTTGTTCTTGTTCTAATTGTCCCAGCCTAAATTATAGCACTGGAGCCCTTAGTTAGTCATCAAAGACCAAGAGAAAACTGCTTAACACAGTGTCCCATTCTTACTGTTTTTCCATATCAAACTTATCAGATAATTTCAAGAGCTCATAGAAGCATTTATTTTTTTCCTTTTTTTTTTCCCACCCTTGTAGCTGACAGTAGCCATGGATGCATTACAGAACCCAGCATGTCCAAGATGGATTGGGTGCTGCTAAGAGGTTACCTTCTGAAAATTACATTCATAATACAGCTTGCCTTACTTTTCTGGTCCTAATACTTGTTTCTAACAAAATCAAAACCAACAACAGAAAAGTCAAAGCCTAACTAAATACAGATTTTTCCCCTTCCCATCTTACATATCAGGCATGTGTGACTTCTACATGACATAAAACATACAACACTGTATTTATATGATAGCTCCTGAATGAAATTCCGCTATCAAGGAGATGAGATTTCTTTACCAAAAAAATCCCTCATAAACAACCTACAATCCAAGTTTGACTCCACCTAACCAAGAGTCTGCAAGAGTTGAGAAAAATCTTTTTTATTATCTTAATATTCTTTCTATCTAGTCTCAGCTTAAACGAAGACTTAAAAATATAATGGATGCATAAAGTCCTACCAAAATCAGTGAGATATCACACACTTAAATCAGTATTAATTATTAACTTCAAGCGCTTTTCTAGACAAAACCTTTTTTTTACTAATATTAAAGCACCAGAATTTTAACTGGCTTCAACCACGATATTGTAGTCAAAGCTAAAAAGAAAAGTTCTCCAATGACAATATGAGAAGTGTTTTCATGCAACTATGCCTTTATAATTAAAAAAAAAAAAAATCAAGTGGGAAAAATCTCTGTTCTTTTTCCTAACGAATACTTCTTTTTACTGAGCTCACACAACACGCAATTTATGAAGGAAAAGGGATTATACTGCATTTGACAGTTATAGTGCTATAAACTTTCATCTAGACCAAGCTCACATTCAAAAACCTTTTAAGTGTCACTAAAAAGGCACAAGAAACTCGTATTTACTATTCTCTTATTAAGTCGGTACTGTATCAACTATAAACCTGAAGAACAATAAACATATTTGAAACACAGACTGTTGTAAGTTGAACTCAGCATTACAAATATTGAAAGCTGCACCCGTAACCCTCTGTGCACCTCGTTATCACAGCACAGCTGCAGGGACAGACAGCTCATAGATAAAATATATATTGTTATGAATAAATGTGTCAGATCATTCAATAATTGTTACTCAAATGAAGCAGTACAGAAGAACTGTGGAAATTCCTTCATAAATTGGACACCCACGGTTTTCCCTCCTTTGTGAAAGAGCCACCTTTAAAATGCACAATCTTGGGATGGAAATCCACAGTGGTTTAGAGACTTCTAACTTCAGGGTGTCAATCACTTGAACATGGGTTTTTTTTGCCCAGCCCACTCCAGAATGGGCTGATTGTACAGACAGACATACACCGTACAGATGGCTGCAGGAACACAGGCAGGAGCAAGGCACAAGGGAGCTACAGCTGCTGTGGCTGGGGCTGTCATGATCATGAAGCCACACAGCTCACATGCAGGTCCAGCTGTGGACCCTGTGAGGGCTGATGTTCTGGTGCCTCCCTGGCACATCTCACCCTGGGAATTACGCGGATAGTACAATTTTAAAAGGTCCCTCAAAGTCATAACAGTTTCACCTCTTTAGTTCATAACCAATTTCAGCTGAGTCTGAATCAGTGGCGTGATGGTAAATTGTTTATTATTTCTCTACCGATGTTCAATTTTAGTAGCTTCTAAGAGAGAAGGCCCACACAAAAAAGGCACATCCAGCAATTTCTGCAAAGGAGCTCGACACAGACAGACTCAGATAAAGCAGCTGTCACTAGGGACCAGGAGAGGCTGACAAGGGAAGGATAAAGGAGTGGAGCAGAAAGCTTAACAGGCATCCCCAAGTGCACTAGATAAGAATCATTCCCAAGCCACACAACTTAGAGTCCGTGGGGAAGGAAAAACAAACAAAAGCTAGTTGCAAAGTACACACAGCTTCTAAGGCGCCTGCAGTTTTGCTCCCTGATCTTTTGATTGCCTTTATCAAGAAATGCTTGTCACTGCTTCATGCCGCGTATATATGAAAAATTACATCTCCCTTCATCCTAGGTGCTGCCTGCGGGCAAGAAGCGCGTCTTACACAGTTCCCTCATCTTCCAGAGTGACTTCTCACACCCACCTTAAACGTGCTCTTAAGTACTCGTTTGTAGTAAATCTAACAGGAGCCAAAGCACAGGCGGAGCTGCATTCTTTAACAAGAACTCCCACACCAGAGGCTTTGTTTTTGAAGCACCAAAGTTTCTTCCTACTGAGAGTGTAACCATGTAATTTGAATTCTCAAGCTATTCAGTATAGCATGGCACAGAAATAAGAAGTGCAATGTAATTACAAAAAAAAAAAATATATAATCACTAAATGTGAGTGCATACCTTCCCTGATAGCAGTAAATGGGGTTCCTTCCTCTTCTTGTAATCTAATCACCTTCAATGCCACCAACTTTCCATTCACCCTGAAAGGGAAAGAGGGCAGGGAGGGGAAGGAGAAATTTAGAGACACCAAAATTATAGCAGAAGCAGTATTTCTCATAATAGAACTTGTTTCCTATCATCTACTTATTCAATTTCTTCCTGTCAAAGCCAGTGATTCATTTATAGCACTGTAAGAAAGACTTCATAGCTTCCATAATGTCAACTTTATATTTTCACACTCAAGATGCAATCCAAGAAATGATCTCAGTTTTCTGTGAATCAGTCTGTTTCCTTTCTACCACAGCTTTGATACTGAAACTTTGTTAAGAAGAATCATCACATTGTAAAATTTGGTGATAAAATATCTGTTCATTATTTGATCACTGTTGAAAGAAAAAGGCATACGATTTTCATCAGTCACTTCACTTGCAGTATATCCAGATTTACACTGATTACCTCCTTCCCACTGCATGACACACATTATTATAGCCTTCAAAAAGCTACAAAGTTTGAATAATGAAAT
This sequence comes from Vireo altiloquus, assembly GCA_013396875.1. Lineage (NCBI taxonomy): Eukaryota > Metazoa > Chordata > Aves > Passeriformes > Vireonidae > Vireo > Vireo altiloquus. The sequence goes on from VZRF01002384.1 coordinate 1,034,131, forward strand.
AATTTTTAGGTCATTCTGGCCATTTCCTGCTAGGGCAGGACTGTTCCTGAGACATATTCTTGACTACATGGCCCAGGCTGCTCCTAGATTATAATCACTCTCATTTATAAGTTTAAAAATATTTTGTGCTTCAAGAGACAAAACTTATAAACAGGTCATTTTAGTGTAAAATCTATTTGGCTTGTTTCACTTTTAGCATTCAAAATTTCACCACACATTCCAGGCCTTGCAAAAAAAAATCCAGTTGGTTCAGTTTATCCAAATAAAATCTCACAAAAACTGAATGAAGCTGATATTCATTATCCTCTTCAAACTCATACTATGAAACTGTTTACAGACTCCCCATGTATGACAAGCAATGATGAGGATAAACTACCAAAAAGGCATAATACAGTTTTAAAAAAAAAATTAGTATTAGTAAGATTTATTTCTGTAAAAGCAAAATTAGCCTTTACAGTCACAAAGCTCAAGGACGCATTGGAGCCTTTACAGTCCTGTAGCTATGGAGGCAATTCCCAACTGTACTAGAAGAGGGATGGCCCTAGAAGATGTATTAAATTTTCAAAGCAAGATGATATGGACAACTACCAATGCTGAATTCATCTTCTCCCTCAGGCTTTTAATTTTTGCAGTTACATGAGTTCAGTGATGGATGGCTACTGTCTTGTTTCTTCTGATTATTCTTCTTTTATAATTACCAAAAACTCATTAGCCCTGTACAGAACACTGCACAATGACTCTGAGCAAGTTAAGAAACCCTGGTTATCAAAAGATGGTTTACTCATCATCTTCCAATTATTCATAATATTTCAGGCTGACACCAGTTCAAGTCTCAGGCTGCTAGTCACTGTTGAAAGAAAATTATCAGCTTAACTCTCCTAGATTTCTCCTTATAATTACCTTACATATTTTTTTATTTGGACTTAAACAGGACTTATGGCATTAGAAAAAGATAAGCCTTGCCTCAAGTAACTTCATGCGTCATGCTCAGACAGGAGAAACAACTAAAAGAATTAAAAGCAGGACTGATGACAGACATGGAGTTCATATACATGTGTACTTTTCAATTCCTCTGTCAATACACCACACTACCTATCATTTACATGTTACTTAGATATCTGGATAACTTGACTATTTTGCAACAGATGAAATAACTGCAGGAGGAATTTAAGTAAGAAAAGCAAGATCATTTTGCAGATAAAGAACAGGACAGATGCTTTGTTCAGGGAAGGCAATGCAAAATACAGTGGAAAAAAAACACATCAAAGAGGTGATAAGGAAACAGGAATATGGAGTCTCTTGACAGAGAAAGACAAATAACATGCAGCTTTGTGTAGTTTATGTTCTTTTTAATCTGAAGTTCTACATTGCATTGATTCATGAAGAGCAATAAATAACACAAATAGCAACATTATGGAACTAATTTCAAAGAATTCACTATTAAACACAGTAGGTGAGCTGTGCTTTTTAGTTATCATTGTCCCTGTGTCATTGGTACCTGTCATCATCTTGATAGACATCATGGCAACTCTTAGTACTATCAAAATAATCAAACTAATTTCAAGTAGTGTTCCTCTGGGATTTCAATCTCCTCTTTAATATAATTTATCTCCAATATATCAATCTACAATTTCCATAATACAACAGCCTCCTTATTCTCATTTACTACCCAGTCATTACGATCTTTTTTTTTCATTTAATTTTCTATAAACAGAAGCATATAAAACTGGAGATGTGAGAAATTATGAAATATCAATTAAAGAGATAGGGTGTATTTTCACATCCTTTAATTATCCTCCCACTGACGCAATCTCAGGATGTAGTTAGATGATGCTGAAGAGATGAGCTAAGGGCTGCCTCAGGGTATAGGTTTCTCCTGCTAAATCTTTGCCACACACTCCTACCACTGCCTTGTATTTGCTCTCATTTCTGCTGGAATTTACAATGAAACTGCTTAAAGAGCTTAAATAAGAGAAGACTGGCCCTTCCAAAAAGAATTAAATCATATTTTTAAAAAATTATAAAGGCGTGAAAAAAGAAAAAAACACTAGAAAATACATAAGAACTGGGTCCACCTTTTGAGAAGCAACGTGTCATAGGATCAAGCCAGCTATGTCATGAAATTGCGCCTTAAAACTCATGATGCCACGTCAAAATAATATGGCAATTTCCTTAGAAACAACACTGAAAAAAGGAAACCTGGATAAAATTACCTCTGCAACCTATCAATACTTGTCTTTGCAGACTCCAGAAGTGATCAGCTAAGGTTAGCAGAACTCCTTCCAGATATTACTTCACATTTGTCTTCCACAACTTTCAAAGCATGCTCAGTATTTTCATTATTTTCAAACATAAGTAAAAAAACTGACAGGCAGACTGCCTCTTAGACTGTAAAAAAGCAACAGTGCTGACTCTTTTAATACCTAGGATTCATTAAATCACCTCTATTACTCACTGTCCAAAGCAAACAATTTCACACCCTCTCAAAACAATGCACTTCACTGGGTCAAGGATTACACTTGTCATCTTATGCCCATCCTGTCAACTGCCCCATTAGTTTCTATTAAGGACAGTATTGACTAAAGAATTCCTATTTTCTAAGCCATCCTCCCTTCTAAACTAACTCACTTTCTCATCTAAAAACCTTCAGAGAAAGTACAGAAGTCCTAAAGCCTACTAGTAGTCCTAAAACTAGTAGGTTGGTTTTTTTTGTGTTTTTTTTACTGTAGGCAAAACACCTGCAGCTGATAGACAGTTCTCAGATTTATGGAAATTAAGCACTTTAACATTACATAATCTCTCCTAATAAATTTCTCATTATATATGCAATGTAGGCAAAAGAAAAATTAGTCCAAATTGCTTTATGCAGCATTAAGTAAAAGTCTGCATATCATAAAGCCAGATATTACAAAAAATGCTAATATAATGTGTCCTTCTGCATTTTCTAAACCACCATACCAAAACAAATACATTTATAAAAAATGACTATTTATGAGAAAGTAGAGAAGACTGGAAAATATTTAATGCTTTAATGCATCATTAAGAACATATAATACTGATGAATATAAAGTAACTGATGACTTAATTGGCTTCACTGGGGATAATGCTGATGATGCCACATAGAGAACAAAAGAGTACAATAACACTATTTTCTCAAGTTCTTCAGATATATTTATATGAATAAATGTTCTAAATATACACATTTAAAAGAGTCAATTAACATAAAATCTGCCAATTCCGATTTCAATCTGTTTATTTAATACTGAGTTTTACCACTGGCTGGAGTTGAGGCTGAGCTCATGTGAGCAAGTGCTAAGCTTGGGAACACTTCTGTAAAGAAAAATCAGTAGATAGTATTAGGATGATGCTCTAATTTGTGATACAAATTTCAAGAAGCTAATTCTTATGAAGAAAAGTAACTTTGAATTGTTAAATATTAATTTACAGGAAAAGCTCAAAGTTTTATGATCAAGACAATCTGATTAGATCTACTCTATAGTGATATTAACGTCATAAAGAGACACTTAAAACTCCAAGCAGACCATGGGGGCCAAATAAAACCAGGCTCTGCCAGAAATTTCCTTTGAAGAAACCTGACAGAAGCACATTCACTGTAGGTTTAGTCACCTCTGATTATTCTACCAACTAATAACTAATTCCACATTGAGGGAAACACTTTTAATCATTATCATAAAAGACAGTTCAGTGTAAACATGGTTTATATTATATTTTTCTTACTAAAAGGACTTATGTTTCTAGTTTACAAAAGTCACTCCCAGTCCTGCTAAAGCCCTATCATGTAAATTCTCAAGGGACTAACACAGGCCCTGAATTTCTCTTTTTGAATCCCACCATCTTTTAACCTCATCTTAGACAAAAGTTACCTTGTTTTAATAAAAGCCAGTGGATCAAAGATACTTCATAATACTGACATTTATTAGGGCTGAAAAAACAGAAGATGAAAGAGTTTCATGAGAGATGAAGGACTTAAATTATTAATTAGTGCTGTCACTGGAACTCAGGACTCAAGGCAGTCTCGTGCAAAGAGTGTGGCAGCCCTCACTTGAACAGGAGCAGGTGAGAGTTTACCTCCAGGTCCCTGACTCGCAGCCACATCAGCTCAAACCACTTAGCAGCTCTCCTGAGCACAGGGGCTGGACCTGACCGATGCCTGCTGGAAGGAGCCGCCTGGGACGGGCAGCAGGGAGCATCCAGAGCCCAGCATCCTCCTCCTCCCCACACCCCACATCTCTCCAGGCCCCACTGATGCTCACATGAAGAGAAGTTGAAGACAAACAAGGTGGCCTCTTAAAACTGTGCACACTGATAGTCACAGGGCACCTTCTGAGAGATGCCACTGCTCAGCTTCAGCATTTTCCCTACCATTCCAATCACACATACATGGCCAATAAGGTACTATCCCGTAACCCTACCACATGTATGTAATTTAACTATGTTCTATTCTAGTTCTTCTACCAAGTTTTCCAGGGCAACCCTGGGTAAGTAATAGAATACACTTACTTTCTTCAGTTTTGTCCCCTGCTATGCGAGATAATAATACTAAGTCACCTCCTTAAACTGCTTTGTAGGGTGAAGCACAGCATATACAGTGTAATGTTCTTTTTATATATTCAACTATGGAGAAAAATTTTCCCAATCTTTCTTTTAAATGCTGAGAAATTCACTGAGTAAGTGATCAATATAGTCAATGATTCATCTTCTAGTTAGAATCCTAGTAATTTATTTTAGTACTTACTCTAATAATTTTTTTCACCATTTGGCATTTTAGTTGACCATCTAGTTGTCATTAGTTTTCTATCTAGTTCAACTTGAAGATATTATTTCTATTAAAGACTTAAAATGCTAGAGATTTTTAAAAGCATTTATGTACATACTTTATAATCCAATGTCATGACTTGCCTACAAAAATCATTAAAGGAAATCAGTTGAAAAATGAGGGTGGGGAAAAAAAAGAAAGCCTAGTTGGTAACCATAAAGTGCCTTTTCATAACCCATGAATATGTATTCATTTTCCAGCCATCTGTTATTCTCAGATGAAAGGAGTTTCATTTGTAGAACACTAATTCCACACAATTTTCAAGAAATGAAGAAAAGGTTAAGGAATTTTAGGTCATTATGGCAACATGAATCAAAGTAATTTTGAAATATCAGTCTAAATAAATAGGTCATAACACAGAAAAAACTTTCCTGTGAACTGGGCTGTTGTACATGAAACTCATCAAGGAGCCTGTGAACACACCACCTCACGTGGGCACGGAGTAAAGCTTGGAGAATGACTAAAAAATGGCAGCTTGACCATCGGAAGCTTATGGCACTTGCAACAGATTGAACACAAAAGACAATAAAAGAGTAAAGGAGGTTTCATGATAAGTAAAAGAAATTCTGCAGTTTCAAAAACAAAAGTCAAAACTGCAATTAGTCCTGTTAGTCATCCTCAGAGAAGGTTTCAGCATCATAAATATGAAAATCAAAATACACAAACCATCCTTTTTCTCGTGAGCAGCCATCCACACACATATTTATGAAATATGATGGTCAGCTACATTCATAACACACACTGCAATACATCATGCCAATAACAAAGAGAGGTAGCTCTCACTGATTATTCAAAGATTCCCTGCTGCCTCAAGAATAACACAGCATGGAAACCATGGCCAGTGCAGAGCATGATGCCTGCCTGAGCGTGATTTCTCTTTACTTTGCACCATGAACTCCCTATTGATTTTTAAGGTGAACAGTAAAAGGTACTGCCTTTGATGGAGATAAATGTCAAATGCCCGGACTCCCTGAGAAATACATTTTATCTTTGGGTACAAGTTGCAGTCACCTTGAAAACAAAAAATTCAGATTTTGAACTGAAACAAGAGAGGTACCTTGACTGAAGGACTGCCCTATCTCTGCAGCCTTTGAGCTCTTGTTAACAGCACCAGCTTCTACTGTGCGCTGCTCTGTGCTCTACTGATTTCCCATATTAATGGTCAAAAAGGATAGGGACCAGAATTCATTAGAACAAGTATTTTATTAAGGATAAGTTGAAATGATGTAATTTTAGGACAGGGAAATTAGGTAAAAATTGAGCTGTTATAAATTCTACACATTTTGCAATACAATGAGCACATGCAATTCAGTAAAGGTGCCCAGAAAAGTAAAGATGCAGTAAAAAAACACATGGGCATTCAAGAAGCAGATCAAGATCACAGTGGAGATACCACTGGTGTGCCTTCAAAACACAGACACATGCTGTGCAAGCAGCAGTCACAGATCACGTCGCTTTAACTGAGGCAATCTTTTTTAATTCTTTGCCTTGAAGGGCAAATGAACACAGTGGGAGAGGATGGAAAGCACGCCAACTCATAATATTGCCAAAAGCACAGGTTTTTCCCTTAAGTGAAATATGCAGAGTCCCAGTGGGGGAACACAAGGCCCCCACGCTGCATTGCAAGGGGCTCTGGCTGGCAGCAGCTCCCTTGTGCTGTCACCAGCTTCATCTCCACACTCACAACTCACATCAACATTTACGTGCCACAGATCAAGCCAGATCCCACTGCTGTATGTTCAGGTAAATTTATAACCAAACTCAAGAGGGAAGAGGGTCCATGGCAGCAGAAGGACACACATGTCAATACACAGACAGACAGAACTTCCTCAGCTCAACCACACAGTGACAAGGGACAGGAATTCAAAGGGCACCCATTGCTTTGCACCTACTGTATGGCAAATGTCCAAGGTGTTAATCAAATACAGAGTCAATGGAATTTGCATCATTTTTTACAGTGTTATCAGCAAATTACTTGGCCCACTTCTCCAAAATTTTACATTAAAATGAATCCTTTCAAAATCATCAGTTTCATGCAGTAAGCAGCCTCTTGGGATTTTATAAAACTAAGTAAAATATGAGAATCTAGCCTGAATTAAAGTAGAAAATGAACATGCCAAGAAGAGTTTCATTGCACACATCTGATGTGCAACACATGAAATCAAATAGATTTGCCTATTGATGCAACTGTCAGCCAGAAAAAAATGACTGCTTGGCTGTTTCTCCTATAAACAAAAAAGCCCAGCCTAAGAGAATACTGCTTCACTTTCCTCAGTAACAAAGTCCTGTTCACTCTGCTGCTTCTTCACCCCAGGGATTCATTTTTATCTGACTACAAAAAGAGAAATCCATCATCCAGTAAAAGGAATTAGCCCATTTCATTTCACTTTCGTGGAATATTAGCACAGATGCTCAAAAAGATAGAAAAGTGATAGGTTCTATAGGAAGACAAGGGCTTGGTACCATTTATCCTGCTCCAAAGTGTAAAATGCAGGATTGTTCTGAAAGCAAGTTACTGCTCATATTACTTTAAATTTTAGGAAGGGAATGGCTGATTTCATGTCTTTTCAGGCACATATTTATCTTTTAGACTCTCCAAACAGTATGCTAAGATTAAGAATGTTTTATTCCATCATTATGATCAGCAGGGGAAATAATTTTCAAAGCTGAAATGTATCTCAGGAAATGCATAAAAAACCTGCAAACTCTACTACTTGCCACATGCATCTGGTGACAAATATTGAGCAAAATAGTTCAGAGTACAAAGCATCATTCAAAAAAGCTCAATACAATCTTAAATTTTCCATCTTCAACTACAGTTAAGGACACATATCAGAAACATTTTGGCAAAACAAAAAAAAAACAAACAGGCATTAGAGTTGGTTATTAGGGATTTTCTAACATTTTCATCAAAATCCACTTGTGTATTACCAGCTCCAGCTTTTCTATCACGTCTGCATGTTGCATTGTGCCATGAGAGCTTAATCCTTCAGCAGTCAAACTGGGCACATACCAAAATAAACAGACCCCTCTTGCTCATTTGTATTCCCACTGAGTCTGTAGGCAGGGGAACACAGCCTCACCCTAACTACCCATATCACTCTAGGAAAAAAAATCTGTATCTATCCCTGTATCATTTTAAGATAAAACTAGAAACAGTCAGAGTCAACCAGCCTAAAAAGCAGCAACCAGGTTCAGGTCTCAGCTATAGAATAATGGAATTGTTTAGGCTGGAAAAGACCTCTATAATTGAGTCCAGCCATTAACCTGCCACTGCCAAGCCCACCACTAAGACATGTCCCTAAGTGCCACACTTGCACATCTTTTAAATACCTCCAGGGATGGGACAGAGCCCATCCACTTGCCCCATGCCTGTCTACCTACGTTCCCCAAGAGCACACCACAGCAGTGATGCTCTTTCTTCTTTGGGGACACCACCTAGGTCAGAGATTCCTCAGCTTCTCATGGGGACAGAAGAGGTAACAGGGCTACATTGCCTCAACAAACAAGTCCTTTTGAAATAGCAGATAACACCTGTAGTGTTTCCCAAGTTCTTGAAGTACATCCTCTTCCTGCTGTGAAGTAATTCAAATGTCTCTCTCGTTCAAGAAACCAAAGCCTGGACTGGATGTGCTGAATCTGGATAGTGCTAGATAATATGGAAATTATTCAAGTCTCAGTCAGAAAAAATAAGTCAAATTCAAACAGTAGTAAATTCTACTACAACAGCGGAAATAATCTCTGCATATGAATTCTTATCCACACTCTAGTTACACTTAGTTTTTTTAAGAACACATCTTAAAGGCCTTGAAGTAGATGTTACGAAGGAACAGGACAAAGTTGCACATAATTGATAAAGCTCTCACTACTTACTCAGAGCAAGCTGTTTGTGATAGAGAATCCAGCGTGCCCAGTAATTTCAATTTATTATTCAAGTACCATTAAAATCATTATAGTATTTCTTTCAGATTTGCAGGCAACTCTACTAAAATGAATATTTCTAACCAATCTACATTTCATAACATGTTCACAAGTCACTGTTAATGCAATAGCTTTAGGGAAGGGTTTTGCTTTGTTTCTACATTTCAGTCTGTTTAACTGACTGATGGGACATCCCATGACTGTTGCCTTAGCTCAGCCTTACTGAAAGCCGAGACATATGGGCTGACTGTCATCAGATACTCACTGTGATTTTGCTAAAGGGTTTTAGCAATAAGGCACAAGCTGAAATCGATACTGTTTTCTCATATTACATAGACCCCAATAAAAAGCTTACACGAGTATAATGTCTGGAACGTATGGTAATGCATAACTGAGCCATTAACAACACAAAGCAATAGCATTTCCTCAAAGAAAACTGCCAGTGAAAGACAATACCTGCAGTGGCATGGCAGAAGTGTGAATATTTCTTCTACATTTAGAATGTGTTTTTATTCCTATCAGCTGTCATTAGGGTCATCAATACCTAAGCTACTGAGAGATGAGGGAACCCTCATTCTGATTTATTACAAATATTCAGTGGAAAAAAATTATTTTTCAGCATCCAACCAAGTTAATGACCCTGGAAAATGTTATGACATATTTTCTTTTTTTCAGTAGTTATTCTGTCCAATGACTGCCATGATACACTCTGCTGGAATGGCAGTGTTGCCTCATGTATCACTGACTAACCAAAGTTTTTAAATAAAGATATCACATGTACCAAATCCCTCTTTCAGAATTGCTTTGTTATTATTGGAAACCCGATTATGAAAACTTGATTAATTATGTAAAATGGCAAAAGACACTCTGCTTCACAATGAATAACCCTGAATGGAAGCACTGGCTGAAGAAGTATATTTTAAGTGTGTTTACTGAGTTATTTTATGCAATATAGAAGGACTTAGTGCATTTGGGGATAAAAAAGCTGTAACAAATAATGTTAAAGTGGCTGAAAAAATATTTGACATGTATAGATAGACTATTTTGAGGTAGAGTAGTTGGAACAATTGTAAATAAACTCTTGTAAACAAATTAAACCTAGAGTAGTCCAAAATTCCATTCATTCCCTTCATGTTTTTTATAAAAGTTTTTAATAATGATAAAAAAAAAGATGAACAACTTATCACATATATTTAGCCCTGCTCTCAGACCATCATAAAACTCTACTTGACAGTGTATTTTGCTTTTACCCCTAGAAATTAATTTGGTATGGATTCCAAGAAAGTAGTACAACATTAAAGTGCAAAAAAACATCAGATAAACAAGGACCTCATCTTGTTCTGATGTGAAAGCAATATGCTACCTGAGCAATATGGTCTCAGCCTCTTTGACCAGAGCACATGGCAGTCAGTAACACTTTGATTCACAGGGATCTATGTACATGTTCAGCAACATCAGTTGATACTTTCTGCTTATCTTCATTTACACACAAAATCAAATGAAAAGGAAACACCACTTACTTGCTTTTTCCTTTGTAAACTGTAGCATAGGACCCTTCCCCTAGTTTTTCCAGTTTTTCATAAGAGTCTGCTTTTCCAAACTTAGGGCTTGTAGGCTAAACAAAACAAAAAAGATGACCTTTCAGCATGTATTGCACCCATAACATTAACTGCTTTGATTCAGCCTTTAGAGACCAAACATCATTATCAAGACTTTAAGATGTGCCTGTTTTCAGTAGCCAACAACAAAAAAATAATTAATTGGTAAAAAAATTAATATTTACTCAAATAAAATATCATTCAGCAACCCAGATGGCAGTTGCTAATATCAACCATACACTTACATCACTGGATCTATCAAAAAGATTTTGTTGTTAATCAAAGCGATTGTTCTGGTTTATTTTTCACATATATCACTTCACAGAGAGATAAAGATCATTAACAACTAAAGCATCTTATCTACATTTAGAGATCTAAACAGCAGCCTAAATCTGCCCGACAAAATCAGAACTAATAGAGCTGTTCAAGTATTTTATTCTTTCTTATTTTTTTTAGGCTAAAGCCCACCCAGAAACATTGCTCTAAGTAGTCAATGTCCCAGTAAATCAATCATTGTTCAGAGAGGGGTCAAAAAGCTTCCAAGTCAAAGGAAAGCATCTTCAATGACATCATCTTCTGAATTATGATTACAGCCTTCAGACAGTGGATATAATGACACCATACTTTAATGTACATTTTACATAGTTGATAAAAGTCCTGTATCCTAAATATTTGCAGCCTAAGTGAGGAGTCTAAAACTGAAGTTAGCTAAGCAGTGATTCTTGCTCAAAGGGCCAGGTAGCTCAGCTGGCCTTTTGTGACTGATACTTGCCCCCTTTTACAGTCGTAACAGAGAACAATTCAAAGCTGCAAACACAGAAATTCACCTAATATTAAAACTTTCCATTGAAATTCTGAGAAAATGTTTGACTTTTCTGAAGTGCATCCTATTTTCCAACATTTTCCCATTTTCCAGCTGTCTGGAAGGAAAGATCATTTTATTTTTCCTCCAAGACCAGATGGACACTGCAAAAAATCTGACCTGCTGCTGCCCTCAGCATCACCTACATATCATTTAGACTGCGGTGCTCAGATATCCTGTACCTAAACCAACCAAAAGATCATAGAGAAACTTTGGAGGGTCAGCACTAATACTCAAATCACACAGAGTGACTGATTTCACAGCACTCTTGTTAAATGCTACAAAGAAAAGCAGACAAGCAAACCCAGCATGTGTAGAATTCATCAACTGGGATGAGCCACGTGCAGCTGCACACACATTCTCACATGCAGAATCCTATGTCTGATTTTAAAAAAGTATTCATGTATAATTTTTTTGAAAGGAAACAAACATTACAGTACAGGGCACATCTGTGTGTAAATTCTTGTTAAACCATGGTTGAAAGTTTTAAATCAACTGACCCTAAATATTGCTTCTAGTTAAACAGACAGGGGCATCCCAGGTAAGCTGACTTGGTGCCTCATACTTGTCCACCACACCCAATTAACCACTAGCCAGAAACTGAAACATTCTCTTTACTCAACTATTCTTCATTTGTCCTATGTAAAAATTCTGTCACTTTGGCAACTATATAACTTTTTTGATATTAACATTCCAGCTTTCTATCGAATGGTATAAGGACAAACATATGTATGTTTGCAAAACTGAGCCCTTTCACGTCTCCAATACAAAGAGCAACCTATTTTTTTGCTATCCAATTCCTAAGTATTAATAGACTTACACAAATTTGTCATATCAAAACTCCCAGATCTTTTTCATGCTACATTATTTGAAACACTACATTATAGATGAGGCAGTAATATTCTTGGATTCCACTCTGTGCTTTAAAAAGTATTCTGCCTGGTTAAAAACAAATTTTAGGATTATTTAATCATAGTTTTATTACAGATGTCACTAATAGAGGTGACTAAAATATTTATTCAAGTAACTATTTATTCTCATTTAACTATCCAATTATGGACTAATACAACACTTAAAAATCTTCAGAAAAAAAAAAGTGGTTAGATGTTTAAATGTCTTACAAATAATGAAGAAGGAGTGCAAAGTATTTCCCAAATTGCAGGCTGCAATGAACACACAGTGAGTAGCTTTGTTTGGAGTTGAAATGCTGCCCTAGTTAACAGTGAATAGTTCACTGTTGGTTTCCTCACAGTGACACAGAGAAAGGACAGGGTTTATACATGTGTTTCACATCCATTCTTATTTTCACACTGAGATTTACTTTTATTCTCTACCTCTGGAAACCATAATCTAAAGGTCAAAACAACTTGTAAAGCCTTAAGATCTTGAGAGGAAACAGGATGCCTTTAATCCATTACCACACAGTAAATCATCAACTATAGTTATTCCTACAACCTCAAGCTCATTTCTCTGTAGTCCAACTTCCAGAAGCACAGACTGGAAGTCATGACTTTTGACTCATTCTCCTCCTGAAAGTTGCTGCATCATCACCAAGAGCAGGCAAAACTCTGAAAGCTGGCATTGGATCAGGAGGACAGTTCACTCCTGAGGGTCCAAGAGAGAGCTCTGCGCCCTGGGCTCAGCTCTGTGCAGCAAGGCTGACCTGCCACCCTCCCCACGCACTCCCCAGCCCTGGTCCAGTGCCTGCTCACGCTGGCTACGAGCACAGAAAGAGCCCAAACCCAACCCTTGAGCCACTCCTGCCCCGTGTGAGGCAAAACCTCCTGTCTGACACCTTCCCCTTTCCAGCTGACAGCACCTCTGCTGCGGAGCTCAGCTCTGCTCCAGCTGCACCACCAGACTGCACTGACCAGGCTCTCCACTGTCAGATCTGCCTTTGTGACAATGACATTGCTCTCCCTGGCATTTGTGGTCTTTGACGGCTTGCAATTTTTGAAGGCATGTGGTGTAGGAAAGCACTTCAGAGGACTTTATCAAAAAAATTTAAATAGATCTGAGGCAAAAGAATATATATATTAATACATATATATAATTTGCATGCTACCTCTTAATGAAACACCAAAGCACTCAGCCTATGCATTTACTTTAGAAAATGAAAGGGCAGATTAACCACTTCCCCAACATTTTCTCGATTTTTTAAAATGAAATCTCGTACATTAATTCAAACTTCTAATTACAAATTGCCTATAAATTAAGAAGTTCAGACACTTCTTACATTTCCTTTTATTTCTGGATAATAAAGGAGGTAAAGACTGACTGAAATAATGCAAAAATAATAAACTTTTCAAAACTTTAAGTTTTAAGCTTAAAGGAATCTAAATAAAAGGCTACTGAAGGAATCTAAATAATTTGAATTTCCACATTACTGTTGAAAATTGTAATCATTTCAGCCTAGTTTCCTTTATTATTACAGTCCCCATTCGTCCAGGTATTTTTTCAGCTTCATGGACATGAATTTCATTATTCAGATTTCTCCACATTATTTTATGCTTTTCAACCATTTCTGTTTAAAAAATATGTTATAGCAAGGTTGGTGACTTTTTCAGTAAATATTAAAATCAAATATAGAAAATTCACTTTTAAGTAAAATTTCTTCTTCCAAATTATTTTATTCCTTCTGGTAAAATATATGGGAATACACAGAGCTTTGTGTTTGTTAAATCACAGGAGTCCCTTACAGTGCCTGAGATGTTGTTGACTGAAATACACATAGTGAGTGAGACATATCCAGAGCATGAGATGCTTGCATCAGCCACTGACAGACAGCACAAGCAGCAGACTCACAAGAAATTCCCCTATTTTACATAACTGGTGCAATCCCCCAATTTGACCCAGACAACATTTCTCAATGTAGAAGAATACTGGTTTTAACTGAACTCATGTGTTTTGGTAAAATTTTTTTCAAAGCTTCTTTTTGATCATCTAACCTTACAATATTTCTACAGCTATTATTTTTCCATTTCTCTTATCTTTCTCATTGATTTTTAAACCTCTAAAACACCAACAGAGAATCACAGAATTATTTAGGTTAGAAAAGGCTTTAAAGATCACCATGTCCAACTCTAATCGACACTGCCAAGCCCACCACACAAGTCCCCAGGCACCACATCTCTACATCTTTTAAATACCTCCAGGGGTTGTGACTCAACCACTTCCCTGGGCAGCCTGTTCCAGTGCTTGAAAACCCTTCTATGTACTAAACATCATTGGGACTACTTAGGCATAAAGAAGCCTGTTGCTCCACATTAGAGTCCTGCATTTGCTACAAAAATCCCCAACCAACCAAACAAAAAAAACCCCAACCAACTTACAAAAGTAAGAAGAAAACCCCAACACCTAGATGTATTCGTGACCAAGACTGAACTACCTAACAGCAAAAAGTTAAATAAGCAGTAAACAACCAGTCAGCAAGAAATTGATACAACTGGAAAATCCACTGCAAAGTGAGCTTTCATGCTCCAGAGAAATCTTTCAGAGAACTCAAATGGGAAAGCTCAATGAATTACTGAGACAAAAGGGAGTTAAGGTCCTCATACCTCTGAAGAACATAGTCCCAAGTCACCGTGAAAGTCAGGACAGGTTGTGGTAGATCATGTTATCCCCAAGAGGACACTGGCAACTGCAGTGCAGAAGAGTGTAGATCATTCCCTTCAGGAAACTCACTGGGAATTTTACTTGTTTGCCTTCATGTTCCACTTTCCTCGAAAATAGTTTGCATTAGGTATCTTTCTTATTATAAGCCTACATTTTTCCCAGTGCTAGATTGATGCTGCTGCATCCTTGAAACAGGGGTTTTTCTTCTTCTATCAAAGTCTCATACCAGATAAAAAGGAGTCGGACTTGCAGTTTTAGTTTTTCTTGTTGTTAATTCAAGGTACTATCTCAAATTCAGAAAGCTGTCCGACACCTGGACTTAGCTCTCTAAATTTCCTGCTGCAAAAGCCACAAGACTGAGAACGCAATGTTGTTTTAAAAACTTTTCACCCAATTAATTGTTAAAACTTACTATATTTATAATTCTGTACCAATAACTATTTGTAACACATTTTCCCAACCTCAAATCTATTCTACCAATGTCTTTGTGCCACCGTCACAGTAGAAAATGGAGTAAAAGAAGAACTCTAAACACCACCCAAAAACTTCCATCTTGCTTCCCTTTTACCTCCATACTACAAAACCCAAAACAATAAATTTTGCACCCTGTGATAAACTAAACTATAATCTATCTTATATTTTGAATGTTCTTAATTCATCCATAAGTGTTGGAAGCTTTTCCCATGGGCACAAATCAAAGACTGTGTCCTTCTGGGGTCCCAGTAAGGCTCCCAGACCCCCCAGGGCAATTTTAGGAGTTTTCCAAATATCTTGAACTCCAACACTGGATTAGTCTAAGAGCACCACTGAGCACAGGGAGTGAGCATTTTTAGCAGCATGGCTTGCAGTAAGAGAGAGTAAGAGAGAGATTAGATATTTTTTCCCCTCTGGTTAAGGAAATACAGATCATAGTAACAAGGATAGAAAGAGTATGCCAAAATGTTGAGTACAGAAATAGAAGAAGCTAGTATTTTAAACTGACATGAGAGTATTAAAAATAACAGAGAAAAAAAGAAATGAGAAGAAACTGTCTTTTCTGACCATGTAGTTTCAAATGGCCATTTCATTGATACAGCCTGCAGGAGAGATAATAGGCTTCATCCAAGAAGTAGCAGTATGAAGCCTTGTACTACACTGCCACATGAATACCTCTCTTTCTCAGAGTTTTTCAAAATCTATGTAATAAAGAAAGCTTTAATGGAAAATTACACTGAAAATCACCTGACTATTCCTATAGAAGCTGTGTGGGTTATGTTCTCATGCATTTTTCATAACTGCAGAACAGCTTGTGAATGTCACACTTAACTGTCACACTCCCAAGTCTGAGTTTTAAATAGACCCTCTTTTTTTTAACTGCAGGATATTAAACTTCAATATAAAACTATCATTAAGAGAAAAATATTATTTTCACAGTACCTCTGTGAATGAAAGAAAAACAAAAGTGATTATCTGCTTTATTATACACCTCAAAAGAAATAAATTCATTGCTAGAAAAACTTGAAAATAAAAGGTAGGCCAAGAAGATCAACTGAGATTAAATCACAAGAATGAAAGATAATAGTTAATTTTTAACCATTTTGTCATCTTCTTTGTTACAAGAGTAAACCTTTTTCACAAAACCATATGCTATTTTCACACTAATTGTAGGTTGTATCCAACCTATAATAATAGGCCAATTTGACCATATCTTGAAAGTTGGACTGTTTTCTAGGGCAATGTTCAAGGGATACAAAGATGTTCAAGAATCCAGAGCAAGCCTCAGTCTCCCACCCTCTGATCCCATTCTGTTGCTTGCATCTTCCTAACCCTTTAACACACAGCTATAAATTAGGAGCATCCTGGGCAGAAGCGACCATAGAGCTCTCTGTGAAGGGGCTGGATGCAGTTTTAAAAGCTGTTCACTTGTTCTCCAGGCTATTAGAGCACAGGAGCTGGCTCAACTGCCACATTTTGTCTGCCTTTTCATCTAGAGAGTATCCCTCAGGTTAACGATTATTAACGCTTCCTTTGTGCCAGTAAAGAAAATTCCACTCTCTACACTGAACTCTGAAATTATCTTACCTCCATAAAATATATCAACCAGGAAGGATGCAGTTACCCTACTAATTAACAGGCTCCTAAATGGAGAAGGTTGCATACACCTGAAGGGGAAGAGAGGCAAGAATGGCACAGCAAGTGTTTATTTGGGCAGACAGAAATGATGCCTTACTTTCAGAAAAAAATCCTGACATTAGTGTCTATTTTAGAACTAGATTTCTTACACAACTGATTTGCAATGTGCTAACAGGATCAGTAGGATCATGATAGGATTCATGCCTTTTTGCTTATACTTTTTGGAGGAAAGTTGCATGTATCAGGACTGAAAATTAATAAAAGTTGTAGAAAGTGAAGAAAGGTCGCTCTCCCAAAAAGAGTGAATGCAGTAAAAAATTGCTTATCCAATTACTTTTATTTGAATGTTTGGGTTTTTTACATTTATCTGAGTTAGCAGAATGTTAGTGTTTTGCTTGATTTTGTTTTTAAATTGACTGACAGGTAGGAAAATATACCTTAGCATAACATTTAAATTCACCACTTAATGGGTGAATTGGGAGCTTAAGCTATTCAGAGTGAACAAACTTATGTGTATCACTACATAACTAAATCTTGAGCAGATGGCTAGTTTATACAGCTTGCAATATTATATTTACATATGGTGCAAAAGTACTGTTTTAGTGTATAAGATGAATACACCAAAACTTTACCTTGCACTGGAGAGTTCGATCCTGTGTCCAAAGAGCGTGGATCTCAAATAAAGAGCGTGGATCTATAATTTCAGATAATTAGAGTCAAACCATCTTTTAAAACAAGCTATTTGGGGAAGAGTGGCATGTATTTGCTTTTCAGTTGTGATTTTTTTATTTTGCCCAGTTTATTTTGTATTATTACCTTTTCTTCATTTAAGGAGAAAAGAAAAGCATTTTCTTGCCTTGGTAGACAAAGGACTCAGCATGAGATTTTTAGAAAGACAGATATAGACAGAGATGGATAAGTACACATGACTATAGCTATATGGATGTAATGTATATATGTATATACACACATGTATATTGTGTTGGGATGGATCAGAGAAAAGGTTTGTCAAGCCAAATTCCCTTCTAACAGTGGCTGAGAGGCAACACACATGTAGGCAAACACCTACTTCACTACCTCCAAGTTATCCACAACTCTGACGTGATAAAGGAACAATTCTGTTCAGCTGGAAAATTCATCCCATTATAACATACAATTTCAATCAGCTTAAGCAGTTTGGAAATCACTCTCATAGATGTTTTCTTATGTTCAAAGTAAGTGGAGAAGGTGGAAAGATTCTAAGTGTAAAAACTAAGCTTGTCATATAAGAAAAAACAAAAAAAATGTGCTAAAATCTGTCTGTACACTATTGCATTAATTAATTAAGCAGGAGTTCTACCAAGTTGCAACAAGGTGCAACATTAACTGCAGAAAAATAATTCATGTTCAGAAGCAAGAGATTTATTTTCCAAGTGACAATCTGTGGGAGGAACATGGAGCTCCAGCTTCCCCAAACCTCTGTGTGTGTTTCATCTTTCTCATCACAAACTGCAGAGCATTTCAAAGGTACAGAAAACACAAAATGGCCAACATACCACCTGCAGAGTATTTTGTGATCTTTACCAAACACTGAAACTAATACCTGTCAGAGAGGTGATAAGGCTGCTGAAATTAATCAAAGCAGAAACTAACACCCTAGGGCATTATAAACAAGGTCTTTCAGGTCACATCTTGAAAAATGTTATTTTTCTGAGACAAATAAAGGACTTTTACCTGAGCAGAAGCAGTGAGTGATATGGAGACTGCATATCCTGCCTCGGCCATCATTTCCACACCTGACAGCTACAGAAGACTTTAAATGATGAAAGGAAAAGACTAAATGGAAGCTTATCTCTAATTCAATTCCTCTACTAATTAAGCAAAGAAAGTGCAAATTGAACATAGCATATCTCTATCAGAATATTTTAAAATAAAACTTAGAGAAAGCAGAGACAAAACTGAAGCGTAACTCCTCAACAGTAGCCCATATGACCCAGAGGGCATAGCATGTTCAAGATCATTTACAGAAAGTGAAATGTATAACCTGTACCAGAGGAGAATTTCCAGAGAACCAAGTATGAACTCGGTAAGGGAGAATATGCAGCTGATGTGGAAGTAAAAGATGTAATGATCAGAAGAGCAAGTAACAAGGGCATCTGCTAGACAACATCAGGGCTAGAAAAGAGATGAAACCCCAAATCCTTCATTAATTCAACTATAATTCAAAACCACAGAGTGATCTATTTCTGTAACTAACCACACAGGCATCACTCAATACAATGTGCACCTATGGCCTGAAGCAATGCATTCAGGTTCTGGGAATGGGAATGAAGCACCCTGATTGTATCTCTGCCTTGGATGGCTGAACAAAGGTCTACCAGGCAGGACCAGGTGTGACCTGATCAGCAGAGGGCTAACACCACCTTTTGCTGTGAACTGCTCTTCCCTCTTTCATTATTCCAAGTGCTCTTCCTTGTAAGGAAAAGTCAAAAGTTACTAACAATGCTGCCAAGCAGAAGGAAGAACTGAGTTCACCAAACAAAGCTATAAAAATCAGCGAGAATTACAGGAAGTTGAGAAATGAGAATTGTATTACAAGAAATTCCTTTGCACCTCCTGTATCCAGCAAGTCTGTATGAGTCAGCGCAGATGAAGATTAACAAAAGCATATGTTTAGCTAGAGCTCTAACCAGTAGCATACTAGTAGAGGAAGCATTAATGTCATTTATAGAAGAAAATACTGCGATCATAGGAGATTGCATGGGTGCAGTAGAGTACCAGCCCTCTGGAAAATAACAAGATGCCAAAAGCACAGTCTCAAAAACACCTGCTTCAAAATTCTGGAAGCAAAGCAACTGAAACCCTTCAGTGTTACCAAAAGAATGTCAAAAACATTAACAGAAATTAGTAATAGTTTCTAAGATGAACAGCAGAGATGAGGAGTAAGTTAACACCACAAAATACTTAAGATTTAAAAAAAAAAGTCATTTAAATTAATAGTTGTGGTGCCAAAAAATAATCGGGCATCACAAACAAACACAGTGCAAATAGATTCATCCATTCTTAATGATTGTAAAAGTTTTATGGTAAAAACACCTTGTCATGGACTCAGATGGAATACACTAGAGACATCTTTGGCAGCCGCTATATAATGCCAAGTGATGATGAAAAAGCAAATTTGTTTTTGCTACAGATGGTTACATTTTAAAATGTAACCTTTTCTAAAAAGGACAGTCCCCTGGAGGCGTGACATCTTACCCACAAAATTCACATGGGTTAAACACAGCTCATCTACAGAAAATGAATCTCTTGTCATTTCTCGTTAGAAGTCTGACAGGCTTCAGTCAAACTTCTGTAGGGAGGACAGAAGATGTCCAGAAGACAGAGCAAAACAAAGAAAAGAATGAAAAGAAAAAGTAAGAGGCAATCAACCTTCTAAATTGTTTCGCACCAAATAAGATTTGAAGTGTTACATCCATTCTACTTAGATCCGTAGTCTTCAACTCAAAGGTCACATTATTATGCATTTTTCTTGCCAAAGCATAACAGAAATAGTTTTTCAATAATTTTGAAGGTCTTTTGGGGGAAATCTGTTCTGGGCATTATTCATGAAAGCTATGACATTTTATTTATCTAGTTTCTTTCAAAATACTTGAGAATAAAACTATTATGATGTGTTCCCAAACCCTTCTCTGTTGTTTTTCTCTCTTCTCACTCTCTCTCTCTCTCACGGAGTTTCTGACAGGGAAATAAATGTTATTTTTACTACTTGATTTTGAAAAGAGAATTATAAACTGTAAACAAAATCTGTCAAATCTGATCTGTTTCTCTAAAACTGAAATCTAAAAATCAAAAAGGCAATTTGGTTTCTTAAACTTCATGGGAAAGAATTCCTCTTCACAAATGAGCAATCTTCTGCCAAATTTGCTGTATAAACATTATAGCAGCTGTAATGACATACCAGGATAAGGAGAGGAAAACGCTTAGAAATCCTGTAAGACACCCTAATATCTGAAAGGAATTTCATCATTCATATTCGTTTTCAAGTTCTATTTTCCGATTTTATTTTATTAATAACACTACAAATATATATGGAAAACATATTTATATTTAATATAGTTTTTAATATTTAATAGTAGCTATGACCTTTTTCTTTGTTGTTTCGAAGTAAATAATCCCTTTGTAACCAAGAAAACATTTATTTGGTGGCTCTAATTCCACCATTTGGTACATGTGGAGGTATCAGAACTGCGCACTTACAGAGCTGGGGCTGGAGTGCCGCCTGACTTTAGGTGATTCCTTCCCTGCAGATGAAGTTTTGAAGTTAATGCAAGCGTTGTTCTCTGAATGAACCCTCTTCACTTGATTAGTTGGTTTCTCAAATGGATCGAAACTACTCTGTGTCCTCTGAACCCGAACCTTTTTATCCTCAGGAATTGTATCCAGAGGTTTGATCACTGAATCCATTCCCTGGCAGTTCCGTGTAGACATCTTTGTGACACATATCTGAAAAGAAAAAACATCATTTGTTGACTCTAACAGGCTTAAAGTTGATATCATTCCATGCACCAGCCAGCATCAAAAAGGGCACTGAACTTCATAAGCATTCAATTTCTATTTCTATGTTAAAATTGAAAACAACACATGCATTTTGCATAGGGGACACACAGTAATAACTATAAAAAGCCTATCTTTGTATAATGCACTAAAAGATCCTGAAAAAGAAAGTGAAGAGAGGAACATACATAAATTCATACATTTGTGTTTTATTGTACAGTGTGTTCTTGGCAACAATGCCACCCCACTTCTCTCTCCAACCTAGCCACAGATATCCACAAGCAGTATTGATTTCCATTTGTTAAAAATTGGATGAGACAAAACTAAAATAAATGATGGTAGTTTGTGTGTGCACTGGCTGGTGCTGGCTTTCCAAAGATTCAATACCAGTATATTATTGTATTTTTAAATAATGCTTATACAGTGTTATTATTATTATTATCACCATATGTCTCAGAAAATCGAATCAGTAAATCAATTCCCAGGCACTGAAACGTGAGACTACACCTTAATGGCACACTAAAGCAGAGAAGTTCAATTCTTTGTTACTGTGAGGTATGACTCTGCCAAGCTCCAGAGACTGCCACTTGCTGCTTGAGCTATCAAAATACACTATGGTTAGTTCAAAAGCTCCAAATGAGCAGAACAGCAGCTTTAGACACTCCAGTCATGTACGTTTCTGGTTTTAATTTCAATACCCTCCAGTACCTATGACATTTTTTAAAATTACACTCTTGGTGAGGGCTTCAGCTTCTGTTTTCACCCATAAGAGACTTGACTTTTACTTGGAAAGAAAAGAAATAGTTCAGGCTTTCAGGCTACAGGGAAAAGTTATGAAGTGTGATGCAAGCAGACCCAAGAGGCTCCTTAAATTGTAAGGCAAATCAAAGTAATCTACAGTGTACTTTTTCCATGACATTTGCATGTGTTTAAGGATAGACAGTGTTAATTTACTGTCAATTGAACTGTTCACATAAAAACTATTTAACAAGCATAATACTCCATTCAAGTACCTATAATCTAATCTAATTTTTGAAAACTTGTCATCCTAAAACAGTTAATATAAAAAAAAAAGGAGTCTTCCCTCCTAACCCAAAGTATCTCCAAAAAATTCTCCAATAAATTATTCTTTGCCACCTTCCCAGAGCAGTTTTTTGCCTTGAAATCCAACTTACTTCAATTGTTTATAGAAATACTGGGAGACTCTACCTTGTGGGGTTTGGTTGTTTTTTGTTTTTTTGTTTTTTTGGTTTTTTTTTATGATCCACTGTAACAGTAGATGAAAGATTTCTTTTCTACATTAAAAATTTACAGTATGTTTCCTGCACTGTGCCATCTGGCCAAATGATCATACACCAGGTCAACTCTAATGAAGGACATCACTACTGTCACAAACCAGGCATTACAAGGGTTCGAATTTCTTCTCACTAAAGTGATTTCTCCCAGACTAGAACTTCACCAAGTCATAACTTCCTTGAGAAAAGGAAAGGTCCCCCTTCATTCCAAATGATAATTCTTTTTCAAGCTAAAATTAAGAAAATTATGTAATTTTGGTCTGTTACTTTAGAGAGAACAGATAAAGAGCTGCTGCACAAAGAGTTTTTAATTAGTCTTCTTGTAAAACTAATTGGTTTCTTTTTCCTAAAACAATCCATATGCACAGGCATGTATTCACATACTTCGCACAGTCATCCCCATGTTCTTGCAATGCTAGCTACCAACAAGGATGTTTTAAAAGAACGTAAATTGAAATTACTGTTAATACAGTAGCACTTCCACATTGCTTAATCATCATGGATGCAAATAAATCAGTAAGTATTTCTCAGCATTTGGAACCCTATGATCTAGAATGCAGGGGCAGGAGATATGGACAAACAGTTCCAAAGTGGTACTTGTCTTCCCTTCAGGTTAATAAAGTGCCTGGAGCAGATTAAAATATTTAGAATACACAGCTATAAACATACTATAGATAATAATGTAATTAATGCTGCTTCTAGGTTCTTTATCCACTGGAAAATCTCCCTGTCTAGTTCTAATGTGGGCCACTAAGCATTTGTTACTGTTGTCTTGACTGGAAGCAGCAATAGTTTGGAATTTGATATTGAAGGGTGGCACTTTAGCCTTCAGGCCACTTGACTGAGTCTGAAGTAGGATTAAAAATCCCCACCATCATCTTATAATAGCCATCTTCCAACTTGCAAATGACTAAAACCAAGACAAGCACCAACCAGCTCCCCGCTCAGAAGTCAAACACCTTGGTGGATGCACAGGCTGGACACCACTGTCACCTCTGGAAAAGCCTGAGGACTGCAAAGAAATGCAAAAGTAGAGGCTGCTCACCCTGCCCATCTGCCTGTTTTGCAACTGCAGCACATCTCCTGCCAGAGCTGACGAGGGGTTTAATTCATCACTTCTCTCTCACCGATATCAATATTTCCTTGGCAGAAATAAAGCATTCTCTCCAAATGGCTGCTGACCAGAGCGCACTGTTGAAGCCAACAAAGCAAAGCTTATGCTGCTGTTGAAGGGTACACATTTCCAAACTGTCTACCCTGACTGTAAAACACTGAAGAGAAACAGTATTTAAGCATTTGTTTTACAATCTGCCATTGACAGGCCAAGTCCAATGACAGGCCAACTTCATGCTGAAACTCTGTTCTGTGAAATCTGGAAGGACCAGGTCTCAAAGGTCAGCACTGAGCACTGGCTGTAACCTGCTTAAGGACACAATAAACTCATTGGTGGTTTCAGGTTTCCCTCCATCAGCAAGGCTAAGCTACCACAGCAGAATAGGTTTTGCCCCTGGTCAGCAGGAGTGCTGACAGGCTGCTCCTGTGCTCCAGCTAAGGGTAACAACTTATTCTGCAGTGGCTTATTATGCAAAATAGCAACAGTGTGCTGAGCAAAACTGAAACATAACATATTTTGGAAATCTTCCTCTGCATACAAATGACCATGGATTTCACCAGCTTGACCACACCGCCTTTAGGAACATTATGGGTTTGAATTTTTTTACACTAATTCAATCATTTAAATATAATTTTCCCTTGTACTGAATAACTGCTGCTTTTAAATTCCAACCTCTTAGGGGATATGTATAAATACTTAGCATCAGAAGGTGTTAGACTTGTAAACCAGTGTCTACCACCAGGTAGCTCTTTGCTGGTAGTCAGGAGAAGCGTAATACACCTTCTCATTTCCAGATTTCTTTTTGCATAAGAGAGTTAAGGACCATTTTCCAGTTAAAGCACAGTATTTGTCATAAAGAACACCAGTTCATTTTCAGAATCTTTTAGATGCTCCTATGTGATCCTCTGAGTTAGTCAGACTTTCCCTCTAAGTACATTCTGCCACCTCAAAAACAGGACTTTTCTTTTTACCTCAATTCATTTATCTACATAAGTCATAGGTTCTGCAGAGTGGGCACTATTCTTTTACTAACCCTTCTTTTACGCACAAAACAACCCTCAATGAAGACAACAATCCAGGAAATTATTGAAACTATTTATCTTTTTCCAATGCAGCCTCAAAACCAGATGATTTTGTTGAATATCTGATTTAGCTAGTTACCAGAATAAAAACCAAAGCTAAATAAGCCATCACATATAAGAAGTCAACCTCTATGATTCATTAGCCCTCCCTATCTATGTAATGCCATACTTAAAACGGTGGAGCCCAGACATTCACTGAGATGCTATAAATGCCACCAGAGTCAAAAACCAGTGCTTCGTGAGGATGTGATGTTCAATGGCACCTTAACTATTAAAAGTACTGACCTCAAATGTATGTAGAGGCAATACAAGTGATACCTTGCTTTGTCATATGCAAGATGACAAATATGCTTTATAAAATGCAATCAAGAGGAAGAAACTTTCAGTATGAATATGCCGTGCATTTAAAGAATCCTCTATCTAGCCAATTGCATGAGTCATTAAGCAGTTTTAATTATCATTTCTTTAAAACAAGTCATCATATAAGTAAACAT
The DNA here is from genome assembly GCA_013396875.1 of Vireo altiloquus. NCBI lineage: Eukaryota > Metazoa > Chordata > Aves > Passeriformes > Vireonidae > Vireo > Vireo altiloquus. Next base: position 1,059,597 of record VZRF01002384.1, read on the forward strand.
TAAGGTATGTCAACACATAAAATGATTTCTTCCCCTTCAGGAGTTACTGACATGATTTTGTGTTTCGCCCAACACAATCTACATTCAAGGCATAATTTTCTGAGATTTCCAAAACTATCTGGCTGTTAAAAGTAGGGCAAGGGAACCACAGTTATCTCTTTCAGATGGGGTATTTTTGCCAGTAGATCTCATAATTATGGGGAACAGAGGTATAGGATCTTCATTTATGCCTTCACTCTTTTCTACAGGAAACACAATTTAAAAACAAGCCAATCAACTTAATACACTTAACAGCTATAAATTATTACAGATATAACATGGAATACACAAAAAATCCTGCATCCTGTATGGATTGTTCAAGCAAACGTTACTATCCTTCCAAACCTCGTATCAGATAGAAAAGTCTCAAGGGATTCACTGAACTATCCATCACTTCTGACTTTGGGCATGCTAGGTGGCCCCAGACATGAAAAATAAGAGAGGAAATAGCTTCTTTGTCACCAAGGTTTCCAGCTTGCAGAAATCTCAGTACCTCAGAGAACCATGATGAAAAATGGATCAAAAGATCATTTTGGCAAAAATGGCAAAAGAGGGGCCAAGACGAGAAGATTATACCAAAAAAAAAAAAAAATCTAAAAGGTAAGACAGAAGGTAGGACAAAACAATGGGAATATATGTATGGTATTCACACTAGAGAATTTCACATGTAGAACATTTACCCCCAAAGTCTCTGCTTTGGTTCTAAGATGAAAAGGCTAAATTAGACTCCAACACCAGTCTCCCTTTAATGAGTTTTGCTCTTCTACACAGAAAACAGAGTGGTCCTACAGAAACTACTTTTTTGTATTTGAAGTTATTCTTGGGAAAAGCACTTCGAAAGCAGCACTCAGAAACTGTCCAGGGACTTGGTATCTTGTGGGAAAAAAGATTTAATCCACAAAATAGCAATGACTATTCCTACTCAGTGAGGCAACAGTATTAATAGCTGAGAGTCCCTCATCCCAGATCTGATTTCCAGACTTGGAAAAAAGATCCCTGTCAGCCCAGGTGTGGTCCAACAGAAGCACCTCTCCATGAGCATCCTGCCCATTACATTTCTTAAATATGGATCATTAATGTCAAATACATGATTGTACTTCCCCAAGTTGTTTCACATTCTGCTGCCAAGCCATATATATTCTTCACACTGATGACTGAAATAAACCCGCTTTTAAAATTTGTCTGCAATTATTTACTCAGTCTGAACTAAAAACATAAGACAAAATGAGACATGATGATGAGACATTTAGCCACTTAAAACCTACAGCTCAAAAAACCACTTTGCAGCTACCTGAAGAGCCCTTGTCTACTTTTAAAAGAAATCACAAAAGGAAGTCTTATCTAGAAAATCAGAACATTCGTGTCAAGTTCAAGTAATTACATGAGCTATCACATATATTCTGGTAAAGTAAAGCAAAATAAAGTGCAGCACTACAAAAGTTAGTGCAGGTTTATATTAAAAGTTATTTTAGTGTTTCTCTGGTTTTTTTTTATTTATTTGAGGTTAAAAAAGCCAGAACATTAACAAAAGAGCTGCTCATGCTAGAACCACAGAAAAGCACAACATAGTTATACTTTGCAACTTTCTTAGCTGCTGATCAGAATCTGAAGACAACATATGACAGATAACAACACAGTTTGGACAGTATTTTTTTCCCCCTGCTCCTCCTGCCCAGTCTCACAATCAATTTGAGAAGACCCCAAGGCTGCTCTAGGATAAAGAGGCTTAGTCATCATTATGTCAGCATGGACCATGGGGCTACAGCCTCCAGTTTTTTTCCCATAATGAATGCTGCTGAAGTTAAGAGACTGAAATCACAAGAAGAGTATTTTTGCTCCATGTGTAAAGCTCTGTAATAAGCCCCATTAAATAAATAAAAATCAGTATAATCATTCATGGAATGCCCCTTTGAATCACCTTATATCTCATTTCAAGCAATAGTCCTTAATCTGCATTTGGGATTAATGTGAAAATAATAAATAGTGTATCAGATGTAGTTACTGTGATACAGTTTCAATGCAAGATTCTTTCACTTCATCACTGTCAGCAAAATTAAGAGGTCCCAAAGAAACAGGATTCTTAGAATTAAAGGTTGATAGACTAATTCATTTACTGTTTAAAGTCACACAGCATAGAAAGAGTAAGACTGATCTGTTAAACCATGTAAGTAATTTATAGTCTTACAGTTCATGAATTTTAAAACACTAATGAATGACCCCAGAATTAATCACCTGTTCGGGCACTTAGTAAGATATAGACTGTCCCATATCACTGGAATTTATTCATATGAATAAAGATATCCTCAGTAACAAAGAACAACCAATTCTGGCAGAGCAGGTCAGAATCCTACCACACAGACGAAAAAAGTTTAAAATGCTTGTATAATGTAAAGACACCCTACTCTGAAGCTCATCACATCTTTCAGGAAGATGCGTTAATCTGACTTTTAATTCCTACATTTACCATCCCACGAATGCTTGGTTTGGTCATCCAGTGGCTATGGACTTCTCTAAAATATCAAAAGATATTGCCAACCATCTACTATTTTCATTGATCATTGCCATTGTGCAAATCCCTGAAAAAAGTGACTGGTTGGGTAAATACCAGAGTGAACATCCAAAATTGCTACTGAAAAATCTGAATGAAATATCTGAATTCCATGCATTTGCACCATTCCAGGAGATGTAGTATGAAAGGACCAGACACAGGGAAACCTAAGGTCTAGCATGCAGCCAGAAAAAAAAATTAAAACTACTGAGTGATGTGAGGTAAGCAAGTCACTTAAACTCTCCACAATTCCATTTTTCTGTTTGCAGCAGTGATCCTGGCCCTATCACACGCAGAAACTGGGAGCACTAATTAGGTTTTTAAAGCACTTGGGCTTTTTTAAGTGAAATGTTATGAAGATATAGATCATAATTTGTAAAGACCGCTGGAAGTAGTGCAACAATCTCATTATCACAGACAATAAGACTTAGCACTTGCATTTAGCTGAGAGACATATAAAGAAAAAACATATATAGTTAAGTGACCGCTGATTCAACAGCTGAATTGCTTAAAACGTAAGTCTGCCATTAGTTTTCACTGGAAAAATCCTATCTGGATATGAGTTTTTATTACCTTTTATAAGCATGTTATTTTCTATCATGCTTTGGTACCATGGCAATTGAGAACACAAGTCATCTGCAGATTCTGGCATCCCTGGAATTTGACATTTCCTACTTATAAAACACAGTTTGGGAATGTTCTGGAGTATTATAAGCATCTTTGTTCAAAATAAAAATGCAGCTATCTGCAGATTCATTCTCTTTGCAGAACAAAGCAATAGGGAGGCTCTTTCTCATTTTAAACAAAAGTCTTGCCTGCTTCCTCTTGGCCCATCTGGCAGCACTCTCCATCCTCCCCAAGAGAGGGTCAGCAAATGACTGCTGCACCCACAAGCACAGGTTAAGAAGGAAGCTCAGTTGGTGAGAATTCTACAATGCGGGAAAAGATCCATGAAGAACAAGGGATGAGATAAGGGAGCGAAAAAAATTGTGAAAGGGGAAGTAGAGCATGTAATGCTGCACGACACCACCAGCCAGCTCATACCGGAGCTACCAGTGCAATCAGGCTCATCCTTGAAAGAGGTCCTTGAACACACTCACCCCTCCCTGCAATCACCTACAGCAGCCCTTTGGTCTGAACATCTGATGGGCACAGCTAAAAGAACGAGAAAGAGAACTGGAACAAGATAGGAAAAAGAAAGGGGGGAAGAGTGGGGGAAGGAAGGAAGATGCAAGAAAAAATGGTTGTAAAATAAGACACTTCTTTTCTTCTCCTGATGGCCTCTCTCTGTGTCCCATAACTCATACTCTTGGGTAATAATTATTTAACTTTAATTGGATACAGAGATTGCTAACAATGCTAGATATGGACTAACAAATGCAACTGAAAACAGAGCTCAGAGAGTGGAAATGGTATCTGGAAATATAGTGTGTTCCTTGCTGTACCTATCACAAATTTACTCATTCACCTCCCACAGCCCACCTCAAAGGCACTCGCCCAAAATGGCTGTTTCATTTCCAAAGTCAAAGCTGATGTTAAACCAACTGTCATTGTCATATGGAAGAAGGCAAATATAAAAAGGTCACTGAAGTGCCAGATGGGAGAATTTTTGAACTAGAAGCTCTGACATTAATTCTCTGTGTTTGTCTGAAACACTGAACTCAATGAGCAGATTAAATGTCTGTGCTGAATTGCCAGTGAGAAAAAAGTCACTCTCACAGAAAGACCAACTGATCAGGTAGGAATTCCAGTTTAATAAAAATGTGAAAAGATTTTTACCTTCATCAAGGAAAATAACATTTTATACTAGAAATTGGTTACACAATTCTTTTCTTTCACCACCAACACACGAAGAGCTGCAATATAGTACATATTTATTCTGTTAACTTGATATCTAAATATTAGTATAATTCATGAATCCTGCACAATCCTGAAATCAGGAGTTATTGAAAATTATTTTAGGTCCCCTCAACACGGTAAGGAAAAGCTGAGCATTTCAAAATTTTTTTTTTTTCTGTTCATAGCACAGCCTAACTTCAGAACAGTGAGCTTCCAATCCATTAAAGTTGGTGTTCCTCTCCTTGCTGAGAAAAAAGGTCCAGTTTTCAAGAGAGTCTGGATTAGATTTTAAGTCTGTAAAAGCCTACATATGTCCTCAAAGCAAAACTCTGTTCTGTGACAACAGACGTCAGGAGGAGTCACCTAAGGACAGGATCTCAGATAAAGGTCACACCGAAGTCCTGACAGCCTCTAACGTTCATGAAAAGAGACACAAACTCAGTGGAGCTGATCTAAAGGGGCATTTTGCTCTATTTCTGTACTGATGCCCCAAAACACAGTAACTGTGTTAGTAATAAAGCCTGGCAAATAAATTCTTCCTTTCACTTGCGCAGTGCTCACATGTGTCACAGTGGTATGTAAAGCAATATGCCATGCAAGCCTTTCCTGAAATTGAACCAGGCTGTCGCTTCCATTAACCTGGTTCCAGACTTGCTGCATCCAAAACTAGGAGGCTCATTCCTCCAATAATCCAAACAGGAGGGCACAGATGAGGATCAGCAGTGGTGTCGGTGTGGGCGAGGCAGCTTCCAGTGCCAGGCACGAGCCAAGGATGCCTTGGTAACCAGAAAAGTGATGGAGAAACACTCTCCCAAGAAATTGTGACAGGTGGTTTTCGTACTCTTTTACTTAGTTACCCACTTGTATCTGTTGTCTATCCTCCTCTGTAACCATATGAACAGGATTTAAAAATAAAGATTAAAAAAATATTTTCAATCCCTTTTCCATATCAGCCTCCTGCTCCAACAGATGGCTACATGTGCCAGTGCTAGTTTATACAGTTTTCTTTCCATAAGCGCATTATTAGTGGTTTTGTGAGAACAGTGTATTCAGTTTTTCTGAGTTTACAGGTTTATAATTTTATTCTATCCTCCAAAACTCCCCCTGATTATGAAGTTATCAAAGGCATATTCATAAATGCAGTAAGTCTTCCCACTGCCAAGTTCAAGTGTGAGAAATCTTGAGAGACTTGACAACAAAATGCCTATTCTTGCTAGATTCTGAGGCTGTCAGTAAGGTTTTTAAGAAAATAAATTGTAAACAACTCCATGCCTTGAAAATAGTTCCTTTAAGATCCTTTGCCTATCCCTAGCAAGTCTCTTGATTCTTTCACAGTTATCACCAAGTACTTCTGACTCAAACTAAAAAAAATATTGTCCTCTTACAACCAGGGACTGCAACAAAAACACTGCTGTTGGTCAGGTCTGGTCATGCAACCGACAGAGCAAGACTTAAGCCCAACTACTCAAGATCTTTTGTATGTATGCTCTTCCCATAAATGCTGAAGAGCACTTTTTTAATTAAAAGAAAAGAGGGAAGGGATAGGTCATGCAATCATCTTTATGAAATATATGCATTTGCAGGTGGAAAGGTTTTGCAGTTATCTTTGGTGTGGTGACAACCTTCCATGCACTGAAGCAGCATGAATGTCAAGCGAGTAATGCCACTCTCACATTAACTTCAGCAGGTGCTTTAAAAGTGCTTTGCAAGAAATAATTCAAGACTAGAATGGTAAATTAGTTTGGCTCTTTTTCCTTCAGACCATTTCCTTAATTAAAAAAATATATAAAAACCTACTTATTTCATTCCTTTTCCTGTTTACATCCTTTTTCTTCCTTTCTTTTCCGTTTTAACTATCTTTACCAAAAGCCAGAGGATAAACTAAGTAATGAGAGTTGCTTGCTTAGTTCTGCTAATGCATTTCAAAGTTTCATTCTAGCACCAAGAAAGAAATCTCTCCTGCTCTTAGTTGCTTCATCCCTGAGGTCAACAATCCTACAGGATGAGAAATGCAGCTTCCAAGGCAGATCAGTGTCACAAGGAAAAACAAACTCTCTGAGCATTTCTAGATCTGCTCCCCTACATATTATCTTCCAAACCACTGAATTTGACAAAGGATCCTCTATCAAATCAGCACAGTATAAAGGTAGAGGGAGAAAAAGAGCTTCAACTTTGTCCAATTATTCTCTTGTACGAGTAATCTTCCAAGATCTGAATAACCTACATTCCAACTCAGTCTCCCAGAAATCTTAGTAACAGCCATCCAGGACCTTTCTGCCATTGCTTTCTTTCATGGAAGTTTGAGAGTTCAGACGAGGATGACAGGCAAGTTTCACAAATACTTAAACGAAAAGTCCTCATCTGTGTTTGGATTTAATAAACACCTGATTTATTTTTTTTTTTAACTTGTTCTTTCTGGTTTTTTTCCCCTCAGACAAATGACCTGGTTACAGAATTCTATAAAACTTGAATGAAAAGTCTCAAAGGAATTTTCTAGCAGCTACTGCAGGTTTGTCAGACTTGCAGCAGCACAATAACTGTCAAGGCAAAAAGGTGTAAGGGAGCATAATGAAACTGGCTTCTCAGTGCATAATGTGCTACACTGGAAAACACGCCATATCCTACAATTCAAAATTTAGTCAGGAGCATTATAGCATCTAGTTGGGAAAATTAGAGCATCTAAAGTTATTCAGAATATGAAGAGCACTCCAGTATATCTTTTCTTGTCAAGATGTATAAAACTTAAAGTGGAGAGGTTTCAAACTGGTACTGAGAAAACCTCGTCATAAGAAGAACGACTACAATTTTATAATGAGAATTCTGTGAACAGCATAGAGATAATGATCTTTTTTTAAAAAAAACCCTATGTATTTCAACAGAGAAGTGAAAATCACTCCTGCTTCTTTGATGTGTTCAAGCCAAAATATGTACTGTAGTAGACTTAGTACTGTGCTCAAATGAATTCTAAAGGAAAAGCTGTAACAGTACAAAGCAGCCAAGCCTTCTGCAGTTGGTGGCAATTTGCACCTCCAAAGCTGTGAGTTCATCATGAATCACTTTCAACAAGCAACAAATTCCGAGAATCAAATTGGTCAAAAATCACAACTATCATTAGAACATCAGTGTGAGAAGTCCTCCAACCTTACACTACATGAAGCTTCTCATGAAAAAATTGTCACAAAACAGAGTGATTGTAGACATTTTGCACAGCTGCCCACCAGAAGTACAATCACATTTGATAATTATATAATTTTATGTATCTGAACTACTTTGCCAAATACAGAAAATTCCTTGCAAACTCGAAAGTTAGGGGGCTGGTTCCACCACTTTCCTAGGCAGCAGCAAAACCAACCACTCCATCATTAAACTGCAGAACTTTCCAAGACAACTCTTCTGCATCACATTAAAATAAAATTTCTATAGCAAATATTTAACAACAGAACCCATTTGTTCATTAAAACCCCCACTATTTACAGGGAAGTCTGGCCAAATCTATTTTACACATATTCTCTAAGGGTTCAAATACATTTTCTGTGTACTTACACAAAGATTTAATAAACTGAAGAAGGACATATTCTAAGGCTCTAAGCCTGTAGACTGAAAAGCATCAGAAATTAATTAAGTGAAGTTGAGCTTTCACAATATATAAATAGACATTATACCTTTTCCTAGTGGTTTTACTTCCTCACTGCTCACTTGGCAACATTTGGTATTTTCCTCTTCAGGTAAGTTGCACACAATTTAATATTAAGTTACAAACATCCAACGCAGCAAAACTGAAATACAACTGACATAAATTCTATTCAATTTCCTGGATAGAATGATACAGACTGGATCAAAAGCTTGCTGATATGGTGTTTGTTACTAGCTTAGGTTAGTTTACTTCATATAACATTTAGATGAAGTTTATCAAGTTATTTTTCAATCAGAAGCTGCAACAGATCTAGTCAGCAGGATGAGATAGCAAGTTCAGCTCTAGAATTAATGTACACAAATTCCAACAATAAATTCTACAATTTTTTTCAAAATAAAAATCTCCACTCACACTTTCCACACCATTTCTGAATAGCACACCAAAACAAAGAGAACTAACAGATAAAACTGCGTTTTTCTGCATCCTCCGCAGGCCAGTCCAGAACTGATGCAGCAACTTCAGAGAAGCCCATCCATCCAGGAACATGATAAACAAAAGAGCAAGATCACCAGCAGTAGGGAGAAAGCCAAGAATTTAATTCTACAAAGGCAAAATGATGTGTTCATGGGGTTGATTCAAAAATTTTATAATACAAAATCACCCCCACTGGATTCACCATTCAGTACTACGTTAAATTACTATTTCACTACTTGCTTTTTGCTAAACTGCTAAATCCAGAAATATATGTAGGTGTATATTAGGGAGTGGAACAAAAGATATCAGTGAAAAATATGCCACATGTCAAAGAGATGCATATAATCAATAATTCTGACAATATACAATACATTTATCTCAAAAGCAAAAAGAAGTCACAGAAAGGTATTTACTGAACTATACAAAAACCCAGAAATCACTGTGCAGGTGGAAGGAGCACCTAAGGACTGATGGAGCTGCTATTGGGACAACTTGCCCTGGCATTAACATTATAATACAGTATTAAGAAAAATAAAGTCCTTAAGGGTCAGATTCTTAACATCATCAGTACATTCATGTACCTTCCTAACATGGTAGCAGAAGAAAATCTTAATCCAAGATGCTGGAAGCTAGTATAGATTTATCTAAGGGAACTCAAGTTCAGAAAATAGTAATTAACCCGTTCTTCCCAAACTAAGAACACCAGCTACTCTCTTCTTCAGTTCCGAAACAGACTTTGGAGAACTGATTTTGCACAGCCTCTCTGTTGTTTCAGTTTATATTTGCTAGGATATACCTATTAATTTCATCAGGGATTGTAAACTCTAATTATCAGTGTATCAACACCTGAAACATTAAGGACCATTTTAACACTAGTATTATCAAACCCAATTTACAAACCATGTACAGCATTCCCTGACAGCTGAGTATTTTTGCCTTTCTGGGACTTCAAAGGGCAACAACCCCAACAGAGCTGTCTGGATCTGCTCAGCAGCTCCTGTGACCTTTAAGGGGCACATCTGCACTCACATGTATACTGAAGTTGCCGAACATGACAGCCCAAATTCTCACCTGCCCCAGGCTGAGCACTCACACACACTCTCACCCCAGCAAACTCCTGTGGACCTCAAAGACCCACCCAGGGCAGCTACTGAAATCCGCAGGGGCAAACACCCAGTGGAAGCTGGCACTGTGCAAGGATTTAGCTTAAAAAACAAAATAATCCCTTACCTCTTCTCTCCACAGCTGGAGCCCAGCAGAGCTGCCCGTGCCAGCTGCCCTGTGTCACTGGCCAGGCACAGTCACTCTTCAGCCTCATCACAGCCCCTTCATGGCTCTGTCCATGTTCTCGCCTGTGGGGGCTCTGGGAGAAACAAGAACTGCCTGTCTGAGACAGACAGAGCACCTGCTCTGGGGCCAGCTCTCCAAACAGCCCACCAGTGCTCACAGTGTGGGGGGAAAACGTCAGAAACTGTTGGGGCAGGCTTAGTTTTACAGATTTTTATGTACTGGTTTTCTTTAAGATTTACACAGCAAAATAACTTAAAAAAACCCCAGAAACTAGTTAGGTGACCATTTTTGCTACAGAACTTCAATGGCCAGCCAGCCTTGCACTAAGACAAGATCTTGATGATTTTTTGCCCACTCAGCTACAATTCCTTGAAGTTTTTTCTTCCTGGAGTTGGGGGCATTAAGGAGACTATGGCAAACACTCACTCCTCAGGTAATCCCTGACCCCAGCCTCAGTACAAAACTGATGCACAAAATGATCTTTATCTTCACAGAGCACTTGGGAATAACTGCTCATTAAACTATGCATTTCTTCCCTTTTCCATCTGTGTTCTTAACCTTTGGCCACATTTTCTACATTTTAAGGTAATTTTTCCAGCTAGTTAATTTGGGGTCTGTGTTTACCTAAGTATTACCATAGGGAAGATTATTTATCAATAAATTATGTCCAAAACATTATTCTTTTCTTAAGCTCAGAAAACTAAAATGGGAGAACTCTATAGAGACAGTAGTAACACAGCAAGCAGAGATGATGACTTTAGATTTGGGGAGAAAAAACACTTGGAGGTAGGAAGATGATGGAAGCAACAAATTTCACATATATAAGTAGATAAAAAGATAACACTAAGAGAAAAACAAAATTTAAAATTTGCTTTAAAAAATCCCACATGCCTGGGCTTCCATTAGTTGTTCAACATGAGGACAAGCACAAGTGGTTGGATTACTTCTATGCATTAAACAATGGTCTGCAATTTATTAACAGGCATGAGAGTATAAGCAAAGGAAAACTTCAGTAAAAATTTATAAAATTACAACTAACTCTTGCAATAGAAACATTATGGGTAATTCTCAAAAAAAAAAAAAANGTACTTCCTGAGAAAAAGCTATGCAAATTAAGGTTGTATATAGTGTGAAACTGACCACCTGACATCACTTACATTGCAGTATATATAGCATTTTTTAAAGAAGGAACTCCAGTAAAATAATAATGAAAGCTTCAGAAAATAATTGATGTAGGACTGAATCTTTACCCTTTAATCATATTCAGTGACAAAGAAGAAGAACGCTTTAATTGGCAAATACAGAAAAAGCAAACATGAATCCTGTCAAACTAGTTATTTGATCCCACACTGATATACAACTGATCTCTTCTTGGAGTATAATTCACATGCTGCATAAATATAAGCATTCTCCTCCAGAAAAAAAGCCCCTTTGCTTTTGTCCTTAACTAGTAATAGCAAAAACCATCTCTCATCACTCTACCATTACTAGCATAGTTCATTTCCTTTAAATAGTAGAACATATGGTGAAATACTATTTTTTGTTCAGCTTCACTGGATTTCTGTTGAGAGTTTTCTATGGCTTGATCTACAACTGAAACACACAAGCTGTCAGTTAAGTCATCAGAAATAATTCAAATAATTCCATATTATCGCCACATTTTAATCTTCCTGTCTTATACTAATGGTAACTGCTGCTCTTTGCTTCCTCTGTTTCCCTGAACATGCTGCTGCTCTAAGCTTTCATATGTTGAAATATTCCACTAAGATCCAAACCGCTGTCAACACACTCCTACATAAGCATTCAAGAATGACTACCTAAAAAGACAACCTCACTTTTTGTTATATTAAATAAAGACAGCGTGCAAGAGAAATAAGATCATGACAGAGGTTAACAAGGCAAAAAAAATATTCTGACATCCACGATATAGTATGTATTTATAAAGGATCGTTTTAATTTTATCTTCTACCACCCAGCAAAGCTGCAACTGTTATAGACATTTAGTCAGATCTAGCAAGATGCACAGACTTGTTAGCAGAGATGAAAAAGTGGCTGATCACGTCCTTCACTCACTCATCCCAGAGGGCGTTCAGCCAAGCATGTATCGGAAAAAATTGCCCATACTATCCTCTTAATACAATTATAAATAATGCTGCCAGAGACAGAGATACAAAGCTGTACAGAGAAAAGCATCGCTTTTAAGCCTTCCCCTACCTTTTCCCTGGTATTTACAAACCGCAGGCAGTACTGCTGGGGAATCTCACCAGGGTGGCTGCCGAGAGGTCTCATGTGGCGTTCCCAGCTTCCCACCGCCTCCCTCTGCCTGGATGTTAAGCATTCCCGAGAAAACCCACCCTGACATGCACAGAATGAATCCTGCTCAAGTTGGAAGCATGTGATAACTAGGTTTCGGGTTGAAACAGGAAATCCCAGCACCCAATTAATCCCACAGATTTAAACAAGCCCCCATCTTACCGTTTTGCTGTTGCCCAGATCAGGTCAGATTCACCTGCAACTCTTTGGCATCTCTCTAGCAATGTTAGTGTTTGCAGTCAGGCCGGGCTCATTCAGCAACTGAATTCACAACATCTTTCTGCACTAGCAAGCTGAAATGGTACGGCTGTACTACAGCTAAGAAAGGGGGAAATCTAAAGCAGCAAACAAAGAAATCCCTCAAGACAGGGTAATCCTAGTGGAGTAGAATATAAAAGGTACAGATGAGCACCGAGGGTATAATATTTCTCTGTCTAAATTTCATCAGCAATACTATGATCTTTCTAAAAAGAATTTTTTTTTTTTTTTAATATATGATGGACTTGCCTGTGGAGTTCCCAGAAAGGCAGAGTATCCAGGCTCTGCAGCAGCATTGCAGCCAAAGTAACCATGCATATGCTATCTAGGCAATTTAAAGCAGTCTTTTTGAAAATATATTGATTTACAATGTAGCACTGCCTCAACCCAACACAGAACTGCAGCCAAAATAGCCCATGGTGATTTCCCAGGAATTAAGGGGGAAAACTCAACATTCAATCAAAGGATGAAACTAATCATTCCCAATTCAATTCGTCCCAGTACTGAAAGATATCAGCAAGTTCTAGAGTGACAAAACGACATTATAGAAATAATCTATGGGCACTTGGAAACAAGCACTATGAATACTACTAGCCACTTTTACATAAACAATAAATATTAAAAAGCATTTAAAATTTATGGAGTCAAAATACGAACTCTCAAGTTAGTTTCAGCATTTTAAGGATGAAACTTAGTATTTAATTTATGAATGTACAAAATACACAAAGCTGTGAGTAAGCAATAGACACCTACTCCGTGCTGGGAATCCACTACTCAGCCCAAGCAAGCTTGAGTACGGTAGGGGGAAAAAGAGGGCAGCAGGAGCAAACCCTGGCAAACCCTCAGGGAGGGCTTCTCCAGAAGGGAGGCAGTGCATCTTCTCCATCTCCTACTCCTACAGCAACCCCTGCTGGCCTGTGCTTCAGATGGCTCCTGGCTCCCCAGAAACCTCCTGGGGCTGGGGGAGCCTTGGGCAGAATATACTAGGATAGGGAACAGCAATGTGTACATCAGCGAAACCTTCAGGAGGAAAAGCATGCAGCTCAGCTGAGATGACACCTTCAACATCCTGAAATATTTTTCATTTTTATGTAATGATGAGGCACAATGAACTAGCAGGCAAAACATAGCTCTGGCTCACACCCTGGGCGGCTCCAGTGACCCTCACCACAGAACCACGGGAAATACACTGCCCTGTAGAGTTCCACTTTGAAGAAAGCAGAGTGTGCTTAACTCATTTGCTCAAGTCCCTCCATAGTCACGAAGACTCACACATGTTGACACAGAACAGTTCCAGGCTCACATCTGAACCTAACATCAGTGGCTCCAGTGACATATAAAACTTGAGTGGCATAAGCAAGTTCTGTAAGAGGATTCCAAAATTATGTAGGGGTTGTTATCTTTTCCCCTCATCTACTTCCCAGCCTTAGTCACAGGGCCGTCTCCAGCCTTCTCAGTTTGCTAACTTGGTTTCAAAGCAGATAGACAGCTTCACATCTCCTGAAAAAATATCACTTCCACTCTCTTCTTCTCCTCTCTCTCAAGTGTGAGGCTCAGAAGAAAACATGAATAAGAGCTTCCGGTTGAAATTGTGAGAAAATACTTTCACAATGTTTACATTTCTTGGCCTTATTCTGTCAACAACAAATTCGTCTGAGGCTAAGGGAGAATAGGACAGAAGGATGCTCAGAAAAAGAAAAAAAGATAGTGAGTAAGCACCTGCAGAGACCAGTATGTGCCAAAAGACAGGCACCACATTAAGGGAAAAGTGGTGGATGGCCATGGGAAAAGGAAACACAGCAGGCAAAAAAGGCAAGCCAGAGAAACAGGGAACTGAATTCCAGAAGCAAACAAGGGCCAAGGCATGGAGACTGAAAGCAAGTCAAACAGCCTGTAAAGTTACAGAATCACAGAATATGCTGAGTTGGAAAGGACCCACAAGGATCACTGAAGTCCAGCTCCTGACCCTGCACAGAACCATCCCCAAGAATCACACCATGTATCTGACAGTGTTGTCCAAATGCTTCTCGAACTCTGTCAGGCTTGATGCTGTGGTCATTTCCCTGGAGAGCCTGTTCCAACGCCCAATCATCCAATCGCCCAACCACCCAATCTTTTCTTAATATTTTCCTAAATCCCTCCAGCACAGCTTAATGTCCTTTCTTTGGGTCCTGTCACTGAGAGAAAAGATCAGCACCTGAATCTTTGCTTCCCCTTGTGAGGAGGTCTGTCATGAGGTCTCCCCTCAGTCTCTTCTCCAGGCTGAACAGAACAAGTGACCTCAACCACTCCTCCTATGGCTTCCCCCTAGGTTGTTCACCATCTCTGTGGTCCTCCTTTAGACTTTCTCTAGTACCTTTACATCCTTATATTGTGGCACCCAGAACTGCCCCCAGCACTCGAGGTGAGGCTGCCCCAGTGCAGAGCAGAGTGGGACAATCCCCTCCCTTGCCCAGCTGGCGATGCTGTGCCTGATGTCCCCCAGGACAGGGTTGGCCCTCCTAGCTGCCAGGGCACTTCTGGCTCATACTCAACCCACCACTGACCAGGACCCCCGTGTCCCTTTCTGCTGGGTGGCTTCCCAGTTGTTCTCCAGTCTGTCCGTACTTGATTGACTCACTCCAGGTGCAAAACCTGGCACTTGCCCTTGTTAAACTTCATACGGTTGGTCATTGTCAAGGTATCTTAATTTGTCTAAATCTCTCTCTGCAGGGCCTCTCTGTAGTGAGATACAACTTACAGAAACCTCCCATATTTAAAGTTAATTATTTTAACTGTATTGAAAAAAAAAATCATTTATTGCATTAAAGCCCTTCTTGTTGCCTTTGTCTTTGACCTTCCTCAGAAGAGCCAATTCCAGCTGGGCTTTAGCTTTTGTAAGTGCATGATTGGAAGACGTATCTGTACTTCTTCCCGATTACTTGTTCTCAATTCCACCTACTATATAATTCCTTTTTACATTTGAGTCTTGTCAGGAGGTCTTTGTTCATCCATGCAGGCTTCCCAGCATTTTTGCTTGACTCCCCACTATTCTTATACCCCTTCCTTTCTCCTACGCTAGCCCCATCCCTTGCCCTACTCCCAACCCCATCTGCAGACTGTGGTTGGACATAACTTGGCTAGAGCACAAATATGTGCTCTGTTGCTGCCCATGGTACAATAGAGAGGACTGGGAAACTTGGCTGAAGGCAAATGCTATCTAAAATTAAGAATGAGATTGATGGAACACACAAAGAGCCTTGTAGCATGCAACTGGTTTGTTTTCCAAGGGGGTGGGAGAGTAACTAACCTACAAAAGAGTTTCAATACAATAACTAAAAAAACGTCAAATAACTATGGAGTTTGATTTAGGAATTAAAACTCTCCATGGAAGCCAGCTGCAAATACAAGTTTCACATTATCAGTACTTTAAGTCCTGCCAACACTTTCCTCTCCAGGGCAGACTGCAAAATGCTATGTGGCACTTGGGAACAGTTCTTCACATATAAGGAGGTGTCTCTGGAGATTTTCAAGACAATAGCAAATTGCTACGCTTAAAAAAGAGAGATAATACAATGTCACAGCTCTGATGGCCAATTAATTAAAAATGCAAACCATCATTTATTAATATGGCACAAAAAAATGTCAGTAGTTACCTTTGTTCTGTGTGGTCTTACTACAGACTAATAAAATTAACTTCTAAGTAATGTCCTATTTTCATTAGTCTACATTGAGTCATCTGAGAGGAGGGGAAACAGGGAGCAAGGAAAAAAGAACTAACATTTCCCTCCTCTCCAAGAAGTAATAACCAAATGCAGTAATTAGTAAAAGTTTCATACATCCATATGAGCCCATTTTCTCCTCATAGAAGAAAATGAGAACCACTCAGGAGAACCTCTGCTTCTCAACACAAACCTTTACCATTTTGACAACTGCAGACGGCATATACAAGGAAAAATAAACACTTTTGAAAATTAACTTGCTTGTGAGAGACATTTAGACATCCAGACAGCCACTTCATAAGCCACTGATAATATTTCATGAAGAAATTGTTTTACAAGACATTTAAGAAGTTGTGTTCAGAAACTCAGTGCTGGATGGGACACCTGTCCAAGTCCAGTTCAGATCCTTGCTATCATAGCATATTAAAGTCCGTAAAATATGAGCCCCTTCCCTAAATTGAGAAGTTGAATACATTCAGTACAAGAAGACATGACCTTAATAAAACAATCCAGTAGTGATACAAATGTAATGAATGAAGAGAAAATAATTTTTATCGAAAGACGGCAAGTGAAGCAGTGGATAATATTACACAATGGAATGCATGACAAGTTATTCCAAGTACAACATGCTGTTAAAATTGCTTTGCAATACCAATATTTGAACTATACCAGATGCATTATCTGGTATGGTGGAATTTCACTTTAAAAGTCAGTGTCTGAAATAAAACACCATGCAACATGTTGCTAATTAGTTTTGCAACTTTTAAGAGCAAAAAAAGAGATTTTGTGGGTTTAGAGACTGGTTCCATATACAGTTTGCATTACAAAGAACATTGAAACTGCAAACTCAAAGGGAACAACAGCAACACAGAGAATACTGTGTAATGATTTTAAACAAAATACTTCAAATTGGTCCAGATATATTTTCAGCTGTCTTTGCATATAACAGGCTAATCTAATTACTTTAGGCAATTATACTCTTTCTGTGCAATAGGAAAACCTAACTCCAACATTCCTATCAGAGCCATATCTTCCTGTGAACACTAATACTGTTACACTGATCTGGTTTTATTCGTTACTGATACTTCTGTGTTCCTTGCTATGGTTGCAAAGATCTCATAGAAATAAAATAATTCAGACTACCTCACATTGGTGCAGCGTATTCATGATAAGAACTTAAATTTTATTATTTTATCTTGATTTAGGATTTCCTTTTAGGAAAGTCAAATACTATTTTCTAAGCCTCACTTTTTTCTTCTTTGTTTTAAGGCCTTAGTTAAAGATATTGTACAAGCACTATTCTAAAGAATTATGTTAACCTCTCATTACTAGCCCGAAGTACTTAAAGAAAGGACATGCAAAGGCCAGAGGCAATCAGATCTGCAGTTAATATACAAAGATACCAAGTGTAGAACTCGATCAAAATATGGAATTTTGTATTAATTCTACTTTTAAGAAAGCAGATCTGTGGGCTTTCCCACTGGCAATCTAGCTAGATCCAAAATGGGACTCCAGCATATCTCAGCCCTCAATAATAAGGCATGCCTTGCTATATAAATACAAATAAATAGTTTTCTCTCAGTCATGTTGCACTCATGCTTGCAAAAAAAATCACAACTACTACACACAGCCAGAATTCTGAGTTAGTATTACATTCATGCCCTTATAATATATTAAAATAGCACAGAAAAAAATGTGTATTTGGAAAGAATATGAAGCCTATACCAAGTGTCAGGTAAAATAACATGCATCTTGTTTGCCTAATTCCTCAGCTCCAACTTGCAAGACAGTAACTGATAGCAGCATCATTAGCAGGGCATGTGGGTCTTGCCCACACGTCCTGAGAGCACCCCACGCTGTGGCTGCACTTCAAGGCAAATTGCTTCTGACCAGAGGATTCCCAAGCTGGGGCACTCTCACAGTACCTTGGCCACCGGAGTGCTTGCAATGTTCTTCAGGCTAGCTCTGTATTCCAACTGCAGACCCCAGCCCAAGGCCTGGATTCTTTGGATTCTTCAAGCAAGACTTTTCCAAGATGGCTCTTGCTCTAGTCAACTGCCTGACTTTCTCCTCCAGCCTGGACGGCAAAAGCCACAGTGGTATGGAAAGGGGGCACTTCTTCAACCCTTGATTTTAAGCCTCCTGTGCTTCCTCTACCAGCTCCTTTTGCTCCTCAATTTGTCCTTTCATAATCCACAATTTGAGGAAGCCCTCATAGTGCTTCAAGCCTTCCTCACAGAGCTCCTGGGCTGCAGCAATGTTCCCAAGCACCCATTCCAACTTCACAGTTTTCATGAAGACCCTTGCTGTGGGGGCAGTGCTGTGAGCCTTTGCCAGCAGCCTCCTTGCTCCTTCATATTCACTGTTCTCTGACTCAAGCTTCACGGCAGCCAACCAGATCCCAACACTGTTGGGGTTGTTCTGGAAAGCCAGGGCCAAGATGCTTCTGGCTGCTGGAACATCTCCAGCCAGCCATTTGGATTTAGCTCCCATGAGCCTCAACACTTCTGCTTTGGGACGGTGAGCAACAGCTCTCTGCAAAAGAGTCTCCAAGGATCTCTGGTTCCATGGTTCTTTACAAAGCAGGCTGCTTGCAGCCACACACTCTTCTTGCTTGGGAAGACTTGCAAGACATAAGCATAAATGGTCTGGGCACACCCCAGAGCACTATGAGCAACACAATGGTCTGCATCTTCCATTCAGGTGTGCTTCTGATCTTCTTCCTCAATCCCAGTCCCAATCCCAGCTCACATGATCGCCTGGCATGTGGCCATGCTTACACCTTTATCACATTACTCGGCATCTTGAATCTGCTGCTCCCTGTTGAGTTCCACACTGTTACACCTAAGAGATGTGATGTCTCTGTCAGTGATTCTCCACCATCTGGGTGTTTCCATTGGCTTCCTCCAGTTTGGCAGCAGTAATCCAGATGCGACAATCCATCGGGATATTCTCCCAGGCTTTGTTAAGGATTTTATGAGCATTCTCATATGTCTCCAGATTTGCCAGTGCCAGCCACAGTTCAGCACAGCTTGGACAGCACTCCACAGTCTGCCTCAGCATGACCCTGGCATCTTCAGGTTGCTCCAGCTCCATGGCTGCTTTCCACAAACACACCGACTTTGGAACACGCTCAAGGGCTTTCCTAAGGACACATTTCTTGGCACAGATATCCATCTCCAGCTCTGCTGCTCTGATACAGATCCAGAAAGACTGTGGAAGCTGCTGGACAGCCTGGGCCACAACAGCCTTGGCTGTATCTCCAGGCTGAAGCCGAGCAGCTTCCAACCAAACATCTTCAGTCTTAGGGCACATCTCTGTTCCTTTCATGATGTGGTTTCGAGCCATCTGGTGTTTGCCAGTGACCTCCTCCAGTTGGAATGATGCTATCCAGGCTGGTGGATGATGAGGATTGGTCTATTGGACAGATTTCAAGAATAAATGGGCCTTTTTGATATCATCAATATCTCCTGTGTGTGTGGGAATCATGGATTCAAGTCTGTCAAATATCCTTTTGGGTCCACTACAGTCTGGCCACTTGCAGAGTCTGACACCTGGCTTAGCCTCATATCTATCAAGGTGCTCCTGGCTTGGCCAATCTTCCTCATATCCAATTCATCTGTCCCAAGTGTCATCAAGCCTGGTGCCATTCCTCCTGGGTATGGGGTATTCAATCCCTCTGGATATGGAGTATTCAATCCACCAAACTGTGTCTGGTGTGGGTCCATCGAAATATGATTCTCCCCTGACTATAAATGCTTTGCAAAGAAGCTGTCAGGGACAGGAGTCAGCTTCTCGTACCAAAGATTTCTCTGACACCTGTTCCTGGCATCACCAGCCTCTGGAATACTCAGCCACTCCTCCTCAGTAACCTCTGCTAACATTTAGGTCTGAGAACTGCTGCTGAATTTTAGGTTGTTCCATATGGTATTCTCCTATTTCCTCTTTTTCTTGTTGTTCCTTTCTTTCTTTTCTGCTTTCATCCATCCTCTTATCCAAAGTCTCATCAATACCATCTGCTTCCTCATCATCTTTTTCATAGGGACCACTTGAGAACAGGCTTCCAGCATAGCCATTGAACTTATCATAATTTCTGTCATTCAAATTCTCATCTTCATCATCCACTGTCTAGTTCTGCTTCATCCAGTCCCCCACAGTCCTCTTCCCCAGCGAGGTGTGGTGGTCATCCATGGGACCACTGGCACCACGGGCAGGGCCGATGTCAGAGAGGGTGGTGAAACCCTTGGCTCTGCAGCCCAGCCCCAGCACATAGCCCAGGAACAGCTTCTTCTTGTGGCAGTGGTGTCCCAAGTCTCCAAAGCGCCCAGTCTTTATATAGTCAGGCAGGAATGTCCAGTGCCTCGCCCAGAGTGGGGAATTTCACAATGGATTGACATAATCTTATGAGTCATAGGATATTTTGGGGAGTTACTGATGGTCATTACAGCTNCCAAGGATCTCTGGTTCCATGGTTCTTTACAAAGCAGGCTGCTTGCAGTCACACACTCTTCTTGCTTGGGAAGACTTGCAAGACATAAGCATAAATGGTCTGGGCACACCCCAGAGCACTATGAGCAACACAATGGTCTGCATCTTCCATTCAGGTGTGCTTCTGATCTTCTTCCTCAATCCCAGTCCCAATCCCAGCTCACATGATCGCCTGGCATGTGGCCATGCTTACACCTTTATCACATTACTCGGCATCTTGAATCTGCTGCTCCCTGTTGAGTTCCACACTGTTACACCTAAGAGATGTGATGTCTCTGTCAGTGATTCTCCACCATCTGGGTGTTTCCATTGGCTTCCTCCAGTTTGGCAGCAGTAATCCAGATGCGACAATCCATCGGGATATTCTCCCAGGCTTTGTTAAGGATTTTATGAGCATTCTCATATGTCTCCAGATTTGCCAGTGCCAGCCACAGTTCAGCACAGCTTGGACAGCACTCCACAGTCTGCCTCAGCATGACCCTGGCATCTTCAGGTTGCTCCAGCTCCATGGCTGCTTTCCACAAACACACCGACTTTGGAACATGCTCAAGGGCTTTCCTAAGGACACATTTCTTGGCACAGATATCCATCTCCAGCTCTGCTGCTCTGATACAGATCCAGAAAGACTGTGGAAGCTGCTGGACAGCCTGGGCCACAACAGCCTTGGCTGTATCTCCAGGCTGAAGCCGAGCAGCTTCCAACCAAACATCTTCAGTCTTAGGGCACATCTCTGTTCCTTTCATGATGTGGTTTCGAGCCATCTGGTGTTTGCCAGTGACCTCCTCCAGTTGGAATGATGCTATCCAGGCTGGTGGATGATGAGGATTGGTCTATTGGACAGATTTCAAGAATAAATGGGCCTTTTTGATATCATCAATATCTCCTGTGTGTGTGGGAATCATGGATTCAAGTCTGTCAAATATCCTTTTGGGTCCACTACAGTCTGGCCACTTGCAGAGTCTGACACCTGGCTTAGCCTCATATCTATCAAGGTGCTCCTGGCTTGGCCAATCTTCCTCATATCCAATTCATCTGTCCCAAGTGTCATCAAGCCTGGTGCCATTCCTCCTGGGTATGGGGTATTCAATCCCTCTGGATATGGAGTATTCAATCCACCAAACTGTGTCTGGTGTGGGTCCCTCGAAATATGATTCTCCCCTGACTATAAATGCTTTGCAAAGAAGCTGTCAGGGACAGGAGTCAGCTTCTCGTACCAAAGATTTCTCTGACACCTGTTCCTGGCATCACCAGCCTCTGGAATACTCAGCCACTCCTCCTCAGTAACCTCTGCTAACATTTAGGTCTGAGAACTGCTGCTGAATTTTAGGTTGTTCCATATGGTATTCTCCTATTTCCTCTTTTTCTTGTTGTTCCTTTCTTTCTTTTCTGCTTTCATCCATCCTCTTATCCAAAGTCTCATCAATACCATCTGCTTCCTCATCATCTTTTTCATAGGGACCACTTGAGAACAGGCTTCCAGCATAGCCATTGAACTTATCATAATTTCTGTCATTCAAATTCTCATCTTCATCATCCACTGTCTAGTTCTGCTTCATCCAGTCCCCCACAGTCCTCTTCCCCAGCGAGGTGTGGTGGTCATCCATGGGACCACTGGCACCACGGGCAGGGCCGATGTCAGAGAGGGTGGTGAAACCCTTGGCTCTGCAGCCCAGCCCCAGCACATAGCCCAGGAACAGCTTCTTCTTGTGGCAGTGGTGTCCCAAGTCTCCAAAGCGCCCAGTCTTTATATAGTCAGGCAGGAATGTCCAGTGCCTCGCCCAGAGTGGGGAATTTCACAATGGATTGACATAATCTTATGAGTCATAGGATATTTTGGGGAGTTACTGATGGTCATTACAGCTGCTCAGTGGGGCTGCTGAGCCATTATGGCCCATTGGCAGAGATGACCCCCTTAGTCTGGGTGTAGTTGTCACAGCTGAGTCAATTTGTGAGACAAAGAAACACCACCTTGCCACGCAGGGTTTGCCTCTTTCCCTTATCAAATACCCAGCTTGCAGCCTCAGGGTTGTGTGTGCACTGGGCAGCTGTTGCAAACAACCCACCATTAACAGTTCATCAGGAATAATGCAGACGGGAGTAGAATACATACTTTGGTTACACCCCACATTGTAACCTAGAACACCCACAGAGCTGGCAGTACTCCTGCTTGCAACCCAAAAAGCAATAAATAAATAAAAAGCTAGCCAAGAAAGGATAGTAATATTTCTGTGACACAAATTTTAATGATGAATACTACAGACAGAGTTTACAAAGTTTGTCTTTAGGGACAGTTATAAAGAATTAACAATAGCTTTTTAATATCTACTAGTATAAATCCCAGGGATGAATCTCTGAAAATGTTTCATTTTTGAGTTACATAAATTGCTACAGCTGATCTCATAGAGGGACAAAGATCAGTGATATCCTGTTTCAAAGTCATCCACGGTGTTTTAGCTAGGAGAAGAAAGCTTTCTATAAATGAACTAAAACTTAACACAAAACAATGAGTTCACCTTCATCTCTTTCTTAAGTTTAAATATATCATCCACCAAAACTCTTGTTTTCTTTGAAAGCACTGGATTTTAGCGTCCCTTCATTTTCGCTTTGAGATACTCACATGAAAGGCTTTGGTTTAGGGTCGGTATTGGGAACAATGTTATTTAATATCTTCAATAATGACACAGATGAAGGGATCAAGTGCACGCTCAGCAAGTCAGCACATGAGACCCCAAGCTGAGGGTGCAGCTGACACATCTGAAGGACAGGATGCCATCCACAGGGACCTGGACAAGCTCAAGAACTGGCCCATGGGAATCAAGGGCGATTCAAGAAGACCAAGTGCAAGTGCTGCACCTGGGCTGGGGTAACTCCCAGAATCCATCCAGGCTGGGGATGAAGGGATTCAGGGCAGCCCTGCCCAGAAGGACCTGGGGGTTCTGATGGATGAGAGGCTGGACATGACCCAGCCATGTGCACTCACAGCCCAGAGAGCCAAAGGTGTCCTGGGCTGCACCAAAAGCAGCGTGGGCAGCAGGGGAGGGGATTCTGCCCCTCTGCTCTGGTGAGAGGGACCCCACCTGCAACACTGCATCCAGCTCTGGGGTGCCCAGCACCCCATGGAGGGACATGGACTGTATCATTTCTGTTTTATGAGGCTTAATATTTAATATATTTAATGTTTAATATATTTATAAAAACAGTATTTCTGCAATACCCTCATGGCAGCTATGGTTTTGTTCTCCTTTCTTTTCCCATTTGTTTCTGAAGGTTTACCTGTTTTTTAGAGTACTGCTTAACACCTAATCACTATTTTCACACTGTCACCCAATGACCCTACAAATCTTATTCAGAATTACATAATTTGTTTAGACTCACCATTACACATGCATAGCTGCAGTTAAGTTCTTCATATGCATTGGTTCATTCCTATCAGCATGAAGTACTCTTATCATTTTATCATCCAAATAGTCTATATTGCAAAATCCTTGGGCAATTTTTGGCAGTTCAGCTAAATAACTTTTTTAATGCATCAATTTTTCATCCCTCTTCCATGCCTTCCTCTCCTACCTGGAGGGTTAGTTGCCATTTCCCTCTCAGTCTCAAAAATGGGTATTTTACCCATTCTGCATGGCATACACAGGACATGTGACATGTATAACCATCACACAAATCACAGTGACTGGAAAATCTGATTATAGTAAAACACTAGGTTAGATGGTGGCATGACATGAGATTAAACAAGTGGCTGACTAAATAGAAACATTCAAGTAATACCTGATTTAAGAATATAGTTGGTTCTCATTATAAAATATGAGGAGCAGCTGTGAGAATCATCTCCCCTCCTTCCAGCTCTATTTGTCTAGAAGGCTGCACTACCTAATGGACAAGGGTTTCACTGCAGTCACCCACACTTTTGTTCTTTACTAATTAAATTGGCACAGAATGATGATCAGCAAAAAGGTACATCAAAGCTCAAACTGATGCAATGCTGAGTCAAATGCTCACAGGAAACAAGCACCAGAAGTGCAGGTATTGCACTAATATTTATCTGTTCTTTGGTTAAATACAAAGGGTTGGTTTTGACCTATAAAACCCTTTACCGTTTGGGTCATTACCCCCTTGCAGACTGCTTTTCTTGTCCTCTTTTATCTCAGTAATTCAGACAAGAGGGTTGCATTCACCTGGGCATTCTCACTGAAGGGCACTTCAGTCCAGAAGCTGATAAAGCTTTAATGCATGTTGAGCAGCTTATCTATTTTCCCAGGACTTCTTAGGTGAGAAATAGAAAGCATCTCAAGAGAAGTGAGCTGCTGAAGATAAAAAAAACTTCAGAAAGGACAAGAGAAAAAAGCCTCTTCCACATACTATTAAAAATACTTAGACAAAATACAGTTAGTGGTAGCAGAGCTACTGCAGCTTAAATGTTCACAGAGCACCCATCCTCACAGAGTATTTTACCTAAGTGGTTTTTTTCCTCCCCAGACCATCTCTTTTCATACCTCTAGAGCTGAGCCCCATTACAGCATGTTCTAAAATAGACTCCCTATTGTCCTACGATCTTATAAAGTAGAAGAACATGGATTTTCATGTGATGGAGCACAGTGGCTACAGAGGGCTGGGACAGATTTAAACATCAAGAGATTTATTCAAGAGCAAATATGGGGCCTATCAAAATTTCAAGGACCCTCCAAAGTTTTAATAATATACTGATATATATATATACTGAGAAATATACTGATTTCAAAGGAGGGAAAGAATTTACCTTCCCTTGTTTCAGATTTTCATTAATTTATTGACAGGAAATTTTAAAGGAAACATGCTGTTTCAGTCTAACAAATTCAAATTCAAATTAAACTTCTTTTGGTTAAATGACATGGAAAAAATAAATTGATTAATTTATCTAGCTTACATATAACTCTCTTGTATCAAGTTGAAGAATCCTATTACATGAGGAGAGAGAAAAATTAAGGTCTATGACAAAAAAGGGGAATGATTCCATAAAACTGACAGGTTGAAGGTTGTGAATGGACATCTTCCTCCACTTAAATCACCTCTACAGGATTTACAGCACAATATTTCAAACCAAAAACTCTACAAAACACTGAAAATTTAGTTTTACATGAGAGCTCTCTGTAGTATTGGGGAGTGGGAGGGGTGTGCTTCCAAACAGCAAGAGAAATGTGGACAGAGATGGCCCCCAAAATGAGAGGCTCATCACCTTTCCAGGGACTGAAGTAAGGCTGACTGGCTGGTATGTCCCTGCATCCTCCTTGGATCCCTTGGATCATCTCCTGCATCCCTTCCAAAGGTCTGGATGATGTTTGCTTTCTTCCAGTCACTTGGACTGACTTCCATGACCTTTCAAAGACGATCATGAGCAGCCTCCCTGGGGTGTCCATCAGCTTTCTCTTCCATTCATGGATGCACTAAACCCACTTGCAAAATCTTCTAGGGGGGAAAATAAACAACCTGGTACTATATTTAATTTCTGACTACTTTAGCAGAAGATTACTATGAAAATTATTCTTATTGTACCATAAAAATAAGTCAAATCTCCTTAAAGCCATCATTCTCACAGTCTTAAGATGTCTCATGACTATCTACATGCAGTTAAAATGATAATAATTTATTGTTTCAGGTATTTTCTTAGGAGAAATCTTACCTTTTTTTCTAGAAAAGAACAATAAATTCTCAAAAGATGAGACATCATCATCTATACGCTTCATGGGCAAGACTGTACAGCAGTGAACACACTTTCCTAGAAGCTTCTTGTATGAAATAGAGTCACTGATACTCGATTATTCTGTTGCTCTTCCAAATACTAGGATGTCTTCTTAATTGATACTTAAAAATAAAATTAGCATTGCTCTAGCAGCTGTCATTAAAATAGGTCTTCACTCTACTAGACTCTTAATAGACAGAAAAGCAATTTTTTGTTCACAAAACCCCTTACAGCATCAGGACCAAAAAAACATTTTACCACAAAAACCAATAGTGCATTTATTATGAATGGTAAGTGGAAAAAGAGGTCTAGAACAGGAGAAGCATCAAAACATATAAATTATGATTCCCCTAGAGTGTTTCAAGGACACACTGCAACCTAAAGTTTAACTGAGGAAAGCCTTGAAGGCCTCAGAAATGTAAATGCTGCGGAACACCTCTTTTGAGGTACAATTCCCAACAGAAGTGACAGAGCCTTTATGCATAAGGTACTTCAGAATAAACTTATGGCTGCTGTCTGACAAAATTTTAACAGAAATGACTGAAAAAAATCCTTAAATGCTTTTAGAACTTAAAATATTCAAGGCTTATATGTCTAATAGAATAGCTGTCTGTTCTCAGAAAAGGTTGCGGAAATAATTTAAAATGTAAAAAGACAGTACTAGCAGAAACAATTACTAAGGCAATAAAAATTCAGACAAGAAGAATTCAAACAAAGATTCCACTGAAGCCACAGTGGAAGAAAAAAACCAACAAAAGATCACTTTAAAATGTCTTATGGCTGCCTTTGAATTTCATATGCCAAACACAGATCTGACACTTCCAAAAGAAACAGTTTCTACTTGAAATGTTGCAATAAAGATACACATCTCCTACTCTATACTTACAGTAGAGGTGTTTATATTCCTGGGGAGTCTCATTAACCTTGGTGCAACCAGTATGTTTGAGAGATAAACACACAAAAGGCTGGTTGTTCTTTAACTACCCATGACAGCACAAACCACCAATTACAATACATGCACAGATGGCTAATTGGTTTTATCACAGTTTTCACAAGTCTGGGAAGGGGGACACCACCTTTCCCAATTTCTCTGAAGGCTAGTACCAGCAGCACAGAATCAATTTGTGTGTTGGGGCCCCTCGGGTCTTGCTGCCCTACTTGGTTAAACAAAAAATAAAAAATTGTATAGTAGTTTACATTATATGCTTAACATCCCCAATTAAATTTTAAGTAGGTCTTCAGTATACAGATTGATTTCATCTCTCAGTAACTTATGAAATGCTAAGAAGATTGAAAAATGACATAAATGAGAAATTCTAAACTTTTCAGAACAAGACCAAAGTTTACAAGACTTGCAATTAAGTTGTAAATAAGTACAAGAAACAGTCTTCAAAGTTAAAGGTAAATTTAAACAGGGCATTTTGGTTCAAATATATTGTATGTAACCTTGCTTCTTCCTCTAAAATACCTGATGATATAGATCTCTCTCAGCTATACTGTTAAGAGGAAGACTAGATCCCAGGCTTCTGTAATTAATTTAAATTATGACAGCAGTAACAGCTTCCATCCCAAAATCAGCTGTCTGTAAGTTCTATGTATCAGTGAGTTTCACACCTATTAGCTGAAACAGAATTGGGAGAATTAGGACTCCAGAGAGAGATCTGAATTCCCAAAAGGACCTCCAAATATTAGAGATCATCTTCTCCCACCATCCTAGACTCTTGCCCATTCTCCCCAAAACCTGCTTCTGATATTGCCTTCGCTCCTAGCCCTCCATATCCACTCTTATGCTTTTACCCTCCATGCACACCCATAAACACCCATGTGCTTTTCCACTGTCTTCCTGAATCTTCCAAATTCCTTATTAGGCTCCTTTTTCTTGGAGGTTATTTCACATTCTATGTTTCATATATTAGAAGCACTGAATATATTCAGGGGAAAAACAGCATCCTTGCCCTCGGAGTCTCCAGGCGCCTCAGGTTATCACCTAAATCCAGAGGGGATATGTCATAGGAGCAGTCTGACTCTGTCCCTTTTCAGATGGAAGATCCTTCTTGTGCTTTAGCACATGCACAGGTAGGCTAGCACAGGTCCTATAAGGAATTACAGTGTGCTTTTACAATATGAAATCCTAGAAAATTTCAGTTATGCTTTAACAAATCTCTAATATGCATTAATAAAGAGTATTTTCAGCACGTCAATTTCAGGAAAAGTGGGATAAAATGACAAAAGCAGAAGAAAAATCAGTTTGGGAATAAAGTTTAGACCTTGCCAAACTTTAAGTGTTTGAGAAAATGAGGATGTGTAATTTCTAAAATTACCCGTCAGTCCTACACCTCCTTAACTTTCCTGAAAATTGGCATCTGCAAAGTGATGCTGCAAGCAGTCTGACTTGCAGAATGCATGTGTTATCAAGTCAGGAGAACAACAGTTCTGTCTGCCTCAACATGGACTCTGAGATGCACCTGTATGCCTTCATGAATGTGGAGAGAAAGCAAGCAGAGTAATTTGGAACTTTTTTCAGCATAAAGAATAAAGGGTGCCCTCCATCTCACCCTCAGAAGTTTATATTCAATTTTTAGGCTGGGGTATTTCTGCTTCAAACAAGGACTGAAACTAAAATGACTCAGTTTTTTGATAGGCCTACTTATTGACCATGTATTTTTAAAAAACAGCTGGCAATTAGGGCTCAAGCAATTCATATCTATCTTTAAAAATTATTGCTTAATAATGTTGGCTCACTGAGGACTGCTTATCAATATGATTACCAGCAAAGGCTGCCAGTAGTATTTACAAAGATCTGAAATAAATTCTTGTCCTATACTGCAATAGTTAGACTATCCTTTTCTTAACCTTGTTCTTCCCTGCTAGTAGCAGATGTGTTATCACTAAACAAATGAAGCAGTCTTTGCAGACACATCATTCCAAGGATCAGGCCAGGCCAGAGCATGGCCATTTCCCAATCCATTTCAATGTAGATCAAGAAGGCACAAATGGTCTTTCACAAGACAGGGAGAGTTTAGTACATGAGAGCATGTACCAGCCTGAGAAACACAAGTTTCCAAGTCCGTATGTTGTTTTATATGATCTCAAACTTCAAGGGGCTTGGACTTGGGATTTGCCTGTGCTAAATTAATACTTTTGCCTCTATTCTGACTCTGCCAACTGCATTACCCTAAAGCTCAACTTTTGAGAGGGCAGGGAGCAAGCTATCATGGAATATTAAACTGCATAATATGGCATAAACAGTAGCAAACAACACAGACCAAGTGTATCCCTGGGGTCACTTTTGAGAAATATTCATTTACATTTTTTAATTGCTGCTTTTCATTTCAAACCAGGTAATATAAACAACATTAAGCCTGCCCTTATCAAACAGCTGTTCTTTAACCAAAATCTGAAGTAATAAAAATGAATACCAATTACAGGTATGAACCCATTTCCATACAATGCACTAGGAAGCCTGTATATTAGTATTAGGACAAAACACCTAACAGCAGATTTCTAAAAATGCAAATAAAAAACATGCAAAATAAAAAAAAAAATCATTTTATTATGTAAGCATAAAGTTAAAAATCCACAAACTCAGGTCTTCCTTTAGCAAAGGCCAATCCATGACTATACAATTAACAGAACCATTAACACACACATAGTGTGAAAAAAAAGACCACCACAAAATAAAGCCAACCCTCAAAAAACAACCAAAAAACCGTCAAAACAAATACATAAGAATTTATATCTGAAGTGCTACATGCATTCACTGAATCACACATTACATATAAGTGGCATATTTTAATTAATGTAAATCCTTTCTGAACTAACCCAGATGTTAATGTAGGTTTGGTGTAAGTCCAACTAACCTATTAATATGAAAATATTATGACTACTCCCCTTGTTCTTAAAGCAAACAATTACAGCTAGGGAAAAGACAGGGTGGTGCACAGTTACCTGTTAATTTGCAGTGCAATATGTGGTTTTACCATAATAAAGTATCTTTAGAGCAGAACCAAGGACCATAAACAGGGCTTTTCCGCAGACTGTCTCATGAAGGCCTTTATACTTAAAACATCAGAAATAAAGTGCTCTTTCACAAGAAGATGCCAAACTTCAGTCTTGGCAAAGGTTCATTTCATTGTTTTTGACCAAAAGGCTAAAAAAACCACACAAATCCAAAAAACACATTAAAAAGGATAAAACTTTTTTGTGCTATGGGAGTAAAGGAATGCAAGCAATACTGAACAGCTTTTGTCTGACTTCATCTTTGTATTTTCAAGGCCATCCTCCCTAATACCCTAACATCTGAATATCTTCAAGATGTGCTAAGAAATCTATCTTCAAATTCCACTGAGAAATATACTAATTTCCGTCTCTGTCAGATGGAAAATTAAGGCTCAGATGTTTAATAACTTGCCAAAAGCATCACAGCACTTTCTCTGCCAGAAGAAACAGTATTTGAATACAGGTTGTTGCTGAGATTAAAAGTACTGTGAAAACTGGTGCATTCATTCAGTCCTGGCCTTTTATACAAATTTTATTCTGCTATCAGGTTGTCAAATTCCAACGAGAAGATTTCTGTCGATGTCACATTAATGTCTTCCACTCAACAGAACGACCTTGGGGTTTTAAGGTTTGCTATTAAACTATGACTTTGGCTTAACACCAGCATCAACAATTAGTATTAAAGACATGAAATACAATTAGATCTGTGGCATTGTGCACTCTGGCATAAACATGTCATCTATACTCCTTCCTTTCACATCTTCCTTCTGAAAGAATTGTTTTCACTCACTGTAATCTACCAAGATATGCTTCTATCTTAACATTCCCTCTAAGAAAGAAATTACATTTCTTAGTAAGCACTGAACTGCAACCGATTGCAAAGCAGCCATGACTACAGAGCACTTGCAATATTTTAAAAGCCATAGAATTCACTCATGCCACAACTAGAGCAAACACTTCAAACAAAAAGTGCTGTAATTCACTCATCTTATTGGGAAAAGTAATGCCATTATGGAAATGTGTGGACGTAGTGCAGGGTCAGTCAGCAGTGCTTCATCTCCATAATGTCTTGACTCCTTGTAGGCATTTTTAAAACACATATTATTTAGTACCAGAAAAATTTATTTGTACCAGAAAAATTTCATAGTTGTGATTTAGAACAAAAATACAGAAAGCAGCTTCTCAAATTTAACTCAGTCTATGAGCTTCCCGAATCCCTACTCATGTGCATCCCTAACTGGACACACCTACAGACTGACACACATGGACATTTGCACACCTAACACTCACTCAAATTTAAATCATTTCAATCTTAATTCCTAGCCTCTATCATATTTCATATGAAACATGTTAAGAAAAAACTTTGTCCTTTTTTCTATCTGCTCTCAGAAGAACTAATACTGCCCTTTCCCCAAAATTTTCAGTAGAACATGAACACTGCCTGAGTTTAAGTCACCAAAAATTTAGCTTAGCCTTCATGAGTAGCTACTGCAGGAAAAAGGCTCCATAGAAAGGTGCTGACAAATCCAGACATAAGTAATATTTTCATGGTTACTAATGACAGTCAGAAATCAGCAGAAATGCATTGCATTGAGCTCCCAAGAATTAGCATTAGTGGATCAGCATTAATACAGGCAATAAATTTGCAAAGTGTCAGGGGGTTTCAGAAGACAAATAGGAAAGTCAATGCACATGACTCCAGGCTTTGTTTCACCTCCCTCACAACTGTAAAAGTCATGACTTTACTTATCAGTGTACATTTTATATAACCTGCACAGTAGACTCAGTTCTTAGGGAGGAGAGGGTTCTGTTTTCTTTTTTTGAACTGCTTTTATTCATGTAGGGTTTCTTGTTTTTACACAAACAGAAGCATAGATCAGACACAGTTACATAAAAAGCAAAAAAGGGAAAATATTTTGCTGTAAGTACACGATTTTGTTGAGAAATGGCAGCATTGAATGAATATAATTATAAATGTCTACTTTGTTCTATAAAAAGAAAATTACTTCCAAATGTAAATTTGGTGACCTGTTCTCAGACCTATCAGCTGTTGACTTCTTTGATGAGCTGTGAGTCCTCAACTAGACCTTTATTTACAGAACACTGTTAGATTTAAGATTTAACCCCACACTCTCTGTGTAGGATTTTTTTGCCTTCAAGAATAACAGCCACTGACAGATACAGAAGTTTGTCCTTCTTATGTCCTTTGAAAATGAACTATAATCATCCCTTTTAATCAAGCTGAAAAGTTATTTTAGAACTTACAATAAGTTTGTGCCAAAGAATTGTCCTTAAATGGCTACATAGTATCAGCTGGTAATAAAAGAACTGGTTTTGACTAACTGGAAGTGTTCTATTAAGTTTTCAACTTCTTTCAAGCAAGAAATACACAATGATGAGCTTCAGCGATTACATATTTTCAATTTACATTTTAGTATTAAAAACCAAGCAACTGAGGTCCAACAAATAGAAATTATTTCCCTATCATTTGTCTTAAGCACCATTTAGAAGGAAACTGGAACTAAAATGGATTGATACCATGATTTAAGATGTTTGAGTAAATAAAACCATTTTAAATAGTAGAAAGGAAAAACACAACAATAAATTTCATCTTTTAACAAGTACATTATTGTCTGCAGTTATTAGAAGTTAGAAAAGCTCCTCATTGATATTATTTGATGATTGAAGAACTGGTGTGTGTCATTGCTCCACGCTCACATGTGCAGATACACTGAAGATGAGAACAAGGCATCCTAATTTTCAGCTACTAGCTAGCTTCCAGTCTCTAAATGAACTAGTTACTGAATTCAAAAACATTTGTTGAAAATTTTCATTCTGCAGAAATAACTATTACTGTCTAAAACTGATTCAACATTCAAGAGGTTAGCAGTCTAGCTTGAAACTTCAGCAGAAGAGTATTTCTCACCCCACCCAATTAAACTTTCAACTTTTTTTTTCCAGTCAAAACTGTCCTGAATCGTAGTGTTTTAAAGGTTGTCATAACATTAAAAGAAAGTAAAATTTGGACCTTTTTTTAACTCATTTGTCTTTAAAATGCTTTTCTACCATCCCATCTATTTGCATGATGCTAAATAAGTTTAGTTGTATAAAAACATACATAAAATACTTTTCCATGGCATGTTTTGCTGCTACCAAAAATACAGAGAAAATCTTCTGCTCCACTGATGTCACTGCAGCCCCAAATAAGCTACATTCTGCATTAGTCTATTTGTCGTATTACCATTAAAACATTAGCTCCATTTTACATAATCAGTTAATAACGGAAAAATAGAAATACTTCCGCTAATCACTGCATCTAGACAAGTGTTTACACCCCTATCTGACTCTGAAGCCCCTCTGTCACTGCTCAGAGCTGCCAACTGCTCTCCGGCAGCGCTCCAGCTGCTTCCCCGTGGCACAGCTGGTGCAGGCAGAACCCTCTGCTTGCGTTTTACCCACCCACATGGCTGGCATCCCAGGGGATTAGGCTGTTCCTGCACACACAGAAGATAGGAATTTTTCGAGGACCTGACACCCACCTTCCGAATCACTGATTCAAGTCACTTTTCTAGTCTCCTGCTCTGAAACACGTTATTGAGACCTGCCATTTGACAGAGCATGCCATAGGAAAACCATAATAAACTTATTTATTTAAATGGACTAACATGCGACAAGAGCAGTCTGCACTAGTCTGTAACATGGGGAAATGGATGGCAGTGAAACTAGCAAAAAAAGCAGCATAGATTAAAAAGCGTTGAAGCAATTTTAGCAGATGTTTACTGAGGGAAAGCTCAAGGGACACAAGCAGTGAAGGTAAAAATGCCAGAAATTATTTTTTAAAAAAGATATAAATTTTAAAAAGGAAGGCAACACTTTTGGCAAGGAGAGGACTGATAGATGGATGCAATCAGATTCTGTAGACCTCTGCAGCTAAGACTTTGAGGTTTAAAGTAAAGTAGGAATAAAAAGGCTTTATCCTAAAACACACCCAATGCCAATTTCCTTGTTTCGCTTGAAGAAAGATACTGCAGTGTTGTATCAGAGAAATCAAAGCTCAGCACCATATGTATGAACCCTCTTTATCTGCAAGACTTAAAACAACTTCAAAAAGGCCTAAGTAACAAAAAGGTGACATTATCAGCCATTAGACAAAAGCCAGCCTGAGTTTAAGGCATGAGGACTGCTGGAAAAAAACCACCAGCTGGCACAGAACACTACCATGTAAGGAAATTTCACCTTTAGGTTAGAAATTGTGGACACCTGGTTTCCCATTATTTTTCTGAGTAAGAGAAAGGGAAAGCAAGGAACATTAAGCTCCTTTACTTCATGACTCTTCATTAAAGAGTCATTCTTCAATGAACAATTTGATATATTATATTCTGGAGCTTTACAGGATTTGTTTCAAGTGGATTCAGCAAGCAGAAGGACCCTGCTGTGGATGCCAAAGAGCATTTAACCTGCATGAAAACAAGCCAGAAAGTCACTGTGGCCACAAAACACAAGCAGCAAAGAAGCTGCTCATATAAAAAGCCCAGAGGTTCTCCACATTCACACATCAAAATTAACACTTTCAACCATTCCCTGGTAGTTAAAAGATGAGTATGACACATGGCAAACACTTCAACAAAAGGCATTCTAAACACTTTTATAGTTTCTCTCACATAACAGAGAACTGAAGAAGAAAACTACCCTTTTTACTGACACAAAGCCTTTAAATAAGTCAGCCATTTGCGAAATAAATTTTGGCAAATAAAATACTACCCACAAGGCAAAATATTTCTCTAAATATACAACCTAAAAGACTTTTATACAACAGGAAAAAAAGATACTTTTACTCTAAATTTCCCCAATTTTCTCCACGGACCTTTCTTGAAATAGTTTTTGTAGGATATATTATTATGAAAAAGCTTTCATTTTTGCATCAACCACACAGCAGGCAGTATTTTAAGAACACCCAATATAAAGCTTACTTAATCACCTAATTTCCAACTGCATTCCTATAACATATCATTTATCCCAGTGGAAATCAGTATCACTGAATGGTTTATAATAATTTACTTATTCTCTAAGTAAGCACAGGAAAAGAAGTTATGAATATCATGTATTATTTGCCTACTATCTGTATATAAGGTCCTCTGTACACATCCCTGTACGGCACAGATGGAAGGATGCAGTACGTACACACCACAAACAGGGCTACATAAAGATAAGGCTACATATTTTATAGCCTGCACATGCAAGTATCACTTATGGTTACTATGACTTATA
This sequence comes from Vireo altiloquus, assembly GCA_013396875.1. Classification (NCBI taxonomy): domain Eukaryota; kingdom Metazoa; phylum Chordata; class Aves; order Passeriformes; family Vireonidae; genus Vireo; species Vireo altiloquus. Next base: position 1,095,170 of record VZRF01002384.1, read on the forward strand.
GCTGCTCAGAATAGTGACCACGCTATTAAGTCCCACCACACCACTTTACGTGCTAATAAATCTGAAATAGCACAATGTTATTGCCAGCTATTTATAACAATCAAGACATTCTAGGTGTCTCATTTTTATTTTATTCCACATGCACATAACTATCAGAGCTCCATATCAGAGGCTTGAGAAGGTGGTTCTGAGCATGAAGCGCCCAAGGGGGAGCAGCGTGCATGGAGGCAGCCCACGTCTCCTTGAGCAGGGCTGCTCCTCTCTACCACCACCACCAGAGGCTCACCTGCATCATCAGTGCAGCTGGCCATCTGACCAGAGCAGCCACAGGCACCTGGTGGCAGAGACACCCCTCCCAGGAAAAGCAGAGATGGGAATGATTTGTGTAATGACAAATCCCCGTGACTTGCACAGACCCAACCTAAAATGCCACCCTTTCAGTGTTTGTACAATACTCAAAGAGCCTTTTGTGGAATACCTGAAGGCCACTGCTCGTATTAGTCAAAACAGAGATTAAGATCTCCAAAAATATTTGCTCAGGCATTCCAGAATCCTGCCCCAGAGTCTACTACGAGCAACAGGGTCAGGGAAGGAAGTGTTCAGCCAAATGAGTAATGCTTGAAGTCAAGAAAACAGCTGGGCAGACACAGATGTTATCTAGGTTGCCCTTTTAGACAAACAAAATATTAAGGGCTCTGATTCATGCTTTGCAATAAGCTCTGTCAGAACAACAGCTACCAGTGCTGAAGATCCAGGTGATGCTAGAGAGATCAGACAGCGAGGAAAAAATCCAGCACACCCAATTATTTTCAAAGGCACATACACCTTTGATATTAGGCAGTTACGTAACAGCTTCTCTGCACCAAAAATAAAGTCAGCACCATTTTTCCCAGAATCTTAGCTAACCTCTCCTCCAAGGACAAGAACAGGGAATGTTGTCAAACATCGAAGCCCACAATTTTCCTTAGTACTTAGTGATCTTGCACTAGCACTTGGCATCCTCCTCTAAACAGTTCATGGCAACCATAGCACCTCTGACAAACTCTGGCTGTAGACAAAAGACTGAGGTATGCTGCAAAACAGTTTCTGAAGTTTCAAGGTAATAACATGGCTAGATGCATAAGCAGATTATCAACCACGTTACAAATGTGGAAATGCCTTCACTGTACTTGAAAACACCGTAATAAATGTAAACTTCATTTTCTATAGGGAGTACAGTTTCAGGGGGAAAAAACCCACACCTGAAAGAAACTAAAAATATTTTAACTTCTAGAAGAAATAGTGAAAGGATATTTTTTGCTCTTTCAAGCATTTCCAGACAGCCTGAAGTAAGAATTCAGGCTTGCAAAGCAGACAACTAAGTACTGACATGTTCCTGAAGAAGCTTTTGGGTGACATGACAATCCCTTAGAAATGGAGATTGCAAAAGGTCCCTGGTGACCAAAGATTGTTGTATCCTTCTTCAGAAAAAGACCAAAAGGACAATCAAGGAACTACAAACCAATCACCCTCACTTAGGTCCTTCAAAACGTCATGGAGCAAATCCTCTTGGAGCACATTTCCAGGTACATAAACGTGGTGGTGACTGGCAATAGATGGCAGGGATTTAGAAGGGGTAAATCTCGCCTGAATAACCAAACTGCCCTCTCTGCTACAATGACTGGATTTCTGAACAACGTGAGGGTGATGAGCATCACTGGCTTTAGCTAGGCTTTGATGGTCTCACACAGCATTCCTGTGCTCAAGATAAGATGTGACATTCTGGATGGGAAGACAACTTGCAGGGCTAAAAGAAGTTTAGCTAACTGTGCCAATGGGTTGTACTCTATCTGCAGGCTGGTAACAAATGAGGTACTGCAGCCACCCATCTGGGGACATGACCTGTTTAATACCCCTACCAACAACCTGGAGGACATGAGGGAGGGCACTTTCTGCAGTTGGTGAGGTGGGATGTTGGTACGCCAGGGCTGCTATCCAGAAAGACTTGCACAGGCTGGAGAAATGTCCTGATGGAAATTTCATGCAGTTCAACAAGGACAAATACAAAAGTTCCGCATCTGGGAGTAAAGTTCCCTCCTTCCAATGCTGTAGATGAGTGCATGGGGCAGATCTGCAGACACAACCCTGGCCGGGGTGGCAGACTGAAGCTGAAGCACAAGAGCCCCATGAGCCCCTACAGCAGCAGTGGGGGTCAACAGCTGGAACAGGAGCCAGGGAATTGACCCACCACCTCTGCTTGGCACACATCAGATCTGCTTATCACATCTACATTGCTGTGACCAGTCCGAGGCCCTTCAGCACCAGGCAATGACAAACACCTGAGTTCAATGGAGAGCTCCCCAGGTTGGGGGCTAGACAACTTGTCCTGTGAAGGGGGCATGAGGATACAAGGTTGGCTTAGTCTGGAGAAGAGACATTTTCAGGAGAATCTAACAGCAGCTCCCCAGTACCCAGTATCTACAAGGAGGTTATGAAAATACATTTGAGCTCTTTATGATAGTGTATAGCAGGAGGAAAAGAAACAACAAGCATTAACTAAAAGAGAGGACATAAGGAGAAACTTTTTAACCATGTTGACAGCCAAGGATTGGAACAAGTTATCCACACAGGTTGGGCAGTCTCGTCTTTGGAGGCTTTCAAGATCAACTGGAAAAATCTCTGAGTAGTCTGGTCTAATTTCATAGCTGAACCTGCTTTGAGGGGGTGGTTGTTCAAAAGACTTCTTCAGGTCCCTCTTGACCTGAGTTATCATACAGTTCTACAGAATTCTTTCTACTACTGAAAAGACCATCCCTGCAGTAAAGTGCTTCCTGGTAACTAGCTGAAAGCTGAAAGGGCACAGTATTGAGTAAGATGGTGATGCTAACTGGACTACTCAGTCCAATTCATCTATTCATACTTTAAAGATTTCCAAATGAGATTTGGAATCTAACAGGAAAAAAATCTCCACATTTCTTAGTTACTTGAATGTATACATCCGTTTTGCTTAGAAAAATCTCAAAGCAGCTCTAAATAATCCCTGTTTAGTTAAAATATGATGTACAACTTTTTATTTTACTTTGTGAAAGGTTTCAGTATCTACAAGTGAAAGTCTTTGTGAGTTTCTCATAATGATGAGAAACTGGCCAGTTCCCAAACAGCCTCACTGCAGAGGCCAGTCAGGGGAAATCTGTGCAGGAGAAAGGGAAGGACCCTTCTCACACGTGGAAGTACTGATTCAGAGATGCTCAACACTCAGCATTTCAAAAGAAGGAATGTAATATTTGCCTGTTCAAGCTGGAAAAATATGTCTTAAAAGAAGTACCTTTAATTTTGGAAGGTAAATTCCCAGCCTATTCAACTCACCATGATGAAATGCATTTTACACAACTGGCAGGCTCATGAGAAAGTTTTTATTTTGTAACACACAAATTAGCCAGCTACTACACTTCCTAGAAGAGAAAGAAACATGTAACTTTTGGCCTATGCTCTTAATGATAGGCAATTTTCATTCCCAGAACAGGGTGATGTTTTATTAAAATTTTCCCCAAGGAAAAATCAAGGTGGTGTTGTGTCAGCTTTTTATGCAGCAATTCAGCAGCTGAACATTTGCATTAATTGAGTATGATAGTGGTGATGATTCTCTTCTGCAGTCATTGGATGTGCTCCGTTTCTCCTCCAGATGGTCTTCTCCCAAGTCCATACAATTGTGAAGCTGATAACCTTTTATAAATTGACAGCTATCCTAACAGTAGTTAGAAACTATCCTATACATTATATATAGTATAATATACATATACACATGTACATATACACATATAGTATAATATATCATATACATATCCTGACATTTACAGAATATACAACAAAATACTGGGTTCCTGTTGCTTTCATTGTATATTTTGGCATTTTGTTTTGGATTGGGGTTTTTTAATTATTTTGCCTTTTTTTTTTTTTTTGGTACATCACCAGAATCAGACTAATGAAATTACCAAGGATTTGAAGAAAAATAAAGAAAAAAAACCAGGGGAATCACATCCCAGGTCTCTATCTGGGCAGATGCCTCACTCGTTCGGGAGTGAAGAATGAAATTTCACATTACCTAAGCATGCTGAGCATCACTCTACTCCAGATGGAGGGAATCAAATCCCTGCACTGCAACAGTAGCAGACATCCATCTGCTGGAGTAAATCGCCCATTGAGATATGGGAGGTCAAGAGACTGTTAAGAATTAACTCTAACACCAAAATTACCATGGAGAGACCTGAACAGGGTTACAGAAATTTCCAAAGCTCGTGTGCACTTACCTGCCTTTCCCTCTCTACGAAATCTGAATATTTTATCCATTTGTTGTTTTTTCCACTCACTTTTGTAACAGAGAAAACAACAGTTGACTTAAAAGCAGTAGCAGGTCCCACTGAGGGTTATGTTTTCATTGCTGGTCAAAATCTAGAATTAGTTTTTATAAACACTGTGTAATTGACCTGTGAGGTTCAATAGCTCAGAACATATCGAAAAAAGAGCTTAGCAGTATCCAAGAAGGGACTGAACATAATGATTAATAGCCTCTGTAACTAGAGTAAAAATTGCAAGAGCCTCAGTCTTCATGCTCCAGGGCACAGACATAACCAGCTGAGATCAGGCATAAATTTCTGCCCACTACATTACTGTGAAGTTACATGCACTGGGAATAGTTTGCAGCTTTGGAGACATGCAAGACTTTCAGTTTCTTCCTTTGGTTGGAAAGCATCTACATTCATCCTTAAACATCTTGGAAAGCAAGACATTCTCAGGGAAGAACTGCCTAAATTGAAACAATTTCTGACAACTGTCCATCTCAACTGGTTTTTAAACTTTATTTAAATGTCTAATGCTCCGTAATATCATTAGAATACTGACTCTGAAATTCCACTACTCTTCCTTGGTGATTGGGAAAAGAAGCCACACCACAGACAACCTCAGTCATCATCCCTGCATCCCAAACACATACACTCAAACACAAAATAAAAAGACTCCAGTCAAATCCTTTTTAAATGAAAACTGGCTCCACCACGTTTTTCTAAATTATCCTGCTCTTATGAGAAAGAAGCTGATTTTTCAGTAGAAAATTAATGAAGAACCTTTAAAAACCTTTCTAGTTTTTACTCAGAAACTATTTCTATTTACATAGGACAAAGTTGTGTTCTACCCACATTTCCTTTTTCCAGTTCATACGTCCATGGGCTGTATTTCTTATATGAATTAGGCTTTCTGCCACAACTGTATATGGCATTCCCACAATCTAATTTCCTATTGCAAGGCCTCATGTTGGAGTTAGAGGCAGACTTGGCAGTCCAGGAAAAAGATTCACCATGCAGCAACTGCCCATTAACTTGGGTTAATGCTACACTGGCACTTCCAAACCAAATAATTTGGGAAAATTTCATCCAGATTGTCTAAACAGGTAAAAATTCTATAGCATTTACATTGACTTTATGGTTCTTTTGATTTTCAGCTTCAACCGTTTAAATATTTATTACTATTTTGAACAGTTATCCTTTCATATCCATCCCAATGCAGCCAAATTTGCCATAGCTTGCCATAGATTTTTGAAGCTCCAGTAATATTTCGTTCTTTACTAGTGGTCTCTGAAATCCTTCTTGTTTACCAAAATCTTCCATGAACTAAAGGACACTGCAACACAACGACCCATTCTAGCAATTTTGCTATTAACATAAACATTTGGTGTACAGGTTTCTTGACTTTATGACTTGAATAAAGATCAAGTTCTCAAACAAGAAATATACTCCTATTACGTAATAAATAAAAGTATTTATACAAAACACACTTAATATATTAATATAATGAAGTAAAAAAATAGAATTAAATGAATCATAGAAGAAAAGTGGGCAGAAAGAACCTCCATTGCCATTAACATCTGAAAAATTGAAGTACTACCATATAACAAACAAGAAGTTATTCTTATGGCAATAGGATACGACAGAAGCAGACTAAGAATGTGGTTTTCTTCATGAAGTCAAAGACAAGGGCAAGCTACCCATCACTCTCAATTGAAAAATCTGGACAGGAACCTTTTTTATGCAAGCCAAGACTATATTATAAACTGACATGGTATTTTAATACTCTACTATAAAGAAAAAGCTGCAAAGCCTGAAGGGATATAATACTAAAAATGTAAAGGGAAAATAAAGCAAAATTTTTCAATTCTTATAGAAATTCGGAACAGGTGAGCCAAAACATGGAAAACACGACAGAAATCAAACAGCATCTGTTACCATGCAGGAAAGTACCAGAAGGAAAGGAGGACATGAGAAACCAGAAGTTGAAGGACAAATGTCTAACAATTTGATTTTCAGTCTTTCACAGTCACACAGACTCTGAAGGTGTCTGACACTTCTTTATTCAGGTGAGGATAATAAGGTATCCTCACCTAGGGGGGATGAAAAACAAAGGGGAAACAAACTATTGCAACAAAAAAAAATATAAGAGCTGCAGCAAGAGCATGACAAGGTTTAAGAACACTTAACTGGAAGACAGATTGATACACAGGGCTCTGCAACTTTATTGTGCATCAGAAGTCACAAAACCAGCTGCATGCATCTTGTTCCCACTCTACTTCCATATAATTTCACTCAAAATCCATAATATTCATTCCTTTGATGGTGCTGTGGGCAAAGTTAAATCTCAGGGGGAAGAAAGCAAGTATTAAATTTGTTTTTAATTGCCCTGTTTCAGAAGGGTCTAGCTCAATTTGGATGCAAATGTGGAGGCAAGGTACTCTATAAAGCAACAGTGACAGAATCTAGGCAGCAGAAACACTATAAAATGAAGTGAAAAATGTTTTTCCTTTCCCCATTGTTCCCTACATTTCAACATCTTCAGGAAAATAACACACAGGAAATACCCTAAGTTCTTTTTTTCAGTTGTAATATCACTCAATGAGTTTTCACTATTTATTCATTTATCTTCATGAGGGACTTTCTCCCAAGAGACCAAGACAACCTCTCAAAGTTGCTTATGTAATACAGGATGAAAAAAATAACATCACTTCAACAGTTTTCAAAGCAGATTCATGTTCTGCCCAAGTATATCTGTGTTCAATTCCCAGTACCCTCAACAGACACTGCTCACAGATGCCAATTGCTGGCCTCTACAAACCCAAAAAGTGAATGAAGCCCAGCTCATGGGGAACAAAAGCAAGTACATCAGCTGCAAGCACATACACCTTAGAGCACAAAAGCCGCAGCCACCAGACCTTGGCATGGAAGATGAAAGTATTGCCCTCTCTCCAAGAGAGAAGGAAAAACAAAAATAAATCACTATAATGTAGGGCATTCTGGAAGGTCAAAGTCCCTGAGTGAAGTAAGGTGGCCTATAGGATGAATGGAGTTAACAGAATTAGGTTTGTTTTAAAGACAAAATTAGAACAAGGCTGTCCTTTTCCAGCAGCCAGGAAAAAAGGCATGAAAGCAAAGTGGATGCCAGTTCCTATTCTGGCCCAGGATAATTACTAAGAAGAATCTGGAATGTTTTCTCTGGAATCTCTTCTGAACAGCAAAACTGCCCACAAGAATTTTGGTCCTACTATCGTTCTGATGCTCCAGTATCAAAACTTGTTTTAAAAAACCCCAAACATTAAAAACTACTTTCTCAAATGAAAAAGCTGTTCATCATTAAAACTAGTGGCCAGAGCTTTGCCATTCATATCCAAATACATTAGTTTCATATATGATTCAAAGTCATATATGTAAAAACATGCTGCACAGCATCTGTGTAATAAAACTACATTTAGTGCTGCGCATTTGCCAGCCACTGGAAAGACGGTGCCCCCAAGAAAACAGCCAAGATCACCTAAGTATTTTTATGTCTTATATCAGACTTAAAAATATACAGTAGAGGAAGCAATTTTTCATTTCATTTATCAGTGATTTCTTGAATAACTTCTCTGTATTTCTTGAACCACTCATGACCAATGCCTGGGCATTTTTTTGGAAGCCAGTAACCAGCTGGAAGGAATGAAAGTCTGAGAAAACAGACAAGATGTTCTGTACTTTATAAGTTGTCATAAGTGCATCTCTGGTCCTTACCATTTTGTACTATTACAGGCTAGGACAGTGATGTATCATTATGCTCACACATGCACAAAGATGATAAAGTTAAACGACATGTTTAATTCTCAATTACATCTACATGCAGAAGCCTTGTTGTTTCGAATACCTGTAGGCATGTTCTATAGATTGACTTCTACCCAGGACTGCATTTCAAATGCAAACTGGCCAAGTCCAGGAAAGAGATTGGATTGGAATTCATGTAGAATTCTTATTAAAGCTTTCAATCTGGCCCAGCCCAATTGCACAAGTCACTACAGCTTTCATTTTTCCATTTTGGAGTGTATAAATTACTAAAACATCACCAAATTTACAGAAAAATAAAGAGCAGCTCCAGTTTTAGCACAGTGGAGCTGGCTGCTCTGTGCACACAGATACTTCCCCCAGCTCTCCCCACTGTGACTGACACCAACTTGCTTTTTTCCTACAGAAAAGAGTTTTTATTTGCCCTCTTTCTTCTTCCTCAGAGACAAAGTTTACTGTACACCACTTGGACATAGAAACAGACAGTAGAGACTTCACACTTGAAGGCCCTTGCCAAGCATTCATTAGTATTTTCTCTGCCCATTTTCAAGTGAAAATGGTTGTTACAATTACCAGCACTGGACAGATGTTACAGTCACTTTAGCTAAGCACGGAACGATGTTATTAAAACCTATTTCTCAGCAGAAAAATGTCACTTGCACTGCAATAGCCATCAAAAGGAGCCATCTATCTCAGTGGATCAGTTAACAAGCCTTTGGCTGCAGAGCCCCTTTGGTCACAACAGCAGCAGAGATCAGAGCAGGTCTAACGAGAGAGAGCTGCAGCAGTCCTGCTGCCCCAAGTGCAAAGCAAAGCTCCTGTCTGAGAGGCACCCATTCGGTACATGGGCTTGGCCATCCCTTTCCAATGAAAATTCCACCCCATGGATGAGCTTTCTTCTAAATGAATTGCAAATTATACACCCATGGAGCACCAGCTGGTATTGTTTCTCTGTAGTTTTCTTTCAGTTTCCCCCTCTCTCTCTCTCTCCCCAATTAATACAATGATATTCATGCCCTGTCATGTCTTACTGCTTAATTATGTACTTTGCAGAACAAAGCTTTAAAAATGAGACTATCGAGCTGGAGGGGGGAAGGGGGAAGAGCAGGACAACCAGATGTGCAGAGAGTGAGAAGGAAACAAAGGGCATTTTGAAAGGGGAGTGAGAGAATTAGGATGTGTGTGGGGATAAAAGGATGGGGAGACAGAAATAGAACAAGAAGATGCACATAAGACTTATTGGTTCATTCACTGTAATTTATAAAAAGGTATATGTTGTATTAAATAATTCATCTGGATTATCTAAAATAATTTAATAAATAGTTGGAGCTGTTTATTATGAGATCTTAACCTGCTCCCATTTCATGAAGCAATAGATACACATTTCTTCCTGGCAGAGAAAGAATGCTGCATTGTTTTACAAAACTGGAAAAATACCAAGGCAAATGGAAAATACATTGGCAAATCTTGTTAGAAGAAGGTGTATTTTTCTTGAGTGAAACAAATTAAACTAAAAGATATTACAAAGCTCTGCTGCACCAATGTTTACTTCAGTCACAGTGAGACAGTTTTTCACACATCTGTTTTATCTAAACTTTCTTTATCAAGTGGACTGCTAAAATTTATTTTGTATACGCGGTCAAGAGAAGGTACTTAATTAATGAAACAGCTGTTTCATCTCCTCTTACAACTTGAATGTTGGGCATATTGTGGTACAACAGGCAGTAGGGACTCCCTGAGAGCACAGTTCTGGAGTCAGTTTTGGGTGAGACACAACTATTGGAAACTAATCTGTTCAAAAGCTCACTGTACTCCTAAAATATTCTTTTAAAAACCATTAGTAACCATTGCAAGCATATTATATTTTGGCAAGGCAAAAATGTTTTGTACCAAAATAAAAAAAAAAAAAACAGGGAGAAGGAGAAAGATTTTTTTCCACTAGAGTAGTAAGGAACCAGCAGAGCCCTTCAGATCCCCACTAATCACAATTTTACAGCACTATTCTAGTGCCCAGAGTGACTATTAGGGGAAATTAAGCTTTTCTAGTTTTCCAGTTTGTACAAAATCATTTAGAATCCAGCTGTTGCCTCCTACCAGTGCCAAGGGAGCCTGGTGGCAAGGGGAGATTTATTGATCACGAGTTACTGTGTCATTTGCTAATTCTCAGATGGTAACATAATAGTTTGGAGTAGGACATCTTTATACTTCCCAATATACCACAGAGAAAAAATAGGTTCCCATTTCCTTTACAATTTTGAAATCCTTTATTTAGTTGCAGTATTCAGTTCTCAGAATTACTGTGTAGGCAGCAAATTCTCACTGATCCTGTATGGAGAACAAATTATTCTACATCCACTTCAATTCTATTTGTATAAATATTTTGTAGGAAACAAAAGCTTGCTTAGTATTGATCTACTTCTGGTTTCACACACCATATACAATGGTCTTCAAATATTTGCTGAACTTGATTCTCCTGTATTGAACGCAGACAGAGAGAGGTGGATTTTCCTTTAGCCTCTTGCTGGTGCTAAACACAGAAGGAACAGCTTTACAAATGAAACTGAAGACTTCAAGACAATTTGTAAAACAGAAGCTAACGTTCTTTTTGGAAAACAGAGTTAACAGAAGCATTGACTTTTAAGCAGTGGTCTACTTTGAAGTTAAGCAATGATGGTCTCATTTCACAGCAAGAGCCTTCAATACAACAAACTGTCTTGTTTGCAGAGAGGGGGCAGAGCTCAGCACCGTGTGGGCATGGCTATACTGCTATTTTATACCACCCACAACATCCCTGGGGGGCTTGGTTTCAGGGGAAAGAAAAGCCCTGGAAGTGGAAGTGCAGCCNTCAGCCCCGAGGGAAAGAAAAGGTGAAGGCAGCCCTGGAAGTGGAAGTGCAGCCTTTTGCCTGCCCCTCTCCAGCAGACAGGTTGTAAGGATCTGCCCTGTGCCCTCCATACTCCCTGTCCCTACCCGCTCCTTTGAGACACGACTCCACAATGTGCCCAGAAGAGGCACCAGGGAGGAAAGCACCGTGTGGAACCAAGAGGTGGAGATGTGCCAGAGCCCAGCTGAGTCCAACCTGAGCCCAAGGAGTCCAACCTGAGTCCAGGAGCCAACCTGAGCCGAAGTCTCTTTTACAAACTTTTGCAGAGTGGTCAAAACCAGCGACGCTGATGCCAGAAACAGCTGTGTGGAATCAAGTCCTGCATCCAAAATGGTGCCAGGGTGAGATGTGGACATTTGGGGATTTGTCTGTCACTGTTTTCTGTTGTCTTGGGCTCAGGGGCAGGAAGAGTCAGCCACAGGAAGTGTCCACCATCTCATCTTTGTCCCAGCTGACACATGGAACTAAGCTGAGGTGGTGAGCACCTTCTGTGTGTAAAGCACCTTCTCTTTTACAAACTTTTGTTCTTAATACTGCTGCTGTAACCATGTACTTCTTATTCCATTGCTTTGTGCTTCCAATAAATTGTTACCTCAACCCTTAGTCTCTGCCTTTGTTCCTCTCTTACCAGAAGGGCAGGGGGAAGAAGAATGGCTTATTTGGAGTTTAATTTCCAGCTGGTGTTAAACCACCACAAAAAAAAAATCAAAGATAAATCATTTTCTTGCCCACATTTTAATATAATATCCTCCAATCTGAAGTCACTTAACTCTTCCCACAACAGATTATTCCACTGCACTAAAGAAGCCCAGTACAAGTGAAAGTTGATCCATCAGAAAAACTGCTCCAGTTTGTTTTAAATCAGATTAAGAATAGATTAAGAAAAGGTCTTTTAAATTTTCTTCTGACATACTCTATTTTTATTATCTAGCTGACTGTGAATTTTAATGCATTTAATTACCTAATGTAACAGAGTATGAATGAAGGTTGCGAGAATCAAATTTAATGCAAAGAAACCCTTTCAAAAAGGGGATACTCAACATTAAAGTTCCCAGGATAAAAAAAATGAGTAAGATTGGCTGAATCTTTACTGCAAAAATTATTCTATTCTAATCATAGAATCATTTGGTTGGAAAAGAACTTTAATACCATCCATTCCAACTGTTAACCTAACACTGCCAAGGCAACCACTAAACCATATCCCCAAGCACTACATCTACACTTTTAAGTCTTTTTAATGTCTTCTTTTTTTTTTTTTTTTTTACATTTACTTTATTTGCATCTTTTAAGTACCTTGAGGGATGGTGATTCAACCACTTCCCTGGGCAACCTATTCCAATGCTTGACAACCCTTTCATCTGAAGAATTTTTCCTAATGATTAATCTAAACCTCCCCTGGTGCAACTTTCGTCTCATCCTGCCCACCTGTTACCTGGGATAAGAGGCTGACCCCCACCTGGCTACAACCTCTTTCAGGCAGTTGTAGAGAGCAATAAGGTCTCCCCCTGAGCCTCCTTTTCTCCAGGCTGAACACCTCCAGCTCACTCAGCTGCTCCCCATCAGATTTACGCTCCAAACCCTCTCCCAGCTTAGTTGCCCTTCTCTGGTCAACATTTCAATGTCCTTCTTGTGCTGAGGGGCCCAGAAGTGAACCCAGTATTTGAGGTGCAGCCTCAGCAGTGCTGAGTTCAGGGGGACAATCACTGCCCTGCTCCTGCTGGTCACACTATTTCTGACACAGGCTAGGATGCCACTGGCCTTCTTGGCCACCAGGGCACACACTGGCTCAGTGTTCAGCCATCTGTGGACCAGCATGCCAAGGTCCTTTTCTAACAAGCAGCACTCCAGCCACTAACCCTAACCCTTACTGATCCCCTGGTTCAGATCATCGATAAAGACATTAAACAAGGACTGACCCCAGTAATGAGCCTTGGAGTACCCCACTAGTGACCAGCCACCAACTGGAGGTAGCAGCATTCACCACCACCCTCTGAGCCCAGACATCCAGCCACTTTTCAACCTACCAAAGAGTTTGCTGTCCAAGACATAATCAATCAGCTTCTCTAGGGTAATACTTTGGGAAACAAGTGTCATAACTCCAGAGATCCTGACGGCTAGGAAGTTTGCAGAGTCCAAAGCCATATATACCATGTCTGGCTGAGATGGAGCCCATTTTCCCCACAGCAGCCCTCATAGTGCTGTGCTTTCTATCAGTAGCTGGTGAGGAGTTGATGAACACACTCGGTGTTGGCAACTGCAGGGCAGAGCTCACACAGCATCCACGCTGCCTCTCCAACTGCAGCTGCCTCCTATAGTGGGCTGGGAGCAGGCAACAAGTTGGGAAGGGACACAGCCAGGACAGCTGACCCCAAGTGACCAAGGGATATTCCGTACCATATGGCGTCTGCTCTACAATAAAAGCCAAGAGAAAGGAGGAGAAAGGAGGAGCATTTGTCATTATGATGTTTGTCTTCCAGAGCAACTGCTAGCTCACTGAAGCCCTGTGTCCTGGGAAGTGTCTGGACACTGATGGGAAGTAGAGAATAAATCTTTTGTTTTCCTTTGCTTCCATGCACGTGACCTTTATTAAACTTTTTGTGATCACTTATTGTGATCTTCAAATTTTTCCCACCTTATTTTCTCTCTCCTCCATTCTGCTGACGAGGGGAGTGATAGAGTGGATGGCGGGCAAGTGGAGTCCAGCCAAGACTCACCACACTGTACAATGCTGATGTCCTTCTCAAACAGGCTCTGCTGAAATACCACCACTAATCAAAAGTCTGGTCATCAAATGCCATATGACTAATCCTGCCAAAACCAGCTTAATCAAACAGGTTGTCAAATGCTTTAACCCATGCTGCACCTCATTTTTCAAGTAATTTTTTTTTTCTTGGAGAGACTTGCACAATCAAGAACGGAATGTAAAAAAAAATACCCTATAGGAAAAAAAAGGCTCTTTTGCCTACAAATTAGTGCCATGACAATACTTTAAATCCAAAGGGGATATAAGCAAGAAAAAAAAACTACTCCGGAGACTACAACTATTTTATATGGCAGAAACAAAAGCATTCATTTTCAACAAGAGATTTCTATAGTTATTTCCTCTGTTTCTAAAGGCAGCTCTCACCATATAAAATACCCCAGTGCATGTTAGAATTTCAAACATCAAAAGGCCATACTTAAGTAATTAAATCACTGGATGTTGTACACAAGTATTTTCTAGCTTTCTCAGTCACAGTGTAAGTTTTAATTCATATTGAACTCACACCCAGTCAATCACATACATGCATGACACCTATTTTCAGAGCTCTACTCTGACAATAAGAAAAATAATGTTACAAAAAAAATGTTACTCTTTACAAAAGAGTACAAAGATTTGTAGATAGATTTTAAGATAGATTTTGTAATCTATCTTACCACACTATATAATGCACCACATGACAAATCACTGACTCCTGGCAATAGCTGGTTTATAACAAATACAATCCCAGTTCATCTGAATAGCCTTTACTTACAACAAATGCAGACAATTTAGTATCTGTTTTCCATAAAAAACCCTTTTAAATATACTGATTCATTAAACTGTGGGCTTGATACATTTTTAAAATTCATTCTCTCTTCCCAAAAAGGTAACTGCCAGAAAAATTTTAAAGGTCTTTATACAGTAAAAAAGCTGCTATAGTAAACCAGAAAGCATATCAAACATTCTTGCCCACACAAGTTAAAAAATATTAAATTATGGAAGTTAGATGCAACAGCTCAAAACCTTGCTTCCAGAGCTAAAAATCTCTAACTGGTTGGATTAAAAACTTTCCTCAAAGAATACGGTTCACTCAACAACCACTAGACATAATGTCACTGCTTAGCTTCAGCCTTATCTATCTGTACAGAAAAAAACCTCAGATGTAAGGAACTTCAAGGGGTTTGGGACTTACCTCTTTGTGGCTTTAAATACATACTTGTAGTTAACACATTTCATGCTCTCTAAAGTCATTACCCAAACGTGGAACCAGATGCATTCAAATAGCTTGACACCCGAGATATCCAAACCATTCCTAAAGTCCTCAGCCTAAGAGACTTGCCATGAGACTGAGGGGCCAAATTCAAAGCAGCTGCCAACATCACGAGAAACTGTGTCAAAACCCTCCAAGAGATGTTGGGATTGGTTCCTAACCCCAGCGGCAGCACCCCAAACTCAGGCCGCAGGCGTCACCTGCCTCACACTCTGGTGTGAGCTCTGCGCCCTGCGGTGGTGGCAGCCTCGGCCTGTGATGGTACTTATTTTCAAGTCTGGTTTCAAAACAAGTATGAGAGTGCATAAAATTACAGAAAATTAAGCTTATTATTTCCATAAATTGCCCTTACATCAGAAACTTTCCAGGCCTCTTCACTCATTTGCTTTTTATTCTTTTACTGATGATGAGGTAGTTTCCCCTACTTACAAACACAAAGCAAATTAAAATGTCCTCTTTTTCATACTGACTTCCACTACCTTTTATTTGCATCCTCACATGCCTTTTACCCTAATTTAAAAACAAAACCAGCATTTCATTTAAAAAAACCAAAATGCTTTTTAATGTATCAGGCATTGCTTGTTAAGAAAAAGAAAAAGAAAAAGAAAAAGAAAAAGAAAAAGAAAAAGAAAAAGAAAAAGAAAAAGAAAAAGAAAAAGAAAAAGAAAAAGAAAAAGAAAAAGAAAAAGAAAAAGAAAAAGAAAAAGAAAAAAAGAAAAAGAAAAAGAAACTTCTTTCAAAACAGGTTCACACATTTGCACCTTAGAAGCAGTGTAGCCTGCTCACCAAAATTAAAGCATTTATTTGTACAGAACACAGGTAACTACACATTTCTATAACTGAGACTTATACCAAGAGAACCTGATATCTACAATAATGTCCACTAATATGTTTTATAAAAGGTTTTCTGTGCCAGTGGTGGTACCCTGGGTATTTACAGGTACTATACACCTAAACCACAATAAGCTTTACTATATGTAGGTATGTATCCTAGTTCATTTACTCTCATCTAGATGTCCCATCTAAATAGTCAAAAAATACAAATGAAAGATATACACATCATTTGTAAGTACATTTTGAACTTCCCCACCATTACAGGATTGACTTTGCAATAACAAATATTGTACATTGAGCTGCTGTTGTGCAGAGATGCTCTAAGGTAATCGAACTATTTGGTCAAAAAATATACAGAATTTAACAGTCATTATACAGAATTTTTAACAGAATTTAAAAATACCTAAGTGTTGAAACAGGGAGGTAACATTAGTTCCTTTGACTCCTCCTCCCCAGTCATCTCATAAGAACAGCTGTAATGAAATTTTATTAATTCCTGCAAACTAACACTACATCAAAAGTATTTTAATAAGGATAAAAGTATCAAAAAATTCAAATAAATACTTCCAAAACCAAACACCATCATTTTGATGAGTTCTCTGAATGAATGAGAGCTGGCACCAAAAAGACAGTCTGAGTTGTACATAAAAACATCGTTTTTTCTCATTTCTATGAAGATCTAAAGAACTGAACTGGCTTCTATGACTTCCTGCCCCAGCTGCAGGGGAGGCACTCACCACTCCACTCCCAGCAGCAGGCAAAAGGCACTTGGTCATCCAAAGGACTACTTTTCAATTTAAGTGCTAGTGCAAACAAACCAAACAAATCTAACTAAATACACAGCAGACAAGCACAGAGACTGCAGAAGTGGAAGACCATTTCTAAGACCACTGCACCATCACCCCACGTTATAATGCAGCAATCAGCAAAAAATAACAGCTTTTGTAATCACAGTTTTGTGCATCCCAGTGCCACTTTCTGCTTTCAATATTAGAATGAGAGGAGGAACCTCAGCCAATTTTTTTTCTTTTTATCATCTGAATCTTAATGAAGTTTATGTCCCTGCTTGCTGTTAAATTACACAGATTAGTAACACATGAGTAAAATAAATACAATCCTTCACATGATTACATTTTAAACTACCACATCTGAGAGGGAAAGTACAAACAACATGCACTTGGCATGTACGGAACATTTGCTGCCCAGGTTCAAAAGCAGGACTTCTGTTCAAAAGCCTTTACCTCTTCAGCCAAAGAAATAATTTATTCAGCTGGCTGCCATTACAGACTTCTCAGTGGGAGAAAGCACCTTCTAACACTGTACAAATACGGTGGCAGTAAAATACAAGAACAAAGAATTATCTGAACTTCCTGATCATCAAATGCTTCTGAACCTGTGGCACCAGCTGACACTGATGCACAGAAACCAAGGATGCAAAGGTATGCACATGCACAGATTGCAACCCTACACATTTCCACCTTGACATTTAGACTCTGCCAACCAGGTATCTTAAAGGATTTTATATATTGCAGCTCCAACCACAAGTTTATCAAATGCCCATGAACGTGACTGATCTGTGCAGTTATGGGAAGAAGGACGCTTCACTTAACCTCATTTGCAGTATATCCCGTTCATCTCAACACTGCTTAGATCAGACACCAGTTTGCAGCTGCGTACATTTATAAAGTGCTCCTATCAGGTGCTTAATATATATCCAAATCCTACTGCTAACATCATTTTAGTAGTTAATCAATCAAGCCTAAATGTTCCCAAGTTCAAAACCAGCAGCTGCTGTGGGTTGACACAGATCCAGCAATGAGCAGTTTGTTTAGGATTACGTACCCAATTCGCCTCCACATCTAAGGATGCTCACGGTGCTAATGCAGCAAGGGTCTCAGCACCATTTTTCTCCACCAATTAATTAGCTCATCAACTGAAGACAGCTCAGAGGGCATGAGATTGAAAACTTACCATCAACATAAACTACTTTTCCAAGCAATCACTGGTGGAGACAATAAATGGCCTTGCCAAATCACAGTGTGCATCCCAATGCTATTTGAATACATTACATTACTCTCCAAATAGGAATGAGAAGCAGATCATTTGATTTGCTTGATCTACAGGGGGGAACAATGCATACAACCCCACAATCTACAACCCACACCACAGACTTGGACAGCCATCAAAATTTAAGGTTTTTTGGAAAGACAGCTGTTTGATTCTACTTCCCTTCTATTGATACAGTATCAATCTTTCTTTAGTCTTTAAATAAGGCACTGATTTGATACATTATTTGGTTGAAAGACACAACAACACAATCACAAGAACACCTTTTTCAAAGAAACTTCTTTTCACAAAGCAATACTAGCTCCATTTCACTCAATCCTTGCAAGCAGTTCGGAGGCAATTGCTTTGGGCAGCAGAACAGCAACCTCTGGCATGACTCCCACCAGCTGCCTCCATTCACATGTAAACCATAAAGGTTGGAGGATATTTTTCCTCAGAGACCTGCCCATGAATGGTATGACATGATTCAGAAAGGAAAAACCCAAAGAGACATGCTGTTAAAAGCCTCTCTACACATTCCCAACTAATAACTCAGTTTCCAAGTCTTTCCCGGTGTTCTACATCATTCCCTCTACTGATTCTCCTACTCTGGTAACACTGCCAGGCTAGACACTCTTTTTTCTTAATTCCTCTCACTCTGCTTTCTGCCTTCTGTGCTGGAAAGGAGGCATTGTCCTATTTGTTTTCCAACATGCTGAGCACAGCTACAGGAGGATCTGCTTATTGCCTCAAAGTATTGCTCACTGATGGGAGAAATAAATGATAGTGTCTTGCTCCTTCTCTTTCCCACACATTATTCCTTAGCAATGCAAAACAGAGCCTTTACAGGAAAAAAAAAAAAAAACAAAACAAAACAAAAGCATTTCTTCTTCTTCTTAGAGGGGTCTCAGTAATAATACAAAACTGAAGGGACAATAAATATCGTCAATCTTAGATTTTCTCTGGCATCCTTCTGCCACATAGACTTTATTTGTACAGTCTGCAGAACTACTTTGGCAAATGTTTTACTTTCTGAGCATGCTGAGTTCACTTCAGAGGGCTGACATTCCCCAGAAGAGCCAGGGGAGAAAGAAAAAGAAACATCTTGGGACTTCCCACTTCCTCTCAGCAAGACTCTGTCCCAAACCTCCTGCCCTCAAAAATATCTAACCACCACATTCTGGGTACTTTCCAGTAAGAGAAAAGCGCTCCAATCTGCCTCCCCAATTTTAAAAAATGTATATTTGTGATTAAAGAAGAAGGAGCAAGAGCAAGAAGAAATTTTTCAAAAAACATTATAAGTATCACTTTTAAAAGCTTCATTTTGTAACTATTTATTTCCTTTCCTTCCCACTGCTTGCTTTTAACATACAAATACAAATGCTACTGATGAAAGCCAAACAGAAAATTATATCCCTCTGCATGAAGCACTTTAAGCTAAAAAGACTTCTGAACTCCAAATTAACTATCTCCCCTCATCAGATCTACCAGAGACAAGCTCTCAGGACCAAAACTGTAGGAAATTACACCGGTGAAGTGACATATTCTTACTCTCTTTTGCTTGAATCTCACACCCCAAAATATAATGAAAGCAATTTCAATTTATATGGACAAAATTACCTGCTAAGAAAACACAGGCAGCACTGATGATCAAACTGCTGATAGAATTTATAGTATTTGTTCATATACTAATTTACCCACATTAAGTTATTAAACTACTTCCTTACATCACATTTTGAAAACTAATGAACTTTTCCAGGTGTTCGACTATGAAGACCTTTTTCTCTAATACTGGACACTGAAACTGCCTGGAAGCCACCAAAATGAGCTCTTCTCAGCTTTTGTTTTGATCTTAAAAGGGATCCGATTTTCCTGCCTTATTAGAAAGTTCCACATGGGTTCAGATTTAATTTCTGGGGCCCAAGACATCTTTTTGCCCCTCAGTATCTTTATGCACCACAACATTAATTCGTTCAGATACTCTCTCACACCTGTACTGTCTATACACTACTGAATAAAGATGTCAAGGAACCTGTAGAAACAACCCTGCTATAACAGCTAACTTTAACACATAGATTTCTGGTTATTCATGCATATTTTGAAATTTAAATTTCCTTCTGGGCAGAGGTTCTTCAAACACAGTCAACATTTCTTTCTCATTAATTAATGGGAGCAACTTTTTACTTCAATATTATTTGAACAGTAAATGCTGAAATGCATGGGAAACGAGCTGCTTTACAAAGACACAGGAAATCCTGCTCTTCTTCCTAGTGCACTGGAGAGAAATTTGCTCATCAACTGCAGCTCTCAAATGAGAAGGCTCACAACGTTAAAATAATTGAACAGTAAATCACCCTAGTAGATTGAGTCCTGACATTGTTATGCCGCAATCAGAGCTTCATGTTAAAAACTCAATTCCTAGATCAAATGACATTTTTGAAGTACTTAATCACTTTTCAATATAATTTTTTCTTATGTGCACTTACAGAACCTTTCCTAACTTCTCTGCTTTTCCCATTTTTTACCTTGTGGATGACAAAATTCTTATTCACTTCATCTGAAAGCCTTATTTTCAAGAAACAGATGATATTTCAGTAGACTACATCAGGTCTAGGTTCTGTTTGAATTACTTCATCTTCTTGTATTTCAGTTAATTGTCTGAAGAGGAGGCAGTCCCATCTTTCCAAATGACTCTCCAAGTTTCTGTTTGCCAGTATGATAATCTAGTTGACCCCTCTAACCAAACTTGTAGATCCTGATCCTTCAACTGGTATCTGAAGCCATCTGTGGCCTTCCCCATTGTCTCTCCAACATTGACACCGACAGAAGACAGAGTGTACCCACTCCCCATCATCTGCCTGTTTCTTACTTTTCCTCTTTTCTCTCTCTCTCTTTCTTTCCTTCCTTCTTTCTTCCTTCCTTCCTTTTCTTTCCTTCTTTATATATCTGACAGATGTTTCTAAACAATATACTCTCGTACAAAGGGGAACCTTAATGGCAGTCTCCATATCAATGGCTGTGTGCATGTTCTTTAGCCAGTCTCTCTTGAATGCAAGCCATTCGGCGCATTAGAACCTACTGGGAAAACAGGCAGATGTGAGAGTAAGACGTGAGATGCCATTATGCCAGAAGGTATGAATGGATCAACTGCTTCTTTTTTGACTTGTAAACAACCACAGAGGTCCTGGACCATGTGTCTTTGCTGGACAAACGAAAGGAAACTAGGATGCTGTTCCTGATGATTTCAGTGTCCTGAGACCTTTCTGCTAGACTGCCCTCTCCCAGCAAGGAAATCCCACAAAGATGTAGAGTCAGATACCACATACCACTTATGTTAACAAAACCAGACACACAAAGACAAGATCCAACAAACACAACCTAGAGGTGTGATCAGGATATAAAAATTTATACACACATCTGTCATGACATCAGTAGAGTTATACTCCTTTCCTTTTAAGTTGAATATAAAATATATTAAGAAACAGGAGTTATTATCAAAAGTTTTCAGGTGCCACCAGACAGGTTAATTGCATTTGGTATCGTTATTCACTTAACAGTAATAGCAGAAAACGTTTATTTTATAAAACCCAGCTGTTCTGGGAAACATGGTGCCCTTAGAGCTGTCAGAGCAGGAGCTCAAGCCTCCAGAGTACTGCAAAGTCAAGGTTAATGCCCTTGCAAAGCATTTAAGTGCTGCTGTTGGTAGCAACGTAAACAGAACAACGAGGTAACGCGCTGCCCCGGCTGTCTGGAGTTAATTTTCTCCAGAGCAGCCCATCTGGTGCTGTTTGTATTTATGACCAAAACAGTACAGGTAACACAGGAATGTTTCTGCTGCTGTTGGTGAGTGCACAGACTCCTCTGCCCCTCACACTGGCCCCATGATGGAGGCTGAGGGTGGGAAAAAGCTTTAGGCAGGTAAGGACACAGATAGGACAGCTGACCCCAAGTGACAGAGGGATAACCTGTGACACATAACATGATTATCAGCCATAAAACCTAGGTGTTTGAACTTTCCAAGGTAGCTGCTGCTCAGAGACTGGTTGGGATGACTCTGCCTGTGGGAGGTGGTGAGTGACTGCCTTTGCATCACTTGGGGGTTTTCTTCCCTTCACTAATTAAATGGTCTTTATCCCAACTCACAAAATTTTCTTGCTTTTGGTCTTCCAATTCTTATCCCACTGCAAGGGGGATGGGAGAGAGGATGGGAGGGAGGGGTTGGTAGGTGCTTAGTTGCTGTCGGGGGTAAACCCACCACATAAGGTCTTCATTAAATAGCTCTAATATAAATATTTCTGAAATGGGAAGTTACCATGCTGCTTAAAATGTTTGTCTGTTACAGACTTAAACACGCATCACCTGCTGAAATGAAATAGCAGAAGTATCATATTCTCAGACTCTATATATGAAAACAAAGTATTTAATACAACTGCAAGGTCATGTGGGCATATTTAAGAATAAAAATAGATTCTATATTGTAAAGTACTTCCAGAATCCCCATTTTGTAGAGTTCAGAACCCAGAATTGCCAAGAAACATCTGTGAGAATGGAAGCTGCTGTGCAGAGCCTCTGTAGGAAGTGCTGCATGTATTTTAAATAGATTTTAGTAATTAAACAACCAGGGACAAAGCAGAGCAAGTTTAGTATTTCTTAGTATTATTTCCAATAATACTGTAACTACATTTTCTGTTCCAGTGTTATGCAAATACAGGCTTCAACTGTAAATTATAATCTTTCTGTGGAAAGAGGTTGCATGCCAACAGAAGTGCCCATCCTATTCTTTTTTTCTCTTACCTTTATTTTTGGGAAGAAAAAAAAGTCCCTATAAAGGAGAGAATATTGGCTAATACTTTGGGCTTCTGTATTTCTTTAAATTCCTAGGAGAACTACAAGCCTCCAGACTCCCTTGTTTTCTAGGTATTTTGTATAGGATTATTTTCTAAAATATTCAAATGGGAGACTAGACAAAACGACCTACTGTGGTTTCTTCCAACTTAATTATTTTC
Organism: Vireo altiloquus; assembly: GCA_013396875.1. Classification (NCBI taxonomy): domain Eukaryota; kingdom Metazoa; phylum Chordata; class Aves; order Passeriformes; family Vireonidae; genus Vireo; species Vireo altiloquus. The sequence goes on from VZRF01002384.1 coordinate 1,118,064, forward strand.
TTTCAGATGAATTTTTTGTATGCCACTTTCCTGCACAGAGGTGTTCAATTGCATACTTATGAACTCATGGAAATGCTGAAGTTAATGGCAGGGCTGTCAGACCCCAAACAACAGAAGCACAAACTGCACCACCACTGCAAAAACTCTACAGAGTGAAGATAAAAACTAATGTTCTCATTTAAAAAAAAATGCTAATTTGAGACAAGCAGTACTCTGAAGCATAAGCACCAGCATAAAGAAAAGAGGAAATGAAACTGATTCCACAAATACAGACATACAAAGCAGAAAAATGAAGCTGACAAATACAATAGCCTGTGGTATATTACTATGAGAGCTACAAGCAAGATAACTGAATTCTTGTACACAAAAGATTCTGAAATACAGATGATGATAAGCACAACTTTTAAAAATATGTCAAAAGTTATACATAATCTTTATTAAATATAAAGCATTATCATGTATCAAGTCAAGAAAAGAAAATATACAGAAAATTAGGCTGGTCAAAAATTTTCCACTTTTTTGTAGGAGCATAATGGTTTCTGGAAAGATGCCATTAAGAAAGGATTTTTCAGAACCAAAATTGGACCTAGCTGTCTCCTCATCTCTGTAAAAGAGAATATTATCTGGTGATCATAGAACACAGCTGGGCTGTATGATATGCATGCTGAAACTCTATCAGGTTGTTTAGAGTGGATCTTCTTTAAGAAGAGGAGAGAGGAGGCCTTTCATCCTGTTACACACAAAAAAGATATCTGAAATGTCAGTACTTTGAAGAACAGATAAAATGTTTGTTTCTCAGCTCAAAGAGTAAGACATACTACACTTCTACAGTAAAGGAGCCTTTACTCACAACTCTTCCCTGGTGTTAAACAAAAGAGCATATGCACATATACACAAGAAAATGCCCACAGAGATATCCAAACTTGCAGGAAACGGAATACAAACAAATTAAAGCAACAAGTCCCTGTGGTCCCATTTGGAAATACTGCACAGGAAATCCAAGTTATAAGGTGAAATTATTCTGACTAGGAATGCAAATAAAAATTAAATAGAAAACAGTTTAGTTGTAAGTTATTTTAAAATATTTAAGAATTTTCAAGAAGGCAGAAAGAAGACAACTTCATAATAAAACATTTGCTTTTCATTAGCATTTTTGTGAAGTTTGTAAAATCTCTAAAGAATGTCTTGCCTGAATATGAAGTCACATTTTGAATAATGTGTAAGTAATAAGACATCTTCCCCTCCCTGGAAAACACTCAGATCCTTCACTGTATTCCAGTTTTTCTTCACTGTTCTTCTCTACTCTCTCTGGGCTATTCTGCAATGGATTTGTCAGTAGTTCCAGCTCCCTTCCAAGAGACAACTCATTTCTGCAAAAAGAATTATTTTCTTCTCTTCATTTATGCCAGGCATTTGAGTAAAACAAATCAGAAACTGCAAAAGATGAACCAGTACAAAGCCAAGACTACACCTGGAGTTTTGCCAGCAAAAGTAGCATTGTTTCACAAAATTACCCCTAAGAAACATTACCATGTCACAGTATTGTTATGTGCCCCTAGCTCCAAGCACAAAAATGCCAATATTGGCTGAAACCACTCAGCCAGTGTGCTTTCTCTGTCTCTCAATAGATAAGCTCTGTGGTTTCTGCTGAGGGAGTGTGCATACTCTTCCAGTGAGAGTCACCTCCAGATGTTTTCCATTTGTCCCCTCCTCCAACATCTGCTCTGTTGCTCAGACATGCTTCAATGTCCCACATCTTGGGGAAAAAACTCACCCCCACCCCAAGCCCTGCAAAGGCTTTTACCCTCAGAACCCATCCTGAGCCCCTTTACTGCAGGAAAGCAGACAGAGCACCATGAGGCATTGAGGTCAGTTCAGTGGAGCTCTCCACAGAAAACTTCCTTCTGTCTGCTTAATTCTTCTTTTACTCAACTTGTCCACATCACACATAGTTTTGCACATCTGTCATAATTCTCCTTGGTGGTCTTTTCCGGGCTTAAAAACTCTACTCTATTTGCTTTCTCCTTACAACACAGCCGTTCCATAATTGCCCTACTTGGGTTGTCTAGTTCCAGCAAAGCTTTTCCAAGAAGGACTCCAGAGGCCACCTTGATAGGTTACCAGAGAGAGAGCAAAGAAAACAGTGAGACCTTCTGTAAAGCCACACAAAGGAAGAAACATCCTTTACTCCCTCTGCTGTCACCACCTCAAGTCCTTCCAAGTGTCAAGGTAAAATCAGAGAAGGAGCAGGGCACCATGTCTCTCATCTAGAAAAGGTGAGAACACACTAGCAACAGAGCTGCTAGCTTCCTCTCCCAAATCCCTTTGGTAAACATGAGGGAAATCATTTGTACCAAGTAAAGATGGTAAAGTTTATATGCCATGGGTATAACAGGATTCAATGAGCAAGTGAAGACCCAACCTGCCTAACACTTGATATCTGTAGTTCAAATGCATTGTGCTAGAGACAGAAATTAATTTATTTGGCACTTGCATTCATATTTGTATACAACTGTTTTGTATAGCCTTAGAATAAATACCAAATTTTCCCTTACACTTGAAAGTAGATTTGTGTTTATTACCTTAAAAGATTGAAAGTCATTACGAATATTTCTAATATCCTTTGCTACTTCTTGAACATACTCTTCCTTAAAATCAGCCAATTTCTTAAAGTTATATATAGTCAAAGATGAATGCAGAATGAGTTAGAAAACTCATTTTCTTAGAAGAAGCCTAAAGAAGAGTTCATCTGTTCACATTAAAGCATAACATAACAGGACTTCATAGTGGGGCAGAAAAATGATGGGAGGAGATACCTATGCATGCATCAAAGCTTCACTTTAATAGGTAAAGAAAATAGGTATCAGGCTGAAGCAGCATTAAATAGAGATTCATAAAGAAAACTAAAGTATGGAAGAATTTTAATTTTCTCTCCCAAGTTTTTTGTAACACGCTTTTTTTCTTCCAAAATAACTAAACTAAACCTGAAAGACCAGTTTACATACCTGCTGTGGCTGCAAGGGACGAAAAAATTTATTACATGATTTGTACATTGTCATCTTAATCACTTCTGCACTTCTTGTCAGCAATCAATCAAGGCTGCTAACACTCACCTGAGCAATAACCATTGTTTTCAACAAGAAAAATTACTACTTTGTGCCCATTTTTCTTATTAAGTATCATTTCACAAATTAAGGCTTTGATTCTGTGAGTATGCACATTTTTGACAAGTTCGTGTATTTCCCTGGGAGCCAGTGAGGCTCTCAGCACACAAAGCATAGAGCACTTCATGCTTTGCAAAAGCTTTACTAAAAATTTAGGAACCAAATACTAAAATCTACTTCAATTAATAATACGAATCCAACTGAGAAATACCTGGTAACTTGCTTATTAATAGTTACTTAAAACTGTCCCCATCTATGTTACCAGAACAGTAGGTATTTGAAATATGCTTTTGTGATCAAATTCAAGAGATTTATCAGCCTATCTGAAAAGGGAGAAAAATAACAGACACGGCAGAAGATTAAAGAGGGATAACAGAAAAGAGGGAAAGATGAATTTGAGGACTCTAATATTTAAGCCCTGCCCATATCTTCCTAAGTAATAAAAACCAAAACAGTAATCAATACTCATTTTCAAGTCAATCCAGAGAAAACAACAGGTTTATAGCTCACATTAATTCTAGAGAGAGCTTTATGATGTTTTTAGTGGCACAGCACATTAATTAGAAATGTCAAAATGCACCTCAACATTGGTGCTTTGTTTTCCATTTGTCTCAGTTGTTAACTTTGGTCATTAAGACAAAAAAAATCCAAAAACAAGCAAACAGAAAAAAAGAGTCTGCTTTAATGACCACAATTCACTAACTCATAGCTGATTTTTCATGATGTGTTTTGGGATTAATTTTTTAGTATTTTACACACTAATTAACTAGTTTGGGAGAACACCCTCTCCAGGGGACCATTAATTAATTACAGACATATTGTTTATTAATGCATATTTTTCTTTTCCAAAACTGTGCAGCAAGAGTGAACATAATTTACTCCCTTCTCTTAAAAACTTGAATTAATAATAAATCTGTTTTACTGCACACTTAATTATGGCCCAGTTTTAAAGCATCCCCCACCTTGATCAAGTAGGAGCCTAAGGGTACCATTTTCTAGCATAATGAGCACAATCTTTTGAACTATTCTACTGAAGGAGTTTGGTGTTCAGGACAGAGCTTTGTCAACGAGTTTGCAAGATGCATGTCATCCTGCTATTACGAAATGCCAGCAATTCCATACAAATGCAAGCTAATATAAGGCAGTTCACATCTTAAAGGGCAAACTGAAAAAAAAACCAAAACTGAGTAAAACAGTAAAATATGTGATCATGTACCAGTCTTAGGCAGAAAAATGAAATAAAGGTATGCCACTCTTTCAGAAATAGAGGTCATTCAGCTGTGCTTTGTTGGTGTTGACAGCAGCTTTACGCATAAGCAAAGAACTTACAGGCACCACACAACCTTTTCAAGTTAAGAATACAGCCCTATTATCATCAATTCACAGACCCCTTCCTAGAAATCAAGGATTAAATCAAGTGTTAAAGCCAAAATTATAACAGTTAAAGCCAAAATTATAAGCAGCTGTTGACAGCTGGTACGATGAAATGAGTAATTCTGCCTAGACTCTGGTTCCACAGGTTTTTTTTTCCACAGAATATTTCTTAATGCTAATGCCAAGTCCAGAACTGGAAACATTTCAGGAACAAGTCCATATGCAGAGCAATTCACCATAAGAAGCACTTAAAGGCAACATTTCAGATCAAGAATTGAGAGAGTTCAACTAGCCTGCATTTGCTCCACACAACTCCATATAAAGTTAGAAACATATCTAAGGAATAAGTAAATGTGAAAAACAAGAAAAAAAATTGCACACAGCAAGCAATTCCCCTTCTTCTAGGTTTATGGAGGAAGAACTACATGTTAAAAAAAGTATCTCCCTTCTCACCTAAACCTACTACTGCCTAAACCCACTACTAACCAGAAAAGATTTCCCCACTTTTCTCCAGTGCTCTCCCTCTCCAGCTTTCCTAGTGTCCTTTTACAAAAGGAATACTCAAGACATGGTGCAGAATTCCCTTTATTTGACAAAGCTTATTTTTGGCTATGACACTTTTGGCATCAAATGTGTCTCTTTCCAGAAAAATCAATCTGGAGCCCCAAAATGACTGCACATCTGCTATGAAGGAATAATTCCAGATAAAAGATGCTTTATTTCTGTTGGAAGCACGTGGTTCTATTAAAGGTTCATAAATAGAGGTGATTTCCATTTATAGGTTACTCCCTCGGAGCCTCTTGTTTTTGAAACAAACCTCGTGTAAGAGCAGGGAGAAGAGAAGCTTAAGCACACATATTATGCATATTAATAAAAACAAACAGCACAAGAGCCCCTTTTTCTGTAATTCCTCGTGCAAACACTTGATAAGAGGCAAAGCTACAGATTTCTGTAAGAGGAAAAAAATTTAAAATGCAGCAATAAGCTCTGTGTTACTTGCTCTGGAATACCAAGTGTTGGGATTTGGGGAGGGAAAGAAACAGAAGGACTTTTCCAGAGGTGTCTTTGGCAGATGAGCAATGGATAGGAATGAGTTTCTAAAGGCAAACATTTTATTACAGACGTTTCTAGAGAATCTTCCCATTTAAATTTCTTCTAAGCTTTTATAAACAAGTGGTTTGAAACAGTATCTCTTATAGTCGTTATAGCACTTGGACCTCAATTATTTTCAATGTACCATATGGAACCACATATGAGGCAAATCATTTCTCCTTACAGAAACAATCAGAATATTATAGGTAATCACATATGAAAAACTAACAATAAATCAATTGCATGTGACACAAGCAATGCAAAATAAATCAACTGCATGCGACACAAGCTTCCAAAAAATGCAGAAAGAAAGCAGCCTGTAAAAAAGTTCACGAGTCACAGAATGGTGGAGGTTGGAAGGCTCCTCTGCAGGTCATCTCATCCAACCCATCTGCTCAAGCAGGCACCTATATCACAGTGCACAGGAGGGGCAGGTTGTCCAGATGGCTTCTCCACAGACAGTGACTCCACAACCTTAATGGGAAACTTCTCTTTCTGCTTGGTCACTCTCACAGTAAAAATGCGTTTCCTGATGTTCAGAGGCTTTCAGTTCCCTGTCTCAGTTTATGCCCACTGCCTCTGGTCCTGTCACAGGGCACCACTCAGAAGAGCCTGACTTTGTCTTCTGTACTTCCTCCCATCAGGCATTTTTAAGATTCCCCATTGCACCTTCTCTTCTCCAGGCTGAACAGTCCCAATTCTCTGTCATTCCTCACAGGAGAGATGCTCCAGTCCCTTAATCACTTCAGTGGCTCTTCTTCATGTCTCTCTTGTACTGAGGAACCCAGAACTGAACTGTACTGCAGGTGTGGCCTCATCAGGGCTCACCTCCTCTCCACCTGTGGGCAACACTCCTCCCAGTGCACCCCAGGATACCAGCAGCCACCTTTGCAGCAAGGGCACATTGCAGGCTCACATTCAACTTCACGTCCACCAGGACCCCCAGGTTCTTCTCCACAAAGCTGATCAGTTCCCAACGTAAAAGGTTGTAATAAACAGGGTGGTCTGAACTCAGAGACTGAGTCTCTTTTTTTACTCCAGGCGAAATTCTGTCGTCCGAGTACCCAGTTAAAGGTCATGGTGGGTGACACATGGTTTATTCTGGATGCTGTTGTCTCTCAGAGTGGCTCATGACATTAGTGACATGCCACAAGTGCCAGTTATGTGGTCCTGAGGCAAAATGGTGAGGTTGTGAATGATGACAGCTTAATCTAACTTCTTCCTGATTAAGTATCTATTTGAAATCTTGAAGAAGGCTAAGAGAAGCAAACTCAGCTTAATATATTCCAATCTAATATCTCCTATTCCATCCATGTTCTTTGGCACAAGGAAAAAGAATTACATTTTCCATTTTTTACCTTCCTCTCCAAGAAGCCTTCTCTCTTTTTTCACAAGCAATAGAAACTGAACAAGGAAGATAGACATGGCATTCTTCCTAATCTTAACAATAAAACAAACCCAGTTCACATAGGCTTCCAAGAGAAGGATCCACTCACAGTAGAACATCCAAGGTCTTGCATCACCACTGAACCCCAGGAGCCTCTTGAATACTCCTCAGCAGTGAGTATTAAATATACTCAAGAGCTCTGCTGGGTCCCAGGGGCATAGGTTCACATTGGTGTCCTCTCTGAAGCTTAACTGGCAATACCAAAATGAAACATCACTTTGACTGTAAAAGCCTCCATCATTTATGCCCCACTTGTGGATGGATGAAATAATTACTGCTGGAAATAAACCTACCAGAGCATCTCAGTTAGAACATTGTCAAAATTAATGCATAAGACAGAACTTTAAGAAAAAGAGTCTTGTCTTCCATGACAGTATTTGTTCAAATATGATAGAACTTTCTTTCACATTTTTTTTTTACTCTTGAAGAAACATTCTATTGAATATCATACCTTCTATGTTGTTGAATATCATCACAAATCTCATTGTTTGAGCCCATTGTCTATATGCCCATATAAAATGCATGACTAAGCATTGTTTCCACACCACTGAAAGAAACTTGTTCTTAAGATATAAAAAATAAATATGCAGTCTAATTCTAGTTACTGCAAACTTACTTTCAAAGATATAAATATCATTTTCTTACTGATTTAAGCAGAGAAAGTCCTGAAGTGCTACAGCTTACCTTTTGAAGGGCAAGCAAATTGGGCATTTCACTTCATCTTCTCTGAGCTTCTGTCATACTTTGATGATGGCCAGACAAATCATATTTAACTGAGCCATACCAGAGTAATAGCTAACTAAATAACTGGAAAAAAAAACCAAAAACCCAATCACTTAAGTATTTCTCCAGATGCTGTCCTCCAGTTTCTGGAAGTCTGTGCATCTCCAAGGTCACCAGGAGACACCTCTAACAAACATCCTGTTTGTATCTGGTCCCTCTCTGTGCGTGAAGAGCTAAAATAAATCATCACTGCTTTTTTCTTTCTTTTTTTAAACAAAAAAAAAAAAAATTTTCCCTCCAAACCAAGCAAACCTGCAGTCACGAGAGACTTCCCACATTTAAACAAACCAGGACATGGTAAGAATGATAATGAATTTGACAAATGGAACTGACATCATTCTTTGAATGGATAAGCTAAAAAACCTTTTACTGAGCAAGCGTAGATTGCTATTTTAACTGTAAAACTGCATCAGTAATTGGCATCGACAAAGGAGAACAGGTTGGAGATCATTTAATAAATCCATCTGCTTAGATGGCCAATAGATAAATGAAAGGCACCAAGCCACACTTTGCATGGTGCCTGCCAGTGTCACCAGCGCCAGCAGCCACCAGCAGCCTGCAGGTGCTCCCTCCCCTCCCTGCCCACTCCGCCCGGGACAGGAGCTCCCTGCCCCTGCTCAACAACTGCCGAGGACTTCAGCAGCATCCTTGTCACCACAGACATGGCAACAACACCAGTTTAAGAACAGGACAAACAGCACAAAGGCATACAGTGAATGTATTACATTGAGACCAAGCTGTAAATGAAAACAGGCACAAACAGGAAAGAAAAAGAGGAAATCAAAGATGTATTATCTGTGCCTAAGAGCTAACCAACAGCTACGAGCACTGTATTTGAACTAGGATGCAGCTTTTGCCACCATACTGGTTAAAAGGAAATAACTAAAATTAAACCAGAAATTGCTATAATAAGAGGATAACTAATTACAAAAGATAAAGAAAAGGGTGGACATATCGGTCCCATGGGGGGAAGGGACAGATGTGTGCATAGGTAGTTTTATAAAAAAAAAGAAAAGAAACCCCAACCGAAACAACCAAACTCAATAAAAGAATTTGCAAAAAAATGTAACAAATGAAGATCTTGTTTCTCTGTCACAAAGAAAAAGTAACTGTTAACGGAGAGATGAAGATAAAAATAATTGATGATTAAGCTCTCTATGAATTTCAACACGTTTTTCTAACAATACAGAAAAGAAAAATACTTAATCTGAGACAGTATTTAAGGAAAATAACAAAAGCCAAAACGTGTATCCTCTGCACTACTTCTCACAACTTACTTGGGATAACAAAAAGTCTTCCAGATCTCAAAGCTGAAGGGCATATCTGACCTAACTAATCACAGCAAGTGGCCTCAGACAAATTCCTTCAGTGCTGAATTTTCAAGACAGACGACAGAAAACAAGTCCAGGAACAGCATGAGGCCAGCCTCAGGTACAGCTTCAGGATCACCATGCCTGAGTCTCAATGTGCATCTCAGTGGAGAAAAAGGATGGTAAAGATCCATTAAAACAAAATGGTGCTGAGTGTGATTGTGTACAACAATAATCTACTGGCAACAAGAAGTTTTCCCTAAAAGAAACAGGAAGATTCCTCAAACACCTATGTATGGAAGAACATCTTTTTGTATACGTGAGCTATCAAAGAAGCTCATGTACAAAGAAAAGCCCTGCTGAGTACCTGGAAATAAGAAAAATATTGTAAGCCACTGGATTTTCTGGGTTGGCACATCAGTGAATATTTTCCAAAAGTAGAAATGTTTTTATTTCTCTACACTGAAAAAGGTGAATACCTGGATTCTATTGAGAAACTTAATTCAAGTGAAACAACCTCGGACGGCTCCAAACTCAATCAATTCCAGTTGTTACTTAAAACTGGTTATAATACATTAAGTGCTCTCTCAGAGGACCTGCTTCCATCATTTATCATTAAGTTTGCAGCAGCATTCACACTTACTTTTAGTTATTAAATTATTGCCAATATGCCATATTATATAACTTGTAATATTCAAGTTTGACTTTTTAAACTCAATAGGGAGAATTTCCGTACCCGAAATGAACATAAGTACTGGCAGGACCCTGACTCAACTGGCTTAGAAGCAGAAAAGTTTGCTGAAAGGGGAAAAAGATAAATTCCAGAATATATAGAAAAAGAGGTGTAAGGCAATAACAATTTCTTTAAGCCTTAATATCATCAAAATGACATTGTTTTGTATACAATAAATCCATTTTGTATGAATAAGATAGTCAGAGCCTGTAATCTCCTTTTACTTATCCCTTCCAACTAATTAACAAGAGTTATCAATTGACTCAGAACTTTGATTACTGTGGATGGGATCCCACAAATACATTGTTCTCAGTGATATTGTGGCACACAGCAGATGAGGCAGCATAAATGCAGAACTTCTCGGGAAAGCTAAACTGTAGACAGAGGTAATTTTCATTTAGATCCTTTCATGAGAAGAAGGTTTAGATATAGTCATATGTCTGTTTGTAGTGTGGCTTGGAAGAAAGAAAAAATGAACGAAAGCAATAATAGAGTCTAAGTACAAAGTAGATGGAAAGGGAAAGAGCTATCAAGGAAGTGACACAATTATTTCTTGCCTCACAATCAGGAGATTGCCCACAAGGCCAAGAACAAGAAGTATGGATCCCATATATAACATTTATAACTCTGTTACTCTACTTAGTAATCTATCAATAAATTACTATATCCTGCATGTCCTAAGAAAATAAACATCAGGATTTACATGTAAGCATACTTCATCAAAATAATAATAGCTTACATTCAGACTCCACATTTCAGGAATGCATACTCCCTCTCAGCTGAAGAGCAGAAACATCCCAAAATACACTTGCACAAGTGAAAGAACTCGCCTGGAAATTCATCTTCATTTCACAGTGCTCCTCTGATAGCTAAAACACTTGCCTGCAGATCACAACAGAGCTATATATGTCAGCATTTTGGCCAAATCCTCAAAAGTCCCTGCTGCAGACATGGACTCAGACCAAGTTCCGCTCCTTTGCTCCACCCATTTGCAAAGAAAAGTTAAGCAAAGGACAGAGGCACATTAACTAGTAACATGAACCCTTCTTCCCTCCAGTTTCTACAGAGAAAATGCAGAGAAGGGGGAGAGGAAGCAGGTTCACACTTGACTTAACAACTTTTCCTATGTCATGAAAATACTACACACTTTCTAAAAGGTAAAAGGATGCACTCTCACCAAACATGCCAGGAGGAAGAACACACAACTGAACATATTGATGGTTGGGGCAAAAATTCAAACCACTGCCACTCAACAGATTTAAGGGAGGCACCAAGATTAAAGCTCTTTCTCTGCTACAAAAGAGGCTTCTCAAACTTTCCTCTCTTGAAGACCAGGTCTATCCCCCAACATTAAGAACAATTCCTGTACTGAATGGGTAGAGTCACTGCCAAGTAGATCTCAAAACCTTCCACATGGTCTCAGGTTTTGCTTCAAAGCCTTGAAACTGACAAGACAATGCAGCTGTTTCATAGTCACTTTTTCTTGGTGGCTTTCCTGCTACTTCTCAATTACTCACCAGCTTGTATTGTGGTCACCTAGACCTGGTTCTGAAGTGTCTCACATCTTCCACGACCTGATTTATTTCCATGTCCAACATAGCACAGGGAAGTGACAGGAATCCCTGATCACCATATAAATATTAGTAATTCTCTGAAGAAACTATGCAAGGCTGCTCAAGAGTTGGACTTTTTTAAGTCACCAGAAGTTTCACAAACCAGCGTTTTTACAGAACAATGCCACATCTGTCCCACAGAAGGCACATCTGTCCCACAGCTGATGCAACAAGAAGCTTTAGTAGAATGGCAGTATTTGCTCTCCTCCATTCATGCCCTTCATTCTCAGACTCACCTGACACAATTACTAATTATATTATTAATCTAGAGGAAAAAATTATTCCCTTTAAGCAGATGAGAACAGCTTTATAAGACCTGAAATGCTGGCACTATTGTGCTACAAATGCATGTACATTAGCATCACATGCCAGTCCTAAGAACTAGCAACACAATTCAGATTCGTATTTTGTTGGAATGGCCTCAAAGAGACACAGCAGCAGAGACAAGTAAATCCACTGGGCAAGCTGATGTCTGAGCCATCCACTGCTAGGGAACCACTGGACCAACACCAGTTCCTCAGTAGTGTAGGAGAACAGTACCGGGGAAAAGAAGAAATAGAACTGGGAGCAGTAGGAACCCAAACCATCTCCTGAGAAATCTCTGTAAGGTACAGGCTCATGAGACAACATCATCCCCACCCATCTTCCCTCCCAAAGGTGGCATTCTGGAAAGATCTCTATCAGACCCTCTAACCTAAGAGGGTGGTCCTCCTACAGGAGGCATCCGATTACATCATTGAGCCTTTACCTCCCTCTTCCCACCAAAAAAATATTTGCCTGTGTCATACATCAAGTAACACAACAAAAGCAACAACTTCCAATATGGAGTTTTTATTTTCTGCCTGGAATTGTTTCCTCTCATTTGCTTTGTGACAATACATCTGAACAGATACATTTTTCCAGACACTTGAACCATCTCTGAACACATTTGGCAAAGTAACTTAACCACCAGATGAAGTTTTTCTGACCCAGTTCCCTGGCATTATTTAGAAAATGCTTTGACACCTATACTTCTGGGTTTTGTTTTTTTTTCCAAATTCAGTTTTAAGGGTTTTTATCTTTCTGTCATACATGCACTTCTCTCTCAAGCTACTTACTAAAAATAAAACTGTAAAAAAATGCAGAAAAGTTATTTAGTGTATTATGCACCTCCTGCATTATGGCATTCAAATGCCTCTTGTTCATGCTTTACAAAGCTTTACTTTTTTCCAACAACACTCTTTAACTGTTCAAAGTCAAAATAATCTCTAAGCAAAAGTTCTGGTTCTGAGATGGGTATCCTTTATACCAAGACTTTTTTCATCCCAACATCCCACAGAGGGAGTAGCTTTTTTATTTGGGATGAGAGACTGTGAGAGCAAGCACATTACAGAATCAAGAAGTAACTTGGCAGAACTCCCTCCCCTTTCACACACTTCCACTTCAAACATACAGAAGTAGTTCCATGAGCGAAATAAATGAAATTTGGCTTCCTCAGAGCTGGAGACTCTAAACGTAGTAAGGAGTAGATGAGTATGAAGGATTTTGCTGAAGTCAGAGTATTCATAACACCTCCAGCCACATTCTCACATACTCACAGGAACTTGCATTTCAGCTTTTCCATCAGAGCAGATTCTTATCTCAATCCCTCAGCCAGCTCACATGCTTTTCCACCAAGCATCTAGGCATCTACTGTCAGCCAGCTTCAAAGTTTCTGGGTGAAGTCAGACAACATTACGCATGCAACAGGCACAATCACAGTATCCTAATTTCCACAGAAGGATGGCCTTAAAAAAAAAGTCCTCCTGATACCATGAAAAATTAACACTAAAATACAGTCAAACAACAGCAATAAAACTCACTCTAAGAAGCAACAATCAAAGCAATTAATGTTTATTTTGAGTCTGAAGAGTATTTTCTTTTGATTTCATTGTGACATTGATATTAATTTATTAAGTGTGTACGCGTATGATTGAAGGTCCTAAAACATTATTTAAGTGCTCAGAGATACCAATAACAGAAGGACAAGAACCAACAGCTTGCGACTGCTGACAATGATTTAGAAATAAATCATAATAGCAAGCAGCTAACCAAAGGAACAGGCTACCACCAGCCCTGAGATGAGTTTAGTCACAACATCAACACTGCCTGTTATTCCAACAAATATGCTACGATTCAGCCACTTGTTACTGGCCTTCATCACACTGTAATGAAAAGAAAATAGTTCCATCATTATAAGGCAGAGTGGTCTTGTTACACCAATGGTCCAAATACATCAAAGCAATCCTGCATAGCTGGAAATTATTAATCTAAACTTTGACAAACTACTAAAGCACAAGTAAAATGTTCATTCAAAGGACACTTATTTGTTTTTAGACTGCTCCTTTCATGTAGTACTGCTCCTCAGAGGTGTTCATTTTCTATCATGATATCCAACATAGATAACCAGCGCTTTGCCTAAAACAACAAAAGAGATGCAAACTCCGCCAGAACTCACACTCAGAGAGTGAAACTTAGGCTGCTTTGAAAGAGAGGGCAGCCTCTTTGGGGGAGAGGAGGATGTGTTTGGTTGGTTTTTGTTTTGATGTGATGTTTTGCAGCAGAGTGGGGGGTGGTTTGCAGTTTGCCATTTTCAGATAATAGATAAGGTACATTTCAAGACACAATGAGAAGATGCCTTACGCAAATAACTTTGAAAACAGACAAGAAAAGCCCCTCCTCCATGATAATTCATGACAGAGGAAACCACTCCACAAACCACTGAAAACATTGAAAACTTTCCCACTGACTTCAGCATACACTGACACAGTCCTATGTTTCAGTTCCCACAATGTGACCAGTGCGAAAAAAAGGAACAGGCTAAAGGTTAAAAACGAAAAAACAAAACCACACGATTATTGCTTTGAAGGAAAGACTATAGAAGTGGTCTGTATCCACTCCTTTATTCACATGAGTCTCTGGAAGATGTCACAACAGGTTAGGAAGGTGAGCAGGCTACCACTAAATCCATTAAATATATTAATTCAATACAGTGTTCTCATGGACCAAAGCAAAGGTTGGCATCATTTGTAGAAAAGTGTTTTTCTAATTCAAAATTTCATCAAAGCAATATAAGAGCAGGAATAAAAAAGTGAGAAATCTTCCAGTACTCCTTCACACTTCTGTGGTGCTCTGACCTTATGGGTAGTACTAAATAAACCAGTAAGACCCCTGAAACAATTCTACAAATAGAAGTATTTTCTGACACACAACTTATTCACAGGATTCACTGCTCATTATTCTTTCCATCGTCATTTACTGGAGAGATTAATTTCATTACCCACAGAAAGCAATTATGTGGTACACTTGCCTGTCATGTCTGACATCTTAATTTTTAGTAGTTTCTCTTCGAAAGACAGACAACTTCCTGCACTGTCGTACATTTTTCAGCTACTGCAAGCAACTAAAGCAGGTAGGATTAAGAGCCCCTAAACTGCTCAATTTATTCCCCTCAGTGCCTGAGAGACAAACAAGTAAGCACCTCATGTAGCACCTACAATGCACAGAATAAGGTGACAACCTACTAGGCTGCAAATGAAGAACTTGCAGCTTTAGAAGGGTCATCTTCCTCTTCATGCCACTTTCTCTCCTTCATCAGAGATTTCAGGTCCCTGCTGGCCAACTTCTGCTCCTGGTGTTCTGGTCACAACTTGAAAGGTTAAAACATGAGTCCTCCTCCTCTACCTGTCAAGAGCACAAAGACCCTCTGCAAGTTCCTTGCTACCTGTTCAAGCATTGCTTCACAGGTCAACCTCCTTCCAGGAAAGGGGAAACACATGTTGAGAAGAGATACACAGCATCTGTCAGCAACAGAAAAGAGTATCTTTGCACTAACCATACAAGGAGAATGTGCTGCTTGTTAAATGAAATTTCTATTTCAATCGTTGACTATTTCGTTTTTGTAGTAGGAGACCCAAAGCTGACAGCTTTGGACAGCTTGGAAAAGTGCTTCCTCTCTCTGCTTCTTATCTGATATTCCCATCTGATATTCTCACTTATTGTCATCTTAACTTTCTTTATAACTGTTTCCCTGTTATATCAATACTACATACATAAGACTAGACCACTTGTTTTCTTAATATTATGGTATGGTCTTAGTAGTGTTTTTCGGGATGGCCTTCTAAGACCAATATGTGCACTCACTCCTCTGCTCACAGATACTGTCTTCCTTAGGAGTCATAAAAATCAGGTACATTATTGTTACCAATGTGTGTTTCATCTTCTGATTTGAAGAATGTTTGAAAAGAAAGGAATTAAGTGGTACAGCTCATTCTCTGATTCACACTTTAGGCTACAAAATCGCCAAGAACTGTGTAGAATTTGAAGAGATAATAAGGACAACATAAAATCTCAACACATTTTTCTTTCTTCTAAGAAATGACACTTAAAACTATGGAACTAATTGATGCAAATGTCACTTCAAGCTCTCCTCTATTTACAGGAAATGGAAGAAAATTCTTTTGTACCATTCCCACTAGCCATCCCTTACTGCCTCTGCAGTAGCACATATCAACAATTTGTCAGATTCCATTAAAAACATATTTGAAAGATTATTTTTCCCCCAATCAGCTTAAATTTAAATAAAAATTTGTTCAAGTTGTCTCCTGTTAAAGCAGAAAACAAGGTTTAAAGAAAATAAATGCATCCTGCAGATAAAGAATCCCAGGGCAGGGAAGAGGACAGAAGAACTGCCATCTTCATATGACAATGCTTTTTAATAGATTCTTTCAAATTCTGAGTCAAATTTAATACAAAGTATTACTACTTACTGAGGAGGTTAGCACAGATATACCACTGCAACCTTCAGAAGAAAATACTGAACAGAAACAGACCAGATTTGTAAAACAAGGATCCAGTGTTTACTAACCATGTAGCGGCACATATTCCTACAGGTGTAACTTTTAGGGAGAAATCAAGTTCTATCAGTGTTACAAGAGAAATAAAATAGTCAAGACCACAGCTTGATGCAAGAGCTCCTGAAAAGAGAGCCTCACCCACGACCTTCACTCCAGACCTGAGAGGGGTCAAGGTGAATTACATCTTTAGCAATGCATGTCAGAAAATCACAAAACATTTATACTGTTACTGCTCTATTTGAGCATCAGTGTGATCTGTTTGGAAAGAGAGGAAGTCTGATTTGATCCAGAATCCAGGACATTACATCATTATTTATTTATTCTAGAATCTGGCATTACACAACAGCTATCTCACTCTATTCAGCCAAGAAATTAAGCTTAGAGCAGGCAACGAAGAAAAAATGCCAGAAGTGTAACATCAACACATGAAAATACTTCCATTTGCTTCCAGCTATGGTGGCAGAGAGAAGTACAAGGAAGCATTGACTACAAAGGACCAGTCATCACACCAAGGCCTGCACCTCTTCCTGCACAGACTTGCTCTGTGGGACAACCTGCACTGACCTGGAACTCTCAAGCACAAATCGTGAGCAGCATACTTTACAAATTAACAGGCAAACCATATCACGATAGGTCAAGACCCCAAACTGACTAGACTGAATAACCAAGTATCAGTTTTACCAATAGACTAGATGCTGGTTTTGTGCTGTTGGGTTGGGTTTCTTTTTAATTTCATAATAAGCATCTGTCTCGCTTGACATATTCAGCAAGAAGCCAATGTAGCAGTACTTTACACAAAGTGTTCTCTCAGGAGTGGTGTTTTTTCCCTGCCTGTTACAGTACAGGCCTACAGTTACAGGAATTATTATGGGCAAAGTTCTATAAAGTATTTTCCCTGCATGCAACATTTCTCAGCATTGAACAGTTTTAAATGGCCACTTTTTTTAAGACATTCAGTTGCATCATATTAAAAAAAATACCCCTAAGCATTCCATTCGGACCCTTTGACTGACAAATTCTTCCGGTAGTTATTTAGAAAATGAAAATATGCTTATACAATATGCATGTATTAATACACACACACATCGTAACACTACTCTCTGTGGGTTTCTTTCAGCACCACTGAGAAATACTAAAGGCGTACCTGGACTGTGTAAGGTACAAAGATATTTAACCTACCTCATCAAAGCTGCTATCTTCCTTCTTCAAGGCTTTAAAATAAAAAGAAAAAA
Source organism: Vireo altiloquus (assembly GCA_013396875.1). Classification (NCBI taxonomy): domain Eukaryota; kingdom Metazoa; phylum Chordata; class Aves; order Passeriformes; family Vireonidae; genus Vireo; species Vireo altiloquus. The sequence goes on from VZRF01002384.1 coordinate 1,135,686, forward strand.
GAAATTACTATCCATACTGCATTTCAATGAACACAAACCACCAGAAAAGAAAAAAAAAAAAAAAACAGAGCATAATTTTCCTGTTATAATAGGAAAGAGCAGGCTGGCATGAATAACAATTTTATACTCAAAACCTGAATCTGTAAATGGAATGTAGAACTGCACAGAGAGTTTCCAAGAAAGTGAATTTACATATTTATGAAAAATATCCTCTCAGGTTAAAGAAAATAAGAGTTTGCAAGGGTGGGTTTGTTTTTTTTATTTTAATTCCTAGTGAGTGTGAAAACCCTTTATGGAGAGCTTGACTGAACTTCAAAAAGGAAAAGTATAACAAACACCTAACCATGTATTCAGTTTGTCAAGTACTAACTCCTTATGAAATAGTATGCATTGTAGCATGCTTTTTTCCTTTTTCTTTTTTTTCTTTTATAGTTTTCAATATGGCTTACACTAAAACAGAAGAGATTTCTTTCTTACACTGTTAACAAGCAATTAATCAACAAACAAAGAGAAAAACAGCGCAGAAAACACGTGAACTGGTAAATTAAGGAAATGAAGACACAAATAATTCTGCAGTTGTAGCAAAGATTAAGCTGATGAAAAGCTTTCCTTTAGCATACTGGATATCTTTATCGAAATGTGAAGAAAATTAATTTATCCAAATCTGCACAGCACTGTGTCGGTCTGAAGGTACGAGACTGGTTCTTTTTCTCAACCAGACCCACGAGGGACTGCACTCCATGTGCTGCATGCTGTGACCTGAAAGTGCTCTTTGTTTCCTTCTCTTGAAGAGCTAAAATTAGATAAACCATTGCATTGGTGACTGCACTGTTCCAGTTTAAATCACAAAGGTTTTCAGTTTGAGGGAGGTCATGTGGACAACCATGCAGCTCGTGCAGTGCTGTCCCAAAAGGGCTCCTCTTCATCATTTAAGCAGTGTTTCTTACACTCCTGCATATTTCTGCAGGAGATAAATATTTAAGCACCTAGCATGGTTGAGGATCCAGACTCCAGTAGCCCTTTTTCTCTTTCAGATGCTCCTTCCACCCTCAAATCACTAGTAATTTCTAAACCTCCTCCAAATCCTGTCTTCAGGAGCAACTGTGTTATCAGCTTCAAAAACAAAAATAACAACCAAAAAACCCAACAAAACAAACAAAACAAAACAAAACAAAACACAGAAAAACCAACCCCCAAGAAACTAAAAAAAAAAACACAAAAAAACCCACAACAACAAAAACCAAACCAACCAACAAAAACTACAACAACAACAAAAAAACCTCACAACAAACAAAAAACAAAACAAAATCACCAAAACTGTAGAAGCTGTATCAGAGGTGGTTCAGAGGCAGTACCACCTGTGCAAACAGTGCTGCACCTCCAGAACCTCCACCTTGGGCAGCAGGGCACAAATCCCAGTTATCTTTGGACAGAAAAGCAGGGAAGGTCCAGCCTTCCTTTGCTTTTAAACTCCCATTTATTTAGGACATGAAACATGACTTCTCTCAAATCTTTGCAGATCACTGCTTTACAGTTACTCATCTAGATTTCATGTTCAGTGATAAAAACAATGAAACAAACCTTGGTATTTTGCTGAGTAGATCTGAGGCACACACTGTACATTTTGATAGTTAAATATATTTTTACAGTTTTGAAGGGTGATCAAAACATTTTTAGACTGCCAATCCCAAGTACTCAGAACTATGAGTCAGGAAAAGAGAAGGAAAGAGAAGGAAAGAGAGAGAAGGAAAGAGAGAGAAGGAAAGAGAGAGAAGAAAAGAGAGAGAAGGAAAGAGAGAGAAGGAAAGAGAGAGAAGGAAAGAGAGAGAAGGAAAGAGAGAGAAGGAAAGAGAGAGAAGGAAAGAGAGAGAAGGAAAGAGAGAGAATGAAAACTCTCAGCCTGTGGAACACTTTTTAAGAACATGCTTTTAATCTTCTCAATTACCATTCAGGTCACAATGACATACAAGCTATAAATTAGTAAATGACACACCTAGGCCATGCTGACAAGCTTTTCTCCCTTACCAAAACACAAGATTTTCACATGACCAGAACATTACAGGAATAGTCAAACATACAGCTAAACAAAATTCACAGTCTGATAAAACAAGAAGAACTGGGAATCTGTGGTCCATTGCATATATTTGGCTTGTCTTTATCTTCTACCTTTGACTAAAAGAGGGCTCTTAGGAACCACCAAAAAAATATGAGAGTCCTGGTCACTCATTTAATGAGATTCTGTTTAGTAATAATATCAGTCCCAACCAATTCACTACATACCATCTCCAAAAGAAGACATCAAAGCAGCATATTTTATAGAACAAACTATATTATAAATATCTTGTTCTCCTCAATGCAATCCTTTCCTTTTTAAACAGTTAAAGTTAACTGCTGAACTAAAAAAAAGAATAAACTGTTTACAAATGAACATCCCATTATCTCAGGTATGTGAGCTATGTGGATGTACATCAGAGGAGATTAGTGGAGATAACCTTTGTATCAGTGAGGAGCTAGTAACAAAGTCCAGGGATGCTCAAAAGGGCCACAGACTGCTTGCAGCACACTGTGATCAATCTCAGCAATGTTTTCTCTCTTTCTTTCATTCCTTCTTCCTTTCCTCCTTCCCTTCTTTGTAACCTGGTGCTAGTTTTTGACTAAAGAAATTACATAAGAAAACAGAAGTTAAACGGCATGAGCTGAAGAGATCTCAAATATGATTCTGGTACTATATGAACTTCAACAAATGCATAGCTAAGAACTCTTCACATAACTAAAAGATGGCTATTAATAGTATTAAATTATTCATATTAATTTAATTACATAGTTATCAAAGTGCAAAACTAAGAACCAAACCTAATAAAGGTTTAAATGCTAAATTAAATAGTGAGTCAACTGGATCTCGAAAAGTTGGTTAACACAGTTAGGGTGTGTTCATTTATATGGTCAACACAGTCTGTAAGCAAGAAAATCAAATTTTTTTAAAATAATATGGATGTTTATATAAAAATGGACAGGCTGGCAGAAACTTCTGAATGAAAAGAATTATGTATATTTTTCAGATTCTTGGCAATATAAGTTCTTTATTATGAGATAACTTTTAAGAGGGACACTCCTTGAAACACCTTGAAAATTTCTGCCAGGAGAAAGAGTTGCAAAGATAGTTCCTTTCTCTGGAACTGGCAGCATGTCATTTCTGCAGCCAAGAGCCACCCTGTAGCACCACAGGCCACACACATTTCCTCCAGCACACCACAGTGCTGTATCATCCTCTGCCAGATTTGCACATAATGGCACAAAGCGAATGCTCAGGAAAGGCTCACTGAATGGGCAATTTCACACATCACATTTTTCAACTCAGCAAAATAAACATTTTCAGTACTAGACACTCTAGGAGTTACAGGACTGAGCACAGTTTTGCATGATGATCCAGATCTTCATCACCCTCTTCCAGGAGAGCCAGTGGTGCAAAGCATCAGTTCACAGTTAAGAAAATGGGTCAAGTCTACTTGAGGCTGCTGTCAGTACCCTTTGGGCTTCTGCTGTGCCCCAGGAATAACTATACTGGTTTTGTCTAGAGGGGGTGGGGAAATAGCTTCAAACATTACCTAACATACTTCAGAGCACTGCAAAAAAATCTTATCTATTAATTGCAGATATAATTTCTCAAACTGAGAGAATTATTTGGTGGGGAGAAGAGGGTCTGACAGGCAGTTTATTGAGTGTTAACCTGCAAGCTCTGACAAAAAAAAGCTCACTGTCAATGACAATCAGGATACATTTCCACCACTCTTATCCAAGAGGCTAATACAAACTTGGGTATCAAAAACTGGTTTCAAAGTTTGGAGTCTTGCAGTATTTGAGAGAATTGCATTTGGTAGATAGAATACTGCCAACACCGGGGGAAGGTGTAGCAGTGCTTTATCATTTCAAGAATCAGCATCAGATCTTCCCTACTGCAATACCAGAAGGTTTGATTTTAATGAGTAATTATTTGATTCAAACACCATAGTACTCTCACATTATTTATACAACTATGCTCATGATACTATGTCATGTACTTAAACCTATGGAAACACAGCAGAACAGAAAAAGTTGATATTTCATCAATGTATAGAATCACAGAATGCTTTGGGATGGAAGGGACCTTAAAGATCAACCCAACCGCCCTGGTAAGCAAAGGGACAACTTCCACTAGAACAAATTGCTCAAAGCCCCATCCAATTCGGCCCTTGCCACTGTTAGGAATTTATTATTTATAATAAATCACAACCGAACTGATGATTGACAAAATTATAGATTAAATATGTATTAAATTTGTAATTTGCTAACCATTCCAAGCAACCAGCTCATATAAAAAGAGCTTTAAAATCCGAATGTCAAATACCCAGAAAGACTTTTCCCAATGAAGTTTTGGTTTTCCCTCCTTCACTCCAACATAAGAGTTAAGCACAGCACATATTTTATCCAAGGATTTCCTGATATGCAAGTTTAGAGTTTCTTTGCTTGGGTTTATCTGTGGCTCTGGTACCAGGGAGCGGACTATGTCCAAACCTCATACAGATAAATTAGAAGGTTTTTTGCTCAAAGTGCAGTTACCAGAATGATGATCAATGTATTTGAGCATCTGAAGATTGAACAAACTTGCTGGTAGCAGCTGTGTTTTAATCACAAAACAACCACCAGCAAACAAACAAACAAACCACATACCAGACCACACTCCTCCACTTCTGCGCGTATGCACATAGAACCCGAGAAGCTTTTAGACATAAAAATCCGTGTATCTAAAACCAGGCCAGAGCTTCCAAGGAAAAGCTCATTTAATTTGTGCAAAATGACAAAAAGAGATGATCACCCAACCGAGCCAACTAAAACATGCAGAAATTACCAGCCAGAGGGGCCTTGATCCCTAAAAGGCATTAACGGGACTGTCATTGTTACAACAAAGCAGCATCCTCATTCAAAACATTTTCTTTGTTAATGACTTCCACCATTAGTAAAACCCTTTCACAGTTCTGTGGAAGAGTGTCTCTCTGTTTATACATGCACAGAGACATATAACAGACGACGCACCTGGCTGCTTTGGTTTTTTCTTCTAATCAAAGAAAGTTAAGTGTATTTTACAAGTTTAAGACTGATGATAGGTGAAAGCTGTTTTCATGTGGGGACAGAGATTTGTAACGGTGACTTGGTATTTGTTTCACAACTGTAACTTTGCATTTACCCTTGAAACTCTTCTGGTTTACAAGTAAGAATGAGCTTTTCTCAGTTTTTCTCTTCCTGGAGCAGGACAATAAAAAATACCTGATTTCAAATGCAATCATATGTTTAAAAGCTTACAGCCCCTTTAAAGCTAAAGGTGATACACTGAATGCATACACAGCGTGTGAAAAATTAAAATGCCCAAGTATGCTAGCACATCTCCTAGGTAGGGTGATGGGGGGAGAACCAAACGCCAGAGCTCCTGGCTGTGGCACAGGCACTTCACATCCTCTCACTGGGACAAAGCAGCTCTGAGAGTTCACCCATGTCTGCCAGCCAGACTGGCTGTCAGGGAAGACATCCCAACGGGACGAGGCATGGGTAAGGACTGTGGAATGGCCCATACAGAAGGTCTGCAAGGACAGGGGCTGCTGCATCTGCTCTCGTGTGTCACAGCACTACCTCCAGCTGCTCTGTCCCACCAGCTCGGGGATACCTCACACCTCCGCTGAGGTACCTTCTCTCCCTGCTCAGCTGCGTGTTGATGATGTCAGTAGGAATCAATGCTTTAAACAGTCAATTAAGCAATACAGTGTGCCAAAGACTGAGAAACGCACGTCCGAGCAGACTGGAACTCCTTCACATTGTTCTCAATAGCAAATTCAACTGCAGAATAAACTGGTGTCAAAACCAAACACGGTGTGGTGACACCGGGAGCTAACACGCTTGGCAGTGGCATTCAGACAACGCTGCCTCAGTATGCTTTATGTCAGGGACAGAGCGACAAGACTTCACAGCAGATGACAGATAGACTTCTTTTGTCTGACCCCTAAATCACTGAGCCGCTATTACCTGCTTCAGCATCTCACACCTCAACTAAAAGCAACCTGAAGCCCGCACGAAAAAATAAATTACCAGACCTGCAACAAAATGAAAATAACCGATTGCTTTCTGTCGAGGTTTCTCTTTGGCAATGGGGGCACGTGAGCCAACTATCATTCATAGTTTGTTCTTCTCAGCCGATTTCGGGCTAACTCCATCACAGACCCAGGCAGCAGCGCTGGGGCTTCCAGAGTTGTTTATTTCCCGAGCTTTCTTCCCAAGAAACGTTTTTCGGGGACGGCGCCGGCGCGGGCGTTTCCAGCCCGGCAGCGCTGAGCCCACCGCCCCCGTGCCCTCCCTGCCGGGACCCCCGGCTGCCGGGCAGCGCCGTCGGGGCCCGGGCGCGGCACTCACCTATTCGGCCGAAGCTCTCCGATAAAGTTCTCCTCAACTTTTTCATCCTGCTGATCTTCTCGGCGGACTGCGAGTCGATCATGTCACACATCGGGGGGCGACCCCCCTCCTCCTGCCGGCCGCTCCCCCCGCTCCCCGGGCTCCGGGGGAGACACCCGAGCTCCGGCCCCGGGGCTGTCCCCGCGCCCCGAGGAGCCGCCGGGCGCCGCGGGACGGTCCCGGTCCCGCCCGGGAAAGGAGCCCTACGCCGCGGCCGCCGCTGCCGCTGCTGCTCGGCTCCGCGCCGCCAGCGCCCGGCTCATAGCCCCGTCCG